>VWZZ01004134.1:0-41918 GCA_013399095.1 Psophia crepitans
TGCTGAGTAAACCACCCCATGGTAAGAGATAAGATACATAATTTGTATGTATAAAATACATGGTAAACAATCTGATGACAAATATTCTGAGTTGTGGCAATTCAGAATAGTTAACAGTGTTAGTAATTATTATAAATTACATGCAATATACTGATCTTGAGACACAATTTTCTTCAACAGCACAGAAAATTAGGAAGCTTTTGGGGGGATCTCGAAGAGAAAAAGTGTACTTCAGTTATTTTTTTTCTGGTACACACTTAGGAAAGATTTCTTCACCAAAGAAGTGGTCAGGCATTGGAACAGGCTGCCCAGAGAGGTGGTGGAGTCACCATCCCTGGAGGTGTTCGAAAAGTGTGTAGACATGGCACTTCAGGACATGGTTTAGTAGACATGGTGGTGTTGGGCTGACAGGTGGGCTTGATCTTAGAGGTCTTTTCCAGCCTTAAAGATTCTATGAGAAAGACATTGAGTATTAGTCTAAATGCATGGACCTTCTCGTTGAAAGCTTACCATGCTTGTCTTCTGCTTTTTGAGTGGTTTTTTTTTTCTTTACATCGTGAAAAATGTGTAAATGTATAAACTTTTTCTTCTCTTAGATTTTTATCTGCCAGTCTGCAGGGAGAACTACTTAACTCAGCTGCTGGTAGTAGAAGTCTGACTTATAGTAAGACAGGAAAAACAAATTCTCAAGTGGTTTGAAGGCTGTCCTTCATGTGAATTCTTATGCCCAAAATAAGAATTTATCTAGCAATTATCAGTAGGAAGTAGTATTAGCTTATACATAGAGATATGTATATTACGTTGTAGAGATTGTTGCACTGTAGCATCTTTGAAGTAAGATCATACTTCCTTACTAATCTAAAGGAAAAATTACTTCGTTGACTTATTGCAGGCATTTGGGAACAGTTTGAGCCTCTGTAGGCGGTTGATTCTAGAAGTTCGCAATTCCTCTCTCCTGGGCATCCAGTGACCAAGAAACAGCTTTATAAGAAGTTGGCTAGTCAAGATTCCTGGGAGAGTCACTGAGTTATTTTTCTGCCCTTCTGAGCAAGGGTCGTGAACTGTCTGTTCTATCTTCCTTTCAGGTAGATTTTCTTTTTGAGTCTACCAATAGAGGGAACGGGACCCTTAAAGCTATGTGTGTATACTAAAAGATTAGGTTTAATACATCCTATTCATTTCTTCAGTTTCTGACTGAAAGCCTTAATAGCCTTAGTGTTAACTAAAGATAATCAAATTCATGTGCTTCATGAAACCTTTTCTAATGAAGCGATGAATTTAATAAAACCTTTAGCATAAGTTTGCATTGTGTACATATAGACCTGTTTCCAAAGTGGGGAGAAACTGCTTATACCCTGTTTTCTTTTAGGTCATATAGGGTTTGTTTTTAAATGGGAAGAGGGACAAAGACGGAGAAGTGTGAATTCTCCACTGGTAGAATGCCGTAGGTCAGTACTCTCTCTGCTAGGCTGTCTTGTATTAACAGGATAAAAAAGTAGTGGCTATAGGTTTCTGTGTGGAACAGAGAAGTGTCATTTTGGAAGTAATTCTATTTGGGAGAAAAACATTTCTTAAATTACCTTAAATTCTTTTGTTGCTAGAAAATTTTCAGTAGACACTTTGTTATATCTCTGACCGTCAGATAAAAATCACTGCCACATTGATAGGCAGGTCTTCATTCAACTTAGTAGGAAAAAGCATCTTTTCTAATTGAGTGTCCAAGTATTTGTCTTAATTTGCCTTGAGTCTATCGTGGGCATGGGCTGTGTAATGAGCATTACATCTCAGTTCCTGTACATCTGTAGTTAGATAGCAATGCTAGGATCATTTATTAGTTTCTTAGGAATAGAGCCCTGAGCTCCAGGGCCACCTTTCATGGTAAAGAATTTTGATTTAATTTCCGATTCCATTTAATCTTTATTGCGGTTGGCGCTGCCAACGAAGATGCCTGTTGTAATGTGGGTGCATCCACTAGAAAAAATTGACAGATGGTAACAAAACCTTGTGCCGATAATCCCGGCTGTGTCTGAACTCATGAACTCTATATGTGAAGGGCTCAGTATCTGTTACAAATCCCTTCAACTATCTGCTCATCTGTATCTCATTTTCAAAAAGTCCCTGTCTCATACCCATTGCTTCTTTCAGTGTTTTACAGAAGTTAGGTTTCCTGTACCCCTTCTATCTGTTAATGTTGCTCTGAATTTTTTTCTCCATTTTGATATGGTTAGATAGTCTCTTTTTTAATTTCCAAGCCCGTCTTTTCTATTCTACTTTGTATTTCATTATCCTTCAAAATGGGGATAGTTTAAAACCTAATAAAATTGTTTGATGAATTAATGCAAACATTTCTTTAAGGAATGTGACCCTGTTTCATGTAAAAAGTTCAGGAAATTACTCAGATTTTAAGTGAGGTTTTAACAGATGAGGAAGGGTAAGATTGGCGTACAGATCTTCAGGCATTCTTGTGAGAATGTATACAATTAATAAGGGCATTGTCTGATCTCTTCATTAATCTATTCATAAGACCTTTCTGCTTTTCACTGTGACAAAAAAAATGCAAATGAGTGTTTTCTAGAGGTATTAATTTGTTGTTTAAGGTTATTACTGTTACTGCAACAGTCCTACTATACCATAGTCTTAACTTCTAGTCTTTATTCCTATACTTTAATAAAAACTGTTTCTGTCATAGCTAGCTTGCTTTGGTATTCTAATTCCAAACACTCCCTTTCTCTCTTCATAAGCCTAAAAGGGGAGATTTGGCTTTGAGCTTCTCATAATGGCTAGCATCTAAGAATTTTATTGACAACTTCAGCTAACCGTCTACTCTTTCATCAGCAGATCATGCCACTAGTAGGTGAATTCACAAGCTGTGTAGAATTCCTCTGAAATTTCAGAAAAGAAAAATCCGTTTTCATTTGTATTGTAAATGTGAATACAGAAATATGGTGCATCCAGTTGCATTTTTTAATATGTAAACTAACTTATGTATCCAAAAAGCAACATATTTTTATGAAGTCTGTTAGGTAAAATATTGTAATTGGATATTTAGCATTAACCAAAGCAGCTAATTACCCACCTAAAAGAACGGAATTTTAAATTTATTAAATTAGGATGTTTTCAGCTTTTTTAAAGTAAATGCAGGTATCTCCCTGTGTGATAGATACACAGTTTTCTGTAATTAAGTGTATTTGTCTGAACTCCAGGCCTCCATGAGATGCATTCACATAAAATAAGCTGTTGCTGTTCAGAAAGATACTTAGATACATATTGTTCTTGAAGTATGAGACTAACTCTTTATAGGAGGGCACTAAAGCACGTGCTTTGCCTGCAAGAATGTGTGCAAATGCTTTGCTGAATCAGGGGTCAGCTTTTCAGACTACTAACGAAACTTCTGTTCTAACCGGAGCATAATTCTATGATTCTATGATAATATACCTGCCCTTTATGGGAGTGCCTTTTAAAGCATTAGGTTACAACATTATCAAATCACAGTATACTCTTTCCCCCCTTGGCTGATGCTTTGAATCATTTAAAAACACTGGAACTGTTTTTCCTGTTGCACTTAGGTACTGAAACTTGTCCTGGCGTTGGACCAAAGAGAGAAGATAAACAGCTGAGCACTAGTTTTTCAGGTGAAAACACAACTGAGAGGCTGACAGAAGCAGCAAGCCTTCGGGTTGCTGCAGGAAAGGGCCACATGGAGGAGCAGCACTGCAGTGCTGAATCAACGTTGGAGCCACACACCCAGTCCACAGGGACAGTGGGCAGGCCTTCTTCGGGCTGTTTATCATCTGGGGATGCCAGTAAAGATAACAGTTTGCTGCTGAGAGAAAGGCAGCTCTCTAAGGATGCGGGAAAAATAGAAGGTGCAGCTGGGGAGCCTGGAGTGAAACTCCCTCTTGAGCCCATGGTAGATGCTCTGGTTTTAACAGATGCTGACTATATGCCTACTGATTTGGTTCCTACTGATAAAGATGTACAAGCTGATAAAAATCTGCTCAGATCAAAACATGCTGCTGGCTCTTCAGAAATTGCTAGTGGCCAGCTTGGAAACAGCGATTTAAAACAGCAACAGAAACAGCCTGATGATGATGATGAAGAATCTTCACGGGACAGAACGGCATCAAATGTATTCTCTGGGTGTAATGAAGTGTCTGAGCATGAGAGTACTGCCCATTCACAAGTATGCAAAGAAATACAGAGAACAGCAGGATGGGAAGAGAAGGTAAATAATGAAGAACAAGAAGATTTATTTCTCAGATTTTTAAATGGTAACATAATAGACACTGAAGAATCATTTGCAAACTTAGCAAACCAAGAGGACTTTGACACTGTTCCTGATATTTCACCTGAACGAGCATCTTACAACTCACTGGAAGCTTTATCACTAGATGACAGCTTTTCTTCTCTTGATGAACTCGCAAGAAGGATAGAGATTGCTGAGGTAAATACTGCGAATCCTATAAAATCTTCCATGTTTATCTCAATTAAAATATTTTAGATATTGCCAACTTCAAAATGTGTTACCTATTCCTTCATATATCACTTCTTTAATATGAAAAGAAATATATACTTATTTAATTGTTCTGAGTTAACTCAGAGAAAAGTTTCTTTTTGCCTGTTTGCCTCCTTCTTAACCAGCAATGCACTGCGTTTCTAAAAATTAGATTGATGTTTATTTAGGAGTATGAATACCTCTTTTTTTTTTATTATTCTGACAGAGACTGTTAGGAGATAGGGTGACAATTCCTGTTAATCACAATTTCACATCGGAGATCTACATAATGCCTGTGATGTAACATGTGGTTCGTTTCTATTCATAGAATAAAATTTGCTTTTCTGTGCCTATTCTGTATAGGTGAGAACTATAATGTAATAAAGTCTGTATATGAATGTATGGGCTTCTAATTTTGCCAAGTTTAGACAGTTTTGTTGTTCAGCCAAAACTAAGAATCAAATTCTAAGCTGAATCCACCTTTCTGAAGGAATGCTGATAGGCCAGAACAAGGATGAGTACTTCATAAGCTAAACTGCTGTTCTGAAAATACAGAAGATTTATTGCTTTGGGACTTTTTTGAAGAGTGTAGGATGACATCTGGTTTTGGTGCATTTGCAACCATGGGACCTTAAAAGCTTTTTCTTTTAATGAAAAAAAGAGATTATTGTTAAATTATGTGATTCCAGATGCTGGAGGGGGAAGACTTGTAAAAAGGTATCTTCTTAGTTCATCTCTAATGAATTTAACAAGACGACATCCCTTGGCAATAAAGGAACAGTAGTTCTCTATAGATCAGAAGCTAATGCACAGAAACCAAGAACCCATGATCACTCAGGGACAGCAGTCAAGGAGGGAACATGATCACTGGGGATCCGTGCTGATGTTATTACATGTTTGCAAAATCTCTAGAGCCAGAAACAGCATGTTTTGGTTTTTTCTCCCCACCGCAACAGCTTCTTATCTCCTTTCCAAGATCATCCTAACCTGTTCCTAAAACACCTTGTCTTTCTGCAGGATGTCAGGAAATGTATAGCACATGCGAGGACTGAGGGCCTTGTGCACAACGCTGTACATAAGCTCTTGACAACACACAGATGCAGAAACAGACACCCATGTTCATACATGTAATCAGACTTTAGCACTAAATGCATTGGCTTGTGTTCCCTTAGAGGTTGGTTTTGAAAAAGAACATTTTGTTGACAGTCTGTGTAAAGCGCAAACACATGTATAACAAAAGAGAAATTTAAATATCATCCATCAGGATTAGATTTCTTTTGAGGCCACTGAATGTTCAGCATTTTAAGCTACATGTAGAAAAATCCTAAATTCATCCTATAGCAACTATTTTTAAATTGCTCTTTTTGTGCCATTTGCATTTTAGAGGATGGGATAGGAAGCAGCATATTGATACTGTTAGAAAAATATGATCGGCCCAATGACCAATGGTGATTCTTTACAGGGAATCTAGTTTAATTTCTAGTTGCTATCCCAATGCTAGGACTGCCAGTACTCTGATGGCAGAGTTAAGTCTCTGGAGAGGAAAAAGCACCTTGAGTCTTTCCATAGTACTTTTTCTGGCCATATAGGGTATAATGTTGGCTGGCACTGGTGGGAGTCTTTTTGAGTCATTCTTAGCAAGAGGCCTGAGTTGTGTGTGAAGCAGAGGGTTTAGAACAGGGAGAAGAGAAGAAAGATTAATCTCAAACCAATTAAAATCTGTAATATGCAGCATCTGGGGCTGTTTTGCAATACCTGACATTTCTGCATGCAGCAGGGTGAGTTAAGGACAGCACAACAGCTTGTATTGTTTCATTATATACTTTTTCTTATACACACACACACCCCACACACACTTAATCTTACCACGTATCATTACCCTAGGAGTTGCTTTTCAGAAGTGGTGAGCACGTACAGCTTCCCTGAAAGACGCTAGGAATTGAGAGAGTTTGGCACCCTGAGAAGGCAGCACTGTTAACTTGTTTTCACTGATTTTGTTGTAGTGCTAAAATAGGATTCCACTGATGTTTTGACAAGCAGACTGATCTCTGCACCCAGCCATAACATTTCTTCCTTTCTTGTCCTACTGAAGCCTTTGAAGCTGCAGTGGCCAGGCTGTGGTGATATGATAAGATGACAATGTTTTCATACAGAAATACCTAGAAAATGCATTGGTAGCCTCATGAATGAAATGAAATGAATTAAATGTACCAGTGTGACAATAGAAAAATCCGTAAATGAATTTGAGATAAAACATGTCATGGAGTGGGTATTTACAGAGTTGCCACAAATAAGTTAGGATGGAAGGCAGAATTATTTTGAAATAACTTAGGTACAAAAACCATATGGTAGGGCAAAATTCCATTAATATTCCTCAGTGGAGGTGTAATATTAATGTATTGAAAATGGGGAAGGTTAGGTACCTGTGTATTTATTTACAGTTAGGAAGTTTTGTTTGACCCCATGTTGAGATCAAAGAATTATGTCATTTAGTTCTCTAATTTAGATCCTTTATGTCAGTTGCTTTTAGTCTACCATTTACAATAACTAATTACAAGACTGAAAATCCACTAAATTCTGACTCCGGCTTTAAATAATTGCAAAACTAAAATAGTACTTTCATACTGTACAGTGCCTTATTCTGCCTATTTCTTCAGTAGTACCAACCCTGCATGACAACATGCAAATGATGGAAAATCAGTCATTTTATAGAAACTAGATTCATACAGCTAACAAAGAATTTTGAAGCACAGTCAGCAACTGGGAGCAACAGATATCACAAGTGTATAATCTCTTCTCAGATCTCTTTGCTATTATTTCTGTGAGAATGAAATGACACAACAAGCAGTCAAACAAACTGCAACCCCAATAATGTAAATTGCATTTTGCCATATGAAATAGAAGTTTATAACACAAGCTTTTTAGCTGACGATTAGGAAAATGAGTAAAAACTTAACATTTTTCCTTCTTCAAAAATTGTAATTTGAAATTTCTCTCATAAAGCAAAGATAGTGAGAATCCCTACTACAACATAAGGTAGTAGCTTTTGGTTGGCACTGTTTGTATACCAAGACTTTTTAAAAGTACTGAGTATGTACTGACTAGCAGCTGATTTGATTGCAGAAATGAAGTCTCCATCTATATGTACTAGGTGGGGAGACAATGCGTTCTGGAGATCCCTGTTCTTTTGTATGGCTTGGGTCCTGTAGTTCTGAGTTTGCAAGAATTATGCTTCCATATGAAAAGCTTACAAGGTATCTGAGCTATTTATTGCTGTATAAAGGAGCCCTGGTACTTGCATGGCAAGTGTATTAGCAGAAAAATGGTTAGAGACTGATGCTGTGGTATGAATACCGAATCAACGAAGTTAGCTCCTTTCCCAAGTCAAATTATTCATGTATCTAACGTGTTTTATTAGTGAAGGGGCTTGTCTACTGCCTATAGCTTAACCCAGGGCAGTCTTGCTTTTGTCAGTTTGTCCTACAGTTACAGATTACTGCTTTAAAATCTGGTATTGCTAGAAATAAAACTAGGTTTTTGACAAGTAACTGAATGAGGAATACAGTGGACAGAAGAATACACCAACAAAACTCCTCCTTGAGTAGTTCTCTGCGTTTGGACCAAAATACTTCATAGAATGAACTTTTTGTCCTAGTTTTTCCCAGTTTGCAGTGCCTCTGGTTTTGGGGGTTTTATTTCTTTCTGTACGCTACGAATGATTCCAATAGTCAAGTTTAATCTGTTTGCTCTAAGAACTTGAAGTACAGGACCGTATTTTCATAGTTTTGTCTAATATGTTTAAAATATATATACACTGTATTTGGTGAAAATATGCATAATGTAAGAATTTTAAAGAGTATTAGCAAATGCTGTTTTAAACAGAGATGAGACAGGTAGTTTATTGGAGCTTTTTTTTTCTTATTTTGCAGACAAGATAATAAACTTTATTAAAAAGAAATTATAACTTTTCTGTGAAGCAGAACCACTTTGTATTAATATTAGTAAAAAGAGAAAAACTAAAATATTTAACAGAGTTTCAGTTAACCAACAGTCATTGCTGCTTTTCTTTTTGACTGTTGGTCAAAACGTCACCACATTCCTGTATGCCATTTTCAGTTCCTTCACAGTAATTACAAGAACTCTGGTCTTGTGAAGGCCAGCAGAGCTGAGTGAGGAAGCTCAGTTACATAGATGCTCCAAGAGCATCTTTTGTGAATTATCTACCTTAGAATTAAGAAAATGTTCCATGTCTCCATACGGTCCTTTATGTAGCTCTTTCATGTAACACAGAGCTGTTTGCAGTGCAGCCTGCTGCAAGCCTACGTTTTTCCTCCTGTGGCTCAAGTCAAGCAAAGGCTTGACTTGTGGTCACCTGTATTAACCACAGTTCCCTTGTTAACTTCCACTTTAGATAATGTATTCTGACTTTTTAAATTCCTCTGGCCTCCTAAAGACTGGGAGGGAAAACTTCAAGTCTTGCATGGCAGCTAAGTCCCTCTCCTTGGATGTTTAATGGGAGATGGATCTAACACAATCAGTTTGTATATTGTTTTGAAATCTTTCTGAATGAAAGGTATGGTAGAAGTTTACATTTACAGTTGGCTTAACTGAATGAGATTCTATTTGCAGCAAGATGGACCCACAAGAAAGATATCGAAGCCCTGGAGCGTGTCCAGAGAAGGGCAACGAAACTGGTGAAGGGGCTGGAGCACAGGTCTTATGAGGAGCGGCTGAAGGAACTGGGCTTGTTTAGTCTGGAGAAGAGGAGGCTCAGGGCAGACCTTATTGCCCTCTACAACTANGAAAAATAAAATGTGGAGATGTTTGCCTTAAATATGTTTGAACTGCACTTGAGAATATGGTAGAAGAGATGTAAATGTTGCTTTATGCAGCATTCCGTATCTTTGCATTTGCATTTTAATAATAAACTGTATCCTGATGCAGAGGCATAGCTTTGCAGATCCTTTGTAGAACAAAACCAAAACCTTAATGACGTGACTTGTGAAATTCAGAGGCCAATGAAATAATCTACGTATGAATTACATATCATGTAAAGGGGACATTCCTAAAAATAAGGTCTGTGACTTTTGTCAGCACAGGAGAGTAACACTGGCCACACTGATTTTATTGCAAAATCAAAAGCCCTTCATCCCCCTTTTTAAGCGAAAGAAGGAAAGAAGTTGCTCAGAGTAGAGAAACCTGTGCTGTGTTGATTAGTTCTTTATACATGTAGAAGTAAATCCTGGAACATAGCCATGTGGACTGACAGGGAGAGTAAGTGAACCTCTTTGTAGCAAGGACTTTCCTTTGCAAATGTTTTATGTAACTGTAATCACTGAAATGCACATTTCCACGTAATCCTGCCAAAGATAACCCTCTGGTTTTAAGCTTGGAGAAGACAAAGCTTGTGACACAGTCATTCAAAAACTACCAAGAACTGACAGACAAAATGAAGCGTCTCGGTTTGAAATGACTACTTGCAGAAGGACCACCACCTGTTGATCTTAGGGAGACGGGTACAAACGCCTGTCGCCCCTGGGTGACGTTCCCGACAAGTGCAGTCCGAGCCACTTGCGAAGATGTGTGCCAGGCAGCAGCTAGCCTGCTGCGTGGGTGTTGCGGGAGGAGCCATTGATCCTCTTTATGAAAGCAATGCCCTACACAGAAGCTTAAAATAATCTGCTCTTAAAGGACACAATTTCATCTCTGCCCTCTTAAATAAGTCAAATTAATGCACTCCGACACGATTCCCCTTCCTTGTCACAATCAGGAAGCATAAGTGTTAATTTATAGCTGGCCTGATAAATTTTTGTGGCAGATGTTCTCGGCTAATTTAACATTACCAGTAGGAGCTTCAGCTCAGTGCACTTGTCTGTTGCGATGAGACACTTGCAGGCTATTATATTACTGGTTCATTTGTACCAAATAGTGGTCCTCCATTATGTTGACTTAAACAATTTGTTTCCACCACCTCCACACTTTCACTACTTTGTAAGTACTTCGTTGCATTGTTTCATTAAATAATCCACTCAAGCTCTTGAGCAGATAATCAAGAGGGAAAGTGAGTATCAAAAGGGGAAGTATGGCAGAGATCAATTTTATCCCCTCAGTTGTGACTTTTGGAAAAATTGTTAGACTGTAGATGGGCACCCACAGTGACCAACTCTGTGAGTTGTTCAGGGCAACATTATTTGTCCAGTTGAGGACTATAAAATACCACTGGACTGGAGGCCTGCAAACGTAATTGCCACATTTACCAGTTAAAACATTACAACCGCCAAATGCCATAGTCAGTACAGTGCCTATTGGATTGTGCTCTGCGTTGCGCTTGTGTTCAGCTCTCCAGTTACAGCATCCATCGATGCATTACGTAAGCTTGTAGCATGAAGCAAGTTTAGGAGCATAAGTTATGAAGGAACTTGGTTTCTGTTTTTCTACAGCTGCTACAATTGCAATGCCAACGAGATTTTATGCATGGTCTTCTAATTTGATTAGATTATGGGGGAGTTAAGCAGTCAGTTGTCTGCAGCTACAGTGTTATCAGGAAAGTTGCTTTATTTCTGCTTTGAGATTTTGTGAAAATTATAGTCCTTTAGGGTCATCTCCTACATAGATGAGTGGCAAACTCAGTTGCAAATGTGATATGTTTTCTTATCTGCAGCACAAATGTATACAGATTACTTTTCAATTTAATAAATGTTCTTGCTGGTGTACAGAATAAGTTTTAAAAAGTGCTACTCAGATTTATGAAGAGATGACTAAGACTTTTTTTCAGGGAAAGATGATCTCAAGATAAAAAAGGGCATGCCTAAATAGCCTTCCTATTTAATTTCTCTGTATTTCTAGCACATCAGGTACTGCTTGCTTAGGAAACTGTTTTTCTCTTGATACTTTCCTACTTTCATTTCTCTAATAACTAGGAAATTACAGACTGCTCAGGCTGGTGTAACATCCTTGTATGGCCTAGCATATACTCTTGCAGCTAAGCCAAATGCTGTAGCAAAGGAAGAAGTTACAGTTTATTGACTTGTTGGAGGTATCACTGTTTGTGTGAGCTCTTTGGTGACCAGTCTGTAGGGAAGGATTTGTGAACTGCCACTGTATCCCAAGAGCTTACTGCCATGTGGAGCTGGAATTTATCCCGAGCACTGAAGCTTTTTTTTACCGGTGTTATCTCTTTTTGGTTTTGTGTTCCCACTGTAGCTTGTTGTTCACCCTGGGGAACGAATTGCAAAACTGGAAAATTAATCTTACAGTAAGTATTTGATAGTCTCTGCAGGATTATATCTTTGGAGAGGCAGCACTACTGTGTCATTGACTTCTTACTGCCCTCTGATGATAGCGGTTTTGACGCAAACCCTCCTCATTGCTGCCCCAACCCATGTGATTAATAACATGAGCTTACAAAGGAACTGCTACAGTGAATACAAAGTATGATCCAAACTGTAAATGTATGTGCATTTAACTTTGGTAGCAATTAAGGGCAAGTAGTGTCAGCAGACAGCAGAATGATACTGCAGCTGTCCTGCACGTTAAGGAATTGATGTATTCAAGAAGGAGGTTTCACAAGTGCTGCAATGTTTAAGAAAAGTAGAGTGGAAACCATTTTTTAACTGTTGAGCTCATTTCCTCCTTAAAGTTATTGTTAAAACAGATATTATGCTTGGATTTCTCACACCTCTTGTGCCACTCACTGTCTTTCCTGAAAGATTGCCCCAGCAGAAGGACTGGTGTCTATACTGAAGAAGAGAGATGACAGGGAAGGAAAAACAATTGCCCAAGTCCAGCAAAGGCAAACAAAGAGAAGAGTGCGATTCCAAGAAATGGAAGACACGTTGGATCAAGGTAATTTGAAGCTGTTAATTTACGGGTTACACTTTTGGGGTGCAGATTACGTTGATCTTTTTGTTCACAGGAGCAAAGTGGGAGTTCATTGTACTTAGTGTCCTGGCTTTTTAAAACTTAATCAAGTAATAAGCGAAGGCTGTTGATGAAGATTATTCTATACCAGGCTTGGGTAACAAGGCTACAGAAGGATACAATACATACACTTCTGGTTAGAGCTTGGTTGAGACTGAAGCCACAGGATTTTTCATCTAGCGGAATGATTTGCGAGTGGCATCTAATGGATGTCCTTTCACTGATGTTTAGAGCTTAGAGGTGGGAGGTGTAGGTGGGATGTGTAGGCTTTCTCCCTAAATCTGGTCCATGTAGGTAAAAGAAACAAGTCTGTTGTGCTTTGTCCACAGGTAGCTTTCCAACCCTTTCTGATAGACCGTGGGATTGGAAGGTGTCAGATTTTAACCTTGCTTTACAATTAAACATCCATATATATTTGTTAGCTGTCATTAAATTTGTCTAAACACTTTGCTGCCTTTTTGATGGGCTAAGTAGCCTCATAAGAAATGTCATGTATTATTTTGCTATGCTTTTCTTGAAGTTTAAGATCTCTATTATTCAAACTAAAAAGATGTTAAGAGAAATACTTTTGGTTACTAATAATAGTACTTTCTATAGCCACTGTGTGTGCCAGCTACTAAACGGTATTAATTAATTAAGGTCTTTAGTGCTTAAAAGTGTATTAAGTGTGTCTCATACACTGAAAAGAAAATCCATGCACTGCTCAAAAGGAGCTGATCCTGTCTTTTTTCTTGAAATTATTTTGAAACAAATTATGTTTTAAAAAAAGTTTCAATTAGAGTTTCTTCTTTGATTTTTTTCCCAGGGAACTAGTGATTCAAAAGGAAAGTTAGAAGTTAGCAAGGACAAGTAAGGTTGTGAGGATGTAGCAGCATCTCTGTAACCTCTTTACTGCTCTTACTCTGGAACAAACAATCATGAAAAGAGTTAGCACAGAATAATCGAGTTGTAAAATAACCTTTCGCATTAGCCTAGCCTGAAGGTTTTGCCTCTATCCTTATAGTCAAAATGTGAGCGCAAACACAAATAGTTCATGGTAGCACAGTATGTGTCGGTACACATGAAGCAAGAACGTTTCAATTTGTTTTAGTTTCAAAGCTTTTGTTTCATTCATCTATTTCCATGAAGGCAGGCTTTGGTTGTGCGACATTCTCCTAGTTAGGTGTGTTTTGTTTCAGTGTGGAATGACTCCACAAGTGATACCAGCAAGGACAGGTACACAGGTTGCAGAAATGAAGCTATATAATCATTTAGGTTTTTGTAAAGACTGGGTAGAGAAACATACAGTTCCTGACGTGTTATCGTCACTTTGACACGGTGAGCATCATGAAAGGTGTTTACCTCCTGACACATTCATAGCAAAAACCTACCTCAGATTTTCTCGCACACGTTCATATCGCTTCATATGTCATCCTATTTCACCTTTTCTGCTCTTATATTTACAGATGAAGTAGCTGGTGGCTCCTGTATTTTGCTGATCCTGCTCTGCATAGCAACTGTTTTCCTTAGCATTGGAGGAACTGCGTTGTACTGCACCTTTGGTGACATGGAATCCCCTGTGTGTACTGATTTTGCAGCCAACATGGATTTCTATTATACCCAGATATTGCAGCGTGTGGAAGAACTTAAACACTGGATAGCCTTCTCATAGTCAAAATGAGCGGAGACAGCACGCTGAGCTCACCAGTGGTTACTGGAGAGAGTGGAAAAATATTGTGATTACAAGTTCTCTAACACTTGCCACCTGCAGGTGATGTGTATTTGACGATGTACTTTACACTTTTGCTTAGAAATCAAGATTCTAGTTTAGCAATCAGGTGGCAAAGCGTTCACATCTTAAGCTGTAGCAGTGTGGTATGGGAAAATAGAAAGTTATTCTCTTCACTCTTTTGAGAGTAGGCAAGTAGCTTTTCAACAACTCGAGCAAGGGAAGAAGAAAGAAGAAAATTAACTGTCTTCTATATGCTCTCCCGTTGCCACACATTGTGTAAGCAATCTCTGGACGCTTAGTAAAGGGACAGCTTTAATTTACAGCTGTTTGTGCAAAGGTGTTGCCTCCAGCTATCATGCAATAAGTCTGTGTTTTATGGAAACATTATTTTTCTTCTAAGTCTTACTATTTTTCTCCCTTTTAATTCTCCTGATGAGCCATGTAATTATTTGGGTGGAGTGAGAAGAGTGCAGCGGCATTCACGGAGCCCTCATTTGGTGACTAACAGGCTGATCCTCTATCTTACAGCTTTCGGTGAATATCATGAGTGGGATAAATCTGCTGGCGGATTTCACAAAATTTCCTGGAACTTTACTCCCAGTGTTGTGTGGGCTGTTTTAGAAATGGAAGGTTAAAAAAAAAATAAGTTGGTCTCACTAAACACAGAAAGAAAAGTTTAGTAAATTATTTGCGTTAAATAGTAAAGCGGCTTTGGCCAGTTTTAAAGCACCTGGTAGCAGGTGTGGGGCTAACTGGGTTTTCTGTCCTGCTATGTCACTGACTTGCAGCAATCACTTTGTGCCTCAGTTTTCCCTTCATAAATGGGGAATAATGATCCTTGCCTTTGTCTGTGAATATTTATTGCAGTTAGGGCTCATGTCAGATTCATCCCAGACGAGCACACAGGATCACTAACTGCGTGGCTGCAGCCTCTCTCAATGAGTGAATGCTTATCTAAGCTGGGACTGATCCAACAGAAGAGGTTCAGCGGCTCACTGCAGATCCGCAGCACGTTAGTGATCCAGGGCACTCGTTCCAGCAGATAAAGCACATTTGCACCTATTTGCCCTACGGTTCTGAGACCTGTATTGCAAAATCTGTTCTTTTTCTATCAGCTATAAAAACAAATTTAAATCTGTACAAAGAGCAATTTAAAATGGGTATTTCTATCACTTGGTGCTCAGCCCTCCCTGTGTGGTGCGTGAGAGAAACACCGACATGACTGTGAAGGTGAGAATTAGAGGCACAGGCCTTTGGCCCACACGCTGGTCCAAACATGGCAACCGTTCTTGCACAGAGCATAATGGGCTAGCCCTGCCAAGGTGTTAGCGCGGAACAATTCCTCGACACCTCAAGAAACAGCGTTTTTGAGGGGTCCACTTCACTCCACTCCGTGATTTCCTGCTTACTAACGTTGTATGATGCAGTGTGTTCAGGTTTAGAATATTATTTTGTAAAATACTATGAAGTGAAATCTTCAAGATATTGCTCAGAATGATAACATTAAATGATCATGCTTCCTGGCATTTGCAAGCAAATTGTCCCTCTAGTGAGCTTGATTGTTCCTACCGCACTCTTATACTTAACGAGTTTTTAAGGTGAAACTTAAAATCACTTTTTTTTTTCCTAGAATAAATTGCATGTATGATTTCTCTTTTCATTTTCACTGCAAAGGCTTAGTTTATTTATACCTGAGGGAGCCTCATGTGCAGCTTTATATTAAACTAGCAAATTTTAAATGCCCAAATTAATGAAAACATCTACTTTCAGAATGAAATTTGAGAACAGTAGTTTGGTATGGTTTTTGTTTGTTGTCCTCAGAGTATTATAATGCTGGGCTAATCTAAAGGAGAAAGGGAAAGACACTTTTGTATTTTAAAGCGTACTGGCTGGTTCAGTTCATTATTTGAAGTCTGGGTTTGTTTATTTATTTAGTTTTTCTTTGAAAGAGAATCTTAATTGTCTTTTTTTTGGTAATTTACTCACAGAGTAATTAAAAAGCATGCACTCAGTTAAAATATGTATTTATAGTGACTACATAGTTAGAATATATTTTGGATTTCTGTAAATTTGCATTGAGTGTTTCACGATATTAAGAGACAACTGTTGATTTCAGCTTAAGAAAATCTTTTTATGTTTTTGTGCACTTCATCACCAAAAAGATCAAGAGGTATATATAGAACTATTTATTCAAACGTATATCAGATATGGAGATCAAAGATCCTCTACTTCTCGGTTCATTTAATTAAAACTATTTTAAAATAACTATTTTATTTAAAACTGTAAAGCTATTTAAAGTCAAAGCAATTTTTAATAAGCAGTTCAGTTTAAAATCAGTGGTCCAAATCCCGGTATGTCTGCTTTACGCTATATTCACAGTGCAAAGACTCACTAGTGTCAGCAGAACTGCCTGCAAGAACATCGCGAAGAGGTTGGGCACCACTTTGCCGACATGTACCTGGTGAAAAATGAGCAGCCAGGCGTTCTGTGTAACTCGGCTACCCTGCACTTGTGTTGTAACTGGAGCATCTCTCCAGCCTTCCCAACCTATGCCAAGGTGCCACACCTGCAAAGTCTCTCAGGATTTGAGGGAGCAGAAGGGGCACATGCATACAGGCTGCCCAGCTCCTGATCTGAGCTGTTCACTCCTCGGTTCCAACCAAGCAGTTGAATCTGGATCTCTGGATTTTTGTTGGCATTCCCTTATAAAAAGCTGATGGCACTAATTCTTGCTTCGTGTGACAGTTCTGTTAGTGCAAATAGTGTGCGTGGTCTGTAGTGCGTTATCAAACTTGCACCTACCAACATAATTTACTTTATGTTGAACTCCAAAGAGTGTGTGAGTGGCCTGATGTTGGCCTTCCGATATGCTCCGTTCTCTTTAGATCGCTGGTGACATTGCTTCCGCCTGGGTGACCCAAGGGGCTAGGATCTTACACTCAGGTAAATTCATGCTAAAAGAAATAGTTGATTTGAACAGTTATTCCTCTTGTCTGAGTTTTTTGAGGTAAAATAGTACTGAGCAACAGCTAAGATAATTATAAGGAGGAAGAAAACAGAGGAAAAAGGTTGGGCATTTTTTCCCCCTTTGTGCATTTCAAAGCCCTTTGTGTATAAGTTTTTATTTATTCTATGTCCTTCCCTGGCACTGTCTTTATGGCTGTTACCTGTAGGGTAACCTTCTGCGCCACCATAAAATGGCTTGTAGTTGGTAGAAAAATTCAGGGAATGGTTCAGTACTTGACAGTAGTTAAAAGTAATTTCTTAAAGTATGTCTGGATGTCAGTCTGATAGTGTGCCTTCAGAGAAGTTGTGGCCACTTAATCACCTGCAGCACTCTACCAGAAACCCCCACCTTCCAGTTTATTCTTTGAGCATAATTATTTTTAAGAGATTCTTGTGATACAGCAAAACCAACAAGACCTTTGATGTAGATTCAGCATATGCTGCCAAAAAGAGCTTTCTGATGGCCTAATGAACACCCTCACCCCAAACAGTGTAGACTATGCCAAGAAAAGCACTGTCCTGTAGCGTAGCCACACTGTACCACAGGCTTGTTTTCAAAACAGCATCAGCAAGGGAGCAGATACTCCACAGCCCAGATGTGCCAGCAGAAGTTTGTAATCTAGACACAGCCTATGTTTTAAAAATCTTCCAATACCTTTGCTTGCATACTTGGAAAATGCATAGCCCTGGTGACAAGCAATAGGTAGTAGTCTAATGAAAAGGGAAACTCTTGTTTAAGGTTTTTGGCAGTAAAGGGCAAGCTTGAACTATTAAATAAGCAGAGTAGATTGGAAGTCCAGATTCCTGTGTGACTGGGTACTATTCCGCTCGATAACCTAAAGGGTTGTTACCCTGCTAAGAAAACATGTTTGCCTACTTTGTACTGTAATGTAAAACCAAGACCATCTGAAGGACTAATAACTATTTGTAACAAATTTTACTTAAGCTTCCTTTAGCAAAAGGAGTAAATAATTGTGTTTGAAACCGTCACCCAAGCTTGTAATTTAAATATTGTAGCAAAAAAAAAATTAATAAATAAAAACTGTCCCAAAGAAAATATATGAACCTTTTTCGGTACTGTGCTTTCGAAATGTATGAAAAGACTGAGAAGATTTCCTGTAAAATTCAAGCAAATGAGCAGTACCTCCAGTAAGAATTTCATGGTAAAACCCAAACCAGAATGGAAAATGAGGATAAAACACATAAGGTTTGGGTTTTGGTGTAATGTATTTTTCCTGTGTGGGTTAGTTTGTCTGTGTTTTAATAGCTAAACAAAAAGCCAGCTTCTTCACAGAGCCTGGTTCCTGTAGACAGGTGGGTTTAAAGTCCTAAAATGTTGCCTTACTGCATTGTTCTGAAATCGACAGGCGCTAAGTTCCAGACTTTCCTAGTAACTGGGTGAGTGACCTGGATAGTGGTCACAAGCCAGTCTGCTCTTTGAGTTCAATTAAATAAAAAGCCCCAAACAATTCCACCTCAGCTCAACCCAGCAGCCTCTGATTTGAACAGGAGCGTGCCAACTCTGCATCCTTCCCCTGCCCACTCCGCCTTGGCTCTTCCCCCAGAAGCCACGGAATGAGGCCAACCAGAATTTGAGACAGCTAAAAATAGTGAAGTTCTAAGAGAAAATGAGGTAGTTTTATACATTTTGGGTTGGTTTTGTTACCTGTGTGTTGTTTTTAGGTTGTTCTTCACAGTCAGAAAAAGTGACAACTACAATGAAAAAGAAGAAAAAAAAAAAAGAAATTTTCATATAACATCATTGAAACTTGTGAGATAACACCTCACAGCATCGAACTAAATCATAACATAGTATCTGGCAACCTGGAGGCGCAGCCTAAGAGTGGTCTTTATGTGTAGAAGTAAATTGCTGTTGAAAATATCTGTTCTGGTTTCAGGAAGACAAGCAGCTGATCTTCCCCTTCTGAGTCTTGATCTGACTCCTGTCCAGCACTGGTAATCTTAAGGAACCTGGATGGGCTTCCACAACTGGTCAGTAAACTCTTTTGCCCAAAAGACCAGCTTTGCCTTGGGCTTCGGCTTTGTAGATACAGCTGTGCTGATTCAGTACTACTCCAGACTGGGTTCACTGAATCTGTCAGTCACTGCTTTCATTCCTTGGTTCTCAACAACTTTCTTATGAACAGTCTTCTACCCGGGCTGTTACGAAGAGCTGCTGCAGTCTCTACCCATGTCTTCATCCCAATGAGTTCCCTTTTATTCCTTCTGCCTCCCGCCCCCTTTACCATTTCCTTCCCAGTATGAAATAGCATGTGTTCTGTCATTCATAAGATCATAAGGTAATGGAGTTAGGAAGGGACTTCAGAAAGTCCCTAGTCCGACCTTCTGCTCGAGGCAGGCTCAACTGAGATCAGACCTGATGGCTCAGGGCTTTAGCCAGTCAAGTCTTGAAACCCTCCAAGGGTGGAAACTGCACAACCTCCCTGCACATATCGCACTGCCTGGCTGCCCTCAGGGCAAAAAAGTTCTTTATACCCAGTCTCAAACTCTATTTCAGTTTGCTGTCTCATCCTGCTGATGTGCACTGCTGTGAAGAGCTTCTTCGTAACCTCTTCATAGTTACCAGAAGGCTGCTGCTAGGTCCCCCAAAGACCTCTCTTCTCCGGGCTAAACACTGTTTTCTAGCAGCATCCTTCTGATCCTTCTCACTTTCTTGTCCCACAGCACCTTCCTTCCTGACAGGGATCCAACATTCTCCTATTAGAACAGGGATCCTGTATGCTTCTCACTTTCCTCTTCCAGCTTACACTCTCAAATTCAATATCAAGATTTAAAAAACAGTAATGAGGCCACAGGCAAAACTGAAATGGCAATGGCAACTACTAACTAGTACGTTAAAAACAATCCATGTTAGTGTGTAGCAGTGACTTGAAAACTTACACTGATTCGTATACTACTCTTAAACAGCTTTTGAAGGATCACATGCTGACTTTCATGGGCCTTAATGAAATAATCTAAATATTCTTCTCTAAAATATCTACCCAAGAAAACCTAAAGTATTTAATTATAAAGTCTTTTTTTAAAACATGAATTTTTTAGACATTGCTTCTTTGAGGCTCCTTTACATAATTTGTGGTTTGTATTACTTTGAATTAAATGTCATGGTAATTCTTTGGCATAACATGAGCCTTGGGTTTACTGCATTTAATAATGTCCAAAAATTGTGGTGATCTCTTGAATAAAATGATGATGGGGAGTAGATGCATGCTGTCACACAGCAACCACAATTTTTGGACATAAGATGTTAAAAGAATTGTTATCAGTGAATTTCAACCAAAGGTCTGATTCTGCACTTGAGTTTATCCTGAGATTGTCTGTAAGAGCGAACAGGCAAAAATAAAAAATTTAGAGACAGCACTGAAGCACACCCAACATTTCAAAGGCATGTCAAATACCAGACCAAAGACCTACGTTAGTCTAAAATTGTTGAGCTGCCCTTTCTTGGAAACAAGTTTGAATCCAGCTTCACAAGACAATAGATCAGTCAGCTCTCTCCTTTTGCTTTGTGCCAAGAAACTGCCTGGCAAAGTGTCACCTTTTAGCCAAGACGGGCCCCTGATGTAGGGCTCGTTTGTCAGGCTGTTGGGGAAGTTTCCAGTAATGCTTCTGTCAAATGACAGTTAATGATCCTGTCCCATTTCATTGCCTGGCACTGAAAATTAGTTTAAGCCCCACTATTGTGCTTTCATGGACTGATCAACTTTAAAGCTGTTACCAAAAACAACTTTCAAAATGAAAGCTGTATGGCTTTTTTTCATAAAGCTGTGTGTGTTGAGTACTGCAATGGGAAAACTTTATCGGTTTCCACAGTTTGGCCACAACATGACCAGATCCCACGATTGCTGGTGTAATGCATGGAAGCAGTGCCGATATAGTGCACCCCCTCAGCAGGTCGGTATTCATTCTGTGCTCCTGAACTGGAGGAGGTAATGGTTGCATCAGAAGTGGCGGTGAAAACATGTATGTGCTAGAAGCTGAGCAACATGAGGATATTGGTACTTCCACATAAACCTTACCCTTACGAATGTACATCTTGATTTTTAAACTTCCGTTTTGGAACCATTCATCTATTTTCCTTGACACCTCTTTCTGAGAGAGAGAGAGCGTTAAGCCAATTCATCCGCTTCTCTGGGAACCGGAATTGATGCTTTTTGCCAGAGATAAAGTGAATCTTGCCACTTGTATGTGATGCTGAGAATCCTCATGCTTGTACAGCTTAATACTTCTGCCTTTTCTGCCAGAATTTCTAATGAAATTGGTAGATAGTCTCTGAGGCTATGAGAGTAGGAAGAGTATTTTCATGCTCCTTTTCCTGAGCTAGCTGAGTTCAGTGCACTATAGAAAGGACCTGCAGAAAAGAAAGCAAAAGGTTTGACTCACTAAGGATCTATACAGTCAATTTCAGCACAGCAAAATGTCAGTATCTATGTACAAGTTAGTAAATGACCTAAGGGGAAACAACAACTCAAGGTTGTAAAAAGGTAAAGACTGAGTATATTATGGGCAAAAGCGCTGCAGAAAGAATGTAATAAAGACCTTCAATCAAAGATGATAAAATTTATTGGTAAAGGATGAAAAATATTTCTTATAATGATATCAGTGATGGTATTTGGGTTTTTTTCAATCAGATTTTACAGAAACAAAAAATGCACAATAGTTTAATGACATCAGGGAAGAGAGGGACTAATAGTTAAAATATTGCTGAATTCTTTGTAGGCCTCCTTAGGAGGAATTTAAGTGGTTTGTACAAGGTTACGTAGCAGGAAGACACAAAGCAGGACCAGAGCTTATAAATCCTATCTTCTGATCTTTTATCTGGTCCTGGCTCCCACTAAAAGAACACAGATGAGGGAAGATAAATGAGTATTCTGTTGTTCATATTATCTTTGCCTTCACACAGCTTTGAAGACTTTATTTAAAGATATTTTTATATTCTCATAAATTTTGTGGTCATCTTAAGGAATAAAATTGATTCGAGAGATAAATTTCCTTTCTAGTATGCAGCACTAAGTTCAAATGCCATTTTAGCATATTTTTAGTACTTGGTATCATCATACGCATGGTAGCTGGTTGCTATTTACTTGTATTAAAGTAAGTTGTATCAACAGACCGCACGGGAACACGTAGTACACTCCTACAGCAACTCCGATCACGAGAAAAATGAGGCTCAGGCTGCCTGTAGTCACTTTGTGTTTCGCCATCTCACCCTAACTACTCGGGCTCTGTTAACTGCCGGGACAGTAACAATGCTCAGCAGAGCAGGCCCTGTTGAGAATCCTATTAAAAAAAATCAAGCCACAGTCTCGCAGCTCTGCTGAGCTTTGCACAATACCTATCGCTGCGCCAAGAGTGAGACAACAAAGCGATGTGGAAAGAAGTAGTGGTCACCAGATCCTGCCTCCCAGCAGAAATGAAGTTCCTGTGAGCACAGAAATGTCCTGACCATAAAGTGGATGTTGTCATCACTGTCTGCAAATGTGAAAGATGAACATAATTTCAAATGTTCTTGGCGTCCCTCTAAATGCCTTTGATAGCCTTTTTTCCTTACAATTTTTGTATTATTAAAAGCTTTCCCTTTGTTGAAAGCCAAGAGGAAAATCAAGCAATGGTAATTTTTATTTTTATTTTTTTTAAATTTGGCATGTATTGTCTCATATTTTTCTATAAATAGGGCACTGCTTTTCTGCGCCAGTTCACTGCTGGGTAATAGACCACAGTTTCCCTACAGAGGCAAAATAGATGACCATTAGCAATAAGAGACTCATCTATTATAAACCAACCCCATTAAAAAGCACCATCTCCATCGGCTCATGCAGTAGGATGATGAAACAATAGTTTCAGTGAACTGGCTGAATTTTGCAATGCGGCGCAAGCCTTGCACAGCCCACCCACGGTGCCAGCTCAGTCTGGCGCTTTGTACTGGGACCTTTCGCAGCTACGATTTCTCAGAACAGAGCAGCCAGGGAGGCAAGTATTCTTCCCTTTGCTCCTTTGACCACTGAGAAGAGCAGCAGCTGTGGGTCTCCCAAACCCAAACAGAACAGCCATGAGTTGTCTATGAAAACCTCCGCAGTTTCAGTCGCAAATCTCCAGCCTGTCTTTTCAGACACTCCTCGCAGCTAGAGATGAGGCAGGCAGCAGGTGTCTGTAATGAGTCCATCTCCACCCAAGCCTGAGGGAGATGCTCTTTGCCACTTAATTCCCACTGTAGGAGAGCAGCAGCCATGACTGCGAGTCAAACGTTCTGCTTGCAGGAGATCAGTGTCCTTCAGGACTGAGCCTGAGACTGTAGTGCCTACAGTCAGCATAGAAGAGACTGCGCAGTACATCCTGTGGTCCTTCAGAAATATTTCACAGTAATTGCTATCCTGAGCACTCCCAAAAATATTTTAAGAATCTAAACCTGCTGATCTTCCTTAAGTAGAAATATATCATATGAGGGACTAAGAGTTTTAGGATCCCACAGCAAAGGCATCACAGCAACCATAAAAATACTTGCAGAAAGAAAGTTTTGAATGGAAGCAGTGCTGAGACTGCCTCGGGATTTCAAGATCATTCAAATATGAACAAGAAGGGCAGACTTCAAACAGTTTCTGAAGTTAAAAAGGCTACGCTCTGTAGCACCTACCGTCACAGAGCACTTTGCACCACAATCATGAATTCAAAGATGGTTTAAGAGGTTACACTAGGACAGAGACAGGGCAAATTTAAAATTAACTTTTTTTCTGGCTGTTGTTCTGAATTGCACTGTTAAATAGCAGACACCTGCTTTTCAGTTCTGTCCTTACATTGTTTTCTATTTTATTTTCATCCAACCTTCATTCCTGTCTCTGAATGACATCCCTTTTAACTAACTGGCTCTGTATTTTTTGGTATGGCCAGGAAAAAAAAAAATTGGCTGTGGCTGAACAAGGCTGTGCTGTGACATTGTTTGAAGTGTTGGGAGCGAGTTGATTAAGGGATAAGAACACAAAACTGGAACATGGGAGGGTTAACTGCCTGCTCTTCCACAAATTTCCTACGTCATCTCAAGCACATCCTTTGATTCTTCTGTGTTTCAGTACCCTACCTATATGACAGGGATAATTCTCCTTTGATGCTCCCTGTGGCGATGTAGCAATACACATTCTCATGTTCCTCATAGGGAGTGGGGTCATGGTAGTCCCAGAGCAAAACATTTTAAGCAATACCAACAACTTTTGCTACTCACACTTTGCCTGAAATGGTTACCCTGCATTGTCACAAGTAATTGCAATGAACCCAACATCCAAAAAAAGAGGGGAAGAAAACCGTTCTTGGTTTTAACGTTCTTTTTTGTGTTTTCTATGAATATGATAGCTGCTTCAGAGGGGCTATAGGAAAGAAGTATAAAAAAATAGGAAGAAACACTTCAGTATTGCTGCCAGTTTTTCTGCTGTGCCATCAGGTGAAGAAATTGCATCTGTTTTTATTTTTGTGAGGTTTTTTTAGCATCACATTGACTATACTGTGAGATTTTACAGCTATTTTAAGCTACCTGTAGAACTATAAACTGCTTTTGCATCTTAGTGTTTCCCTATGGGAGTGAGGGGTACACCCAGCTGCTTGATGGATTTCATTGTTATCTGCAGTTATATGGGCTTGTTAGTCCTTCCCACTTTATACGACCTGCAGTGGAGCAGAACTTGTAATGGTCTAAATGTTACCAGTGGTTACCTGAGGCAGGGCAGGAACAGACTGTGGAAAAAAGGACCGGGTTGTTTTCCAAAGTGTTCATACGAGAAGATTTGAGAGAGAATCTGAAAGTCTGTCCCCCATACTATTAGCATTTATAGCAATTAAGCTTTTTGCTACTGTGTGACTCAGTGTAGTGACAGGATTAGTGGGGATTTAGTGATTTAGATACATTTAGTGATTTAGATTCTCAGTGAGAAACTGCCCATCATAAGCTATTCACTGGAAATCTTGAAAACAATGCAGGGAAGCTGACCTAAAGGAAAAAATGAACCAAATTAAGGTATGGCTTGTGGTCTGAACACAACCTAGAAATTCCCTGGGGCAGCCACCTCCAGAAGCACCTTTCCGTCATAGATATTAGCTGTGGAAGCTGTCCTTAACTGCAGAAAGAACCAGCCATCCTGCCTGCTGCTTCTGTGTATTTCCCCCTTTTGTAAGTGACTTCCTCGTGGGTTTTTGCACAGAAGGTAGAGGTTATCATTTTTTGCCCACTTCCTTTCAAAGATGCACCCAAGTGGTGGCAGAGCGATGCCATCATAATCTCTTACGGAAATAGAAAAAGAATATGGTCACAGCAGGTAGCACCCATTTTCCAGTGCTATTGTTACATTTCTGTGCACCCATTTTTCAGACCCTTGCATGTCTTATTCTATCCAGTTGATGCTGGGAATACTAATCACAGAGAAGCCACCATTTAATGCTGCCTATCCCTATGTCACATAGGAAAAACAGAAATGGACATTAGGTGAATAATCCTATCAGCCTCTATTAAAATTCATTGTCAGATCTTTACGAGCTGCAGTACTTATCTCAGCAGATCTCACTGAGGTACTGCTTTCCAGCACGTGTCACAATTTCCAAGGCATGTGTGAGTAAATGGTAAAAAAAACCCTTTAGGAGGGGGAGGGGAAGGGTAGGTCATGTAATTAAATGAAAATAGGTCATATGACTGGGATTTTCCTTGTGATGAAATGCTCATTGCCAATTTATTCAAACTGGGAGGGAGGGAGCAGGAAGGGATGCAACTGTATTGTCCTTTCTTCAGGCTATTTCTTGTTTCTTATTGTCTCTTGACCTCAAATACCTCATTCTACAAAAAAGTCACAGACTCCTGCTGCTGCTGCTTCTGTTACTGTGAGAAGCATTGCTTTTTTAAAAGTAAATTACTGATAGACTAGGCTTGAAATGTCACCAGGACTGCATATTATCATTAAGAGAAGTTACATGCTTCCTTTTGAGTTTTCCTCCTTAGGAAGAATAAATTTTTTTAGGTGTACTGCAAATTTCCAGTGTAACTACATTAGAATTTCAAAATCATCATCAACAAATGGCCCCTGCACCATATCTGTACATGGCCCAGTTTGCATTATTTTACGTGCATTGTAGAGCAGCCTTCTTGCAAATTATGCAAACTTGTTGGCAGAGATCAAGTCTTCTATCTTTTTAAGGCAATACCTCAATATTTATAAGAAAGCTTTCAAACACTGTTGTTAAATTAGTGCTAATCCATCACTTCAAGTGAATTGTTTCATAAGCAGAACCTGATGTGGAGGAGGCATTTTAACTAAGACCTGAATCCACTCATTGAGTAAGGAAGGCAAAAAGAATACTGAATAGCTTCCCAGTGACTGCATGACCAGGAATCCTTGGAGACAACAGGATATGTTAACGACAGCATCGTAATACATAGGTACCAAAAGCCCAAATCACAAAGCACAAGCAGCCTTATTTCTGGGATTTGAGGCATTGACTTTACAATCTTAATAGCGTTCTTTGGAGAGGCAGCAACAGAGCTGTGGTACTTTAAAATATGAACCTCCATCAAAATCAGAACACTTTGAGTATTAGGCTATTTTATTCCAAAACAAAATCATAGCAAAATGGGAAAAAGCCTTTTGATAGTCTTGCAACATCATCTTTAGCTAGAGCAAAGCCAGGTTTTTATATTCTCACAACTGTTCTTGCACAGAAATTATTGTACAGATTTGTTATTCATCTCTAATTGGAGGTATGCATTTTATTACTATTATAATTAGCATTTAAAGCACAGGAGGTGTCATACTATTTAGTGGTGCACGGGTCCTGCTATCATGAGGCTTCCAGTACTACACTACTAGCATATGTCTAGTCTTCATAGAAGTCTTCTAGACTTCAACTACACTTCTAGTATATGCCTACATTTCCATAAACCACAGCCATCGAGTACGCAATGCTGCGTAAGAGCAGCCCTGATCCCCAAGCTCTGCATTTCTGACCCATACTTTGACAGGACACGGCTAGAGCATAAGGGTGCTTAATGTCCCTCCTACCACTGTAGTGCAGCCCCGTAGAGGAATTTCATTTCCAGTAGATCTGACACCTACTGAAAACTAGTAAAACGCTTTGAGACACTCTTCACAAAAAACAAAAACAAAAACAAACCCTCACCAAAAAAAAAAAGACAAAAAAAAAAACCTTACTGTTATGATTTGACACCAACATGAATTCATTTCAAGCTATCTCATTTTTTTTCAATAAAAGATTGACCAGAAGAATTTCACAACTGGCTGCTGTAACTCCTGTTATTTCTGTATCTTACTATCCTGGTGTAAATTTTACCTCATTCTTTATAACAGTGCAGTTCAGAAACTGGAAAACAGCACGACACTGCCTAATTCTTTTTCATGACGCTGACATCTCAATATTACCAGTTTTTCACTTCCAGGTGGGCTAGCAAGAGAGGCTGGAAATCTATTTTAATAGCAGTTTTTAGTTTTCCTGCAACTCATCTTTTTCATGCTGGCTGGGTAATTTAATTTGTTGTTGACCTAATTCCAGTTATGAAAGATTAGATTGTTCATTATCACAGAAGTTTTATCCTTTAGCCCTTAAAATAATTAGACTTTTTGAAAATATATGCTATAGATTATTAACAAATGTTATAAAATTTTGTTTATTGAGTTCCTTGTTTCATATTAAAACATTTTGTTAGTACACAGCCTTGATGATGGTTCTTTTTTAATTGTAAGGCGTAATTACTACCAGGAAGGGTGACACCAAAATTTAGCCATGAACTAGTATTTGATCAGCATGGCACATGATGATGTTGTCACAGATACCATGGCTTCATTGCATGAATGTTTCCCTCCAGCAATATTGAGGCAGAAGCATCCACTGTAATTAGAGGCTGGAAACCTATGTTGTGTAATTGGTTCTGCTACAGTGCACAGAATGAGTGTCCCTTTTAAAAAGTGGAAAAAGACAGAAAAACTGGTTGAGTGATTCGTGCTAGCTCCCTGCCTGTCCTGCCATCCCCTCTAGGTGACTGATTCTTGCTTCCTTGCCTTCACTTTGGCAGTCCTGAGAGGAGCAGTCAGTTCTCCCAAAGCTTCTTGGCAATTTGTCCAACTTCTAACAGGTTTTGGGGAGGAGCTGGATCCAACTGACCTTGGACAAGAGCTTGCAACTGTGAAGGTGATGGTTATGACTTTTTCGGTTCAACCTATAATAGGATTTTGTCCCAGTTCCATCAATGCACAATGAAATTACCTGGACAGCTGAGCCAGCATAATCCTCTGGTGTAGGTAAGGAAAACTAAATTGTTACTAATTATAAGTTCCAGTGGACTTAAGGTAAGTTCAGGTTTTTTGGACTACACTTGAGATTTGGATGCAAGTCCAAGGTGTTGCTGCTTGGTCAGAAGTTTGGTGGAATCTTGGACAAATTCCCAAAGTGCCTCCAGAAAGTTTCTAGTGTACCAAGATCTGCAGAGCAACATTCCTGGAGTTGCTCGGTGATTAATGATGAAGTCTGTAATAACATGTTCACTATAAATGTTTCTGCTCTTCTTCCTGCTAAGCATGTATTTAGAAACAGTCCATGGAGACCTTTGTGTCATCCATACCAACCAGAGTTCTTTGCCGTTCGGTTTGGCTGCCGTAGGGAACTACGTGAGTGTGGGAGGGCAGCAGCTGTACTTCATAGTGCAGCTACCTCAGCCTGGGAGAAAGCAAAAAGGGCCCAGGGGAATGGGCAGGAATAGAACTGAAAATACTGCAGCTATGGCTTTTGGATTTGAATGAGAGAGAAACTCCTCCTGGACCTTATACAAACAAGGGTCATTTAGGGATATTCTTTTTGCAGTCCAGAACCCTTATCTGCTGCTAAGTGATTACACAATATGTTAGTTGAGATTTCAGACATTTTATGCAATCAGTTGCTTCCAGGAGCCTGACAATCAGAGCTGAAGGCCCCCTCTGTGTGTTTTATTTCCAACTCTTCATGCTTTATCCCAGGTCCAAGAGTAGTTTTGTACTTTTGACTAATGGGTGTATATTCTTACTACAGTCCAAATTTTTTATATAAAAATTTCTGTCCCTTGTGGCTATGGAGAAACAGATATTTTAAGAGATTTTAAGACTCACAAATGATGAGTTAAATAAAAAACCCTAATCTTCACTAGATTTGTTTGATGGTTTTTACTACATATTTGAATATTTCAGGGTCAGTATTTATTGTCTATTACAGTGTACACTGATATGACTTGTTTATATCCATGAAATAGCATTAAATCAATCAGCCTGCAAAACAGTTATTGCAAAGATTAAAAGGTTACTAAAATGTCTTGCATTAAACCCTAACTTGGGTGCTTGGTAGATCCTCCAAGTGTTATCTGAGGAAGCTAAATGCCACGCACACAGGACAAAGTCTTAGTTACCTGCAAGCAAAAATCTGTGCTTCCAGTTTTTAAAGGACACTTGTACAGGACCAAAATTAATTCCTGGTAATATGTTGCCACATCAAACTGAGGAGATGTCCTCTCCCTCCTTGTCCATCAATAAAATGTGAGTAACTGTGTAAGGTCATGCGGTCCATATTCTATCTGCAAATGTAGCACTTTCAGGCACACCAGAGAGAAAGCAAATTAGAAAAGGACACAAGTAGAGGAAGGAGATAGAGGGAGTGAGCTCTGGGCACATTTCGACAGCTCCCAGGAACTGGAGTAAGACAGAGGGAAAAGCTCGAGACAATCTTGTTTGGGCAAGAGGCCAGATATAATAGTGCCTTCTCATTGTGTTTAGTCTAGTTGTGTGTCCATCTTCAGTCTTAATTTTGGCAGAAGTTATTCTTTTTGCTTTCATTCCTTCCCTCTCCTCTGCTGTCCCTTCAAGAGAGAGAAAACAGGGCACATGTATGGGCTGATGATCTGAGAGCAGAGTATTGAGAACTCCTACAAAAAGAAAGTTAATCATAGTCTCTAGGAATGCTGATAAACAGACACCTTTAAACCAAACAAGCATCCAGATTTTTATTTCAAACCAAACATTGACCTCTGTGCAGCAAGCACTTTCCAGACTGCTCCTTCAAAAACAGAACCTTTTACATGCTTTGCCCTTCTTTGAGCTTTTCCTATTCCCTCCCTACTTACATCAGAAGAAATAACCACAGCTCTGCAGTGCTGACCCTAGAGACGAAAAGCTGTCCTAGATAGGCCAGAGCGCATACGTACAGCCCGCACACCAACTGCAGCAGGCTACGCCAGGGGTAACGCGCCAGCATGCAGCGGGGCAGGAGCAGGCGGTGCCACCTGCTGGCTTCGCGGCCGGGGGCGCAGCGCCGGGGCACCAGACAGCGTGTCCCCCAGGATCGTTTCACAGGGTGGGGGGGGGCCGTGCGAGCGCAAAGAGATGTCTTGCATTCAGTGATGCAGAGCGATGGCTGCAGCTCAGACAGAAGCGCTTGAAGTAACGGTGTTATTTGTTTCTGTTGGCATGTGTTACATATCAGTGGCATCAAAGTACAGGAAAGGATTGAAGCGTTAATGAGAGGAAAGTAAGTCCACATGGGGTAGATATAACAGCTGGTGACAGCACAAGTCAGATCGAGGCAATGCATAGTGATTTCTCTGCTCCGGCTGATTTCAGTGCACAACCATGTGATCGTCAATTTATCTCACTAATGCTTGTGAGCAAATTTCAGGTTATTTGTAACGTTCTCTGAAACGGAGATGCAGGCTTAGCATCTGGTTTTAACTGACAATTCTGATGAGCATCTATGGACTGTTTTCAGGTGACTTACATGCTTAAATCTTAATGAGTTATTTTTAAGCTAAAATGTTTAGTTTTAGTTTCAGCTTCACCTGCTGGTCTTGTTATTTATTCCTATAAAGAAAGTTGGTAATTTTTCATAAAAAGTAAAATCCCAGTGCATCGTATAAAAAACTTAAAAGAGCAAGGACAACCAGAGGTCTTACTATTTACCACTGGTATGGAACCATTATAAGTCATGAGACAGTGATCATTAGAAATAACCTTTCTTTTTCAGGGGCAGGTATTGCTGTTAGGTATATAATGAAATGTAAGGATGCCCAGTCTCCAGACCCATTAAACAGGCTTTGGTGGTGCTACATCAGCACTTGGTTTGTTTTAATGAGGTGTCATTTTTTTAACAAGGCCCTGGCGTACTGCCATGAATTGGTTTTATGCCTCTTGTGTTTTCATAGCCACCGGCCAGGTGGTTTCAGCATTATATGCTTCCTCTGATATGGAATCTGACCACAGTGCTCCAAACTGCTTGTGAGATACTTCTCATTCCACGTGCTAGAATTCTTGTTATGTGTTGGTCATCTCAGCTAAAAAACCAACCTAGAAACTTTTGCATGTTGTAAACAGCAAGTAGAGCTCCTGATTGAGCACAGATGTCAATTATTCTCCTTGAAAGCCTCAATTACCACTGGATTTGTAGGATAGGAAGGAGCAACTGCTTTGAAAAATTTCATTCAAGCACTTGGGGTGTGATCAAATGGTGAAGCAGCCTGGGAAGCAGAAGGAAAGTGCAGTGTCTTCTACTACCGCAGCTTTTGGGTGCTTCTGAAATCTTCTGTGAAAATACAAGAACACGCCTGTTAGTGAGCCTATGATGAGCCTGATGTGGTGGGCAGGGAAATATCACTGCTCATGTGATCATGTCAAATGCAAAGCTCCAGTTCTTCATTCTCTTCCTCGTTTGGGTAAATTCAATTCCTTGACAGCTTTCACTCATCCTTTGCTGATGGGGTAACAACCTCTCACCCTGCTCTGATTAACTCTGTGGCTGCTGCTGCGCCCACTCCTAAATGTGTACCTGGATTTGAGAACTCCAGAAATGAAGTCCAGGCAGGGCAGTGTGAGGACAAGAACTGTGAGGGAACTGCTTCTCTGCTGCACCTAGAAGGGGGTAAGACTGTACAGGTTTGTTAGTGGCATATATCCAGGAGATGGGGACTTTTTTGGTGGCACAGGAATCTTGAAAAAGGATGAATACATGAACAGAAGTTAATGTGTGGTTGTGACTAAACAATGCAACAAAATGCGGTCCCATGAGCACAGCAGAATTGATAACAAGCCAGAGAACAGCAGTGTCAGGGAACAGTAATGCTTGCTGCAGCAGTAGTGTCTAGACAAGAGGTTACAAAGAAGACAAGGGGTCCCATATGCTACAGGGACAGGTGAAGTAAACTGTGTACAACCTCATAGCAAAAAGCTAGTAGAGCTGGAGGACACACTTATGACTGCAAGATAGCTGAGTGTTGTTTTCATAACAGTATTTCTTTTTCCCTTCCGTTTTGGGGAAACACATAGGTAGATGTGTCTGCCTGCATGAAGGAGCTGGGGCAATGCTTTTTAGCCTCTGTAGCTTAAGCTCATTGTGTACAAAAATTCCCTTCCGTTTCTCATTCCAGAAGGAAATAATTAAAATGGCAGGCAGAGAACATGCCAGCTGGATGAACATGCATGTCTCAAGCCACATGTTCCATGAGATTTTTTTTAATGTCTATTTTAGTTTCAAAATTAGACTTTAATAACTGAACAACTTTAAACATTTTTTTGAAGTTTGCAAAGGGGATGTTATTGGAGAAGGACTCCAAATCCTGACACTTAAATGAATTGTACAGTGTTCTTTTTAGGCTTACAGTGGCCTCGTCTTAGAGTTCGTATGTCATGTAGAAAATTGAGCAGTCTGAATTTTAAAAAACTGATTCATCCACTTGCTTATTCTGTAAAATATCAAGTGAACTGGTCTACATGCCAGCCTTATTTCTGGCAGTTGTTTTGTATTCATGATGGCAAAAGCACTCTACCACAGTCCCTTCTGTGTTTTAGAAAATATTTAGGTTACCTGCAGTAGGAAGTTATACAAGCCTGCTGGTTTTGTTTTGCAAGTGCTTTGGAAACAGTCTAGATTCAATTTGTCTCTAATGCCATTAAAACTGCATATGTTCTTTTTTACCTTTCTGGAAACTTCTGAGAAGGAGAACTCAGCTTTGTGAAGCAAAATTGATGTGAGCTGTTACAGGACAGGTACAAAGATCCTTTTCCTGTTTATTTGTTTTTAAAGTATTTGGGTTTGAATTTAGCTATTCAATCAATAGATATATGGTAGCTGGTAGTGATCTTTGAATGTAGAAACCTAAGACAACTCACTAGAGGGAGCTCAGACACAATTTCTGAGCCTAGCAAGGGGTCACCCTACCTCACCCTGTTACTTGCCTTGTGTTTCTTCGGTAAATCTCTCCCATTTTTTAATTTAGGTTTTCTGTGTAAGCAGCTACATAGCCTGCATTATGAAAAGTACACTGAGCTTTCCATTGCAGATAATTTGCAAATCAATACTGAACTTGGGCAGGGAGGTTTCAAACTTTCTCAGAATTGGTAGATGTTACCAGAACACTTTTTTCCAGACCACAAAAACAGATCAGAAGAGGTTTGGTTTTGTTTCCCTTCCTGCCCGTCTCTTCCCTTCTACTGCACTCCTTCCCCTTCAATAGATCCTCAGATCCATGTACTGACATCCTTCTGCTGCACGTCCTGCTCCTACAAACCTCAGGCACTCTGCTTTCCTGTCTGAGTAACGCACTTCACTCAGATCCCAGCCTTTCACCTCTGTCCATCTACTGAATGCTGTGGCAGAATCCATTGGCCTACCTAAAGCACGCTAGGTTTCACCACTACCCTGTGCTTTATGTCATTCCTTCCCCTTATCTTTCCTTCCTCCACCTTTTTAAGCTGCAAGGGTAGGTTCAGGCACCAGCTGGGCTGCGGCTAGAGGCACTTTGAGAGGAGCAGTTAAATGCACTATGTACAGCAGTGAGGTTCTGTTGACTGGCTGTAACCGCTGTTGTGAAAGTGTTTATCTAATCTTCAGGAAGCGATTAATGAGTAAAGACCTTTATAAATGTGCTTCTCTTGTGGTCAGGTAGTTATCTGCCATCAGGCAGTCCTCCCCACATCACACAGTCACTGTTCACGTGGAGGTATTTGTTCTTGTTCAGACAAGAGTCAGCACACAGCAGACTTGGAATCCACTACTGCTGCCTTGTAAGCAGATTTTTCCTCCAAAAAATACTCGTAAAAAAGTTTGTGTGCCACACCTTGGCTGCCTTTTTTCTGCAGAACACAAGAATACTAGTATGAGTTAGAAAAATAATCCAAACCACTTAGGACAGTCTTAGGCATACTGCTAAAAAGGAGGTGCTACAGGAGGAAGTCAGAGAAAAATAGATTGGGGCCTTTTACCTTTTTCACCCTGCACATGTTCAGCGACAGTGAAAATGGTTAACACAGTCAACTCACTATTTCGTATGAGTCAAGCATGCTTTGGTAGGTGACAAATAAGATGATGTTACAAAAGTAAAGCCTTAAATAACTGATTCTCAGTCCAGATTAAACACCTTGATGCTATCCCAGAAATTCAAAAAAGTGGGAGAGAATTGTCTCTGTGTTGGTGAGACTCTGTCCTGACACAAACTGATGCAGGGCACTCTACACAGGCCTTGCAAAGAGTCACCTGGGGTGTTGGAGGTATGTCAAAAAGTATGGCAAAACATGCTGCACTGCCGATACTCCCTGTGTTGTAGGACCACTTTGTTTTATAGTGTTTCTCAAAGTTCAGTTACTGGCTGTGCACACTGCTGAGCAGGCCAGCTCAGGGAATTTGCTGTCTCTGCATTACATTCTGTGTTTGCATTCTTTCCGTTCTCACAGTAAATGCTGCATGTGCTGAGTGCTCAGCTCTAAACTCAGTCTTAAGGCAAGACAGTGGTCTGAAAGCTAAACTTCTGCTTTCTACAGAATGAAGAAAGTATATAGTTGATCATTCTTGTGGCAATTCTCTGAAAACCTCCTTGATGAGACATATTTCTGAGCAGCAGATTTTGGAAAATGTGCCCTACTCCAACATTACAGACACTGGAGATCTGTAAGGTCTTTCCTATGAGGAAGGTGGAAGACATTGTCCATAATATAGACAGATCTAAATTCAATTGCAGCTATCCTGTGAGAAGCTTAGGGGCTATTGAATTGTAGCTACACAGGAGACAGAAGCATCAGCTTTGAAGTGTTGCATCTTACCCATATTTCAGCATAGAAATACCCCTGCAGGGTATGGTGGCTGAGAGCATAGGATGTCCAGAGTTCTGCTCTCACCCCCACAACTCTGCAGCAACTCTCCTGCACAAAACACCCGCACAGAGCAAAACTAAATGGCGTGCTCTCTTCTCCCACTTTCTTTCACACGAGCAAGAGAGAGAAAAGCTCCACCACTGCACCATTACTTATCCCCTTATCAGGAATTCCCTTCCCTTCAGGCTCTGACAGTTCATGAGGATGCTGCATTAGTGAGAGAGGGTGGCTTCAAGGGAAGTTATGATAGTGCGAAGGTTTTAAAACTCCTAAGGGTTAGAAGGCATAGCTATGTGCTCTGCTTGCAGAATGTGAGAGAAGGAGGTGGCAGTGTTTCGCACTGAGCTGCTGTGGTTTCCGGGATGAAGATCAGAATTTTGTGAAGGACCATCCTTCCTAACCCTCACTGTAAAGGAAATGGACAGCGGATAGATGGTCTCACACAGGAGCTGTTCAAGATAGTACTTGAGAAAGAAAAGTCTTTGGAAGTCAAAAGATGGAATACATTATCAACTCAAAGACAGCTACAAGAGGTTTGAGAACAGTAATACCTGTGTAGTTCAGCTGCGATTTATAAATGTGACAAAAATGAGAGGTTGTCGTTTTGCCAACATATAAAACTGGACAGTCTGAGTACTTCTTTGTTTGTAAACACAGTCTATATACAACCTGAAAGAAGAAAAGTACTTGTGGACACTTTGCATGAATGCTCACGGAGCATTCAAATGCACTGAACAGAGGCATCTGGGTGTGGGGCCAGGCCTTGGCTGTAACCGCGCCCCCCCCCCGCCCCCAAGCGAAGTTGTGTGGGCAGCTAAAGTCAGTAGGGTACAGAGAATATCAAGGAACTCTATGTTTTTGCCTGCAAGCAGTTTTAGCTACTTAGAACATACAGATATTTTCCATTTATAACTTTACTTAAATAAGATACAAATAATATTTTAAGATCTATTAAACTCTGTTGTTATATTCACAACATAAATGAGGGAAAGGTGGCTACACAATTTTACAATTCAGTCTAATACTGAAGACTGCAGAGAGTAAGAACAGGTGATCTATCTAGCCATTCCCTTACTCTTGCTGCAATGTGTGGCTTCTTTGCGGTTAACATTCTGGCGCTCTGTCCCACCTACTTTCCATGCTCAGTTTCACATGTCCTGTCCATTGGCACTCATCAAATCACTGGTCTCATTCTCCTGTCACACCTCCCTCGCTGTGAGGAATGGGTTGTGTTGGTCACTCTGTCACTCACGTTTGCTCAGGTGCGCACCTCTTTTTATATTCCAAGTCCTTCACCCTCCACCCCTAGAAGTTACATCCTCAGATGTTTGCAAAGCCTTATCATGCCTCTGTAGCTATTGAACTTTGGATTTTTCCTGGAAGGTATCTCCACTCCTACTCCTGGATAATTCATTACTTTCTGAATTATTTTCTTGGAACTGTCTGCAGTTTGTCAGTGAAGTGGCTGGACTAGAATGCAGTGTTTTAAATTAGACTTTCAAATGGAGACAGATTTGTATTTTCCTCTATGCAATCTGATGCTTCTACATTGCTAACATTTCCCACATTTGCCATCCACTGGACAAAACATTTACCTGTTTCTTTTAGCATAGCTGTATGTCAGGTTTTAACTTCTGCATTATAAATTAGTTGGCATTTTCTGAATCCTTTCGCTTTTCATTTCTTAGCTGCCTTTAAATTATTTCTCTGCAACTACAGGAGAAAGTTTCAAATCTTTAATTGTTGCCATCAAAATAAGAACTGAGCTGTGAGGCAGAGCAGAGCCTTGCAGTACCCAGCAAGAGCACTCTGGCTTTTAACTCTTTAAGTCTTAATTTACTATGTGGCCACTTTTATTATAGAGCATTCTAATGCAACACTGGTTTTTATTTAGTGTCATCAAAAATGGGCTTTCCCAACACTTCCTTGTTTGGTCTCCATCTACTGAAAAACTGTACATTTATCCGTCTTTTCATACCCGTATGAAGTGTTTCAAGTTCAGTCTGAGAAGTGACAACTGCAGTCACGTAGTGAATGAAGAGTCTGAACTCTAGTGGCAGTCAAAAGCTTTGATCTCTTCTGTACCTCAATAGGTCAATGATGACTTCCTTTCCTCTTTTAAGAGATTGTTTAGAGTGCGTATGAATGGGAATGTGTATACAGCTCATTAAAAGATAAAGGGGTGGGGGTCTGCAGGTGTCATTGGCTGCCATCTGTTGTTTTGTAATATCCCAATTTGAAAATAAGCAAAATAGGTGGAAATAACTTTGTTCGTTTATTATTTCTATTTGGCTGAACATATATCTGGTTGAATATATATATGTATACAATATGCATATTATATTTATGTATGTATACATTTATATTAAGATGGTCCTGCACTTGGGTCACAACAACCCCAGGCAGCGCTACATACAGGCTTGGGGCAGAGTGGCTGGAAAGCTGCTCGGCAGAAGAGGACCTGGGGGTATTGGTCAATATCTGGCTGAAGATGAGACAGCAGCGTGCCTGGGGGCAAAGGTGCCCAACAGCATCCTGGCTTGTGTCAGAAAGAGTGTGGCCAGCAGGAGTAAGGCAGTGATCGTCCCTGTATGGGCACTGGTGAGCCTGCACCTTGAGTACAGCATCCAGTTTTGGGCCCTTGTTACAAGAAAGACATTGAGGTGCTGGTGTGTGTCCAAAGCACACCAACAAAGCTGGTGAAGGGTCCAGAGCCCAAGTCTTATTAGGAGTGGCTGAGGGAACTGGGTTTGTTCAGCCTGGAGAAGAGGCGGCTCAGGGGAGACCTGATTGCTCTCTGTAACTACCTGAAAGGAGGTTGTAGTGAGGCGGGTGTTGGTCTCTTCTCCCAAGTAACAAGCAATAGGATGAGAGAAGACAGCCTCAAATTGATCCAGGGGAGGTTTAGATTGGGTATTAGGAATAATTTCTTCACTGAAAGAGTGGTCAAGCATTGGAACGGGCTCCCCAGGAAGGTGGTGGAGTCACCATCCCTGGAGGTATTTAAAAGACATGTAGATGTGATGTTTAGGGACGTGGTTTAGTGGTGGACTTGGCAGTGTTTAAGTTTATGGTTAGACTTGATGCTCTTACGGGTCTTTTTCAACCTAAATCATTGTATCATTCTATGATTTTTTTTTTCAAGAAGATTAGGTGATATTTTAAGTTTAAAATAAAATAAAAAACCATTACTGAACAGCCACATGTGGCAAGCAACTGTGTGTTTGATTCTTTGCAGTTTTTAATTTCAAGCTCCTCTTTTTTTGTCCCAGTCTAAATGGTTTGGTTTATTACAAATTCTTAAGTTCTGTATGAGGTGGCTTTTTGGAGCATGTTGCCTCTTGATTATAAAATAATATTCTGCGTAACTTAAGGATAAAATACACCATGGCACTAAGAACTGTGAGCTTTGTTACAGAAACATTTGTTCTCACAGTCTTACAGCACTGAGTAACTGTAGCAGGTATATAGATGCCTGCCTTCTTTTTTTTTTAATCTGTTATATGTTCACCCACATAATTCTTCATATCCTGCAGTGAATTATCCATGCATTGCTAATCAACCTTATTTCCCAACACTGCTGCCTACTCTTATGCTCTATTTTTCTTGTGTACTATAGTAACTTTTGCAATGATGCAAGCCAGTGATCTTGTTTCATCCTTTGGGGTACAAGACAATTACCATGTTGTGTTTAAAAAAATCGCCTTCATACAGCATTGTGCAATTGACAACAACAATATTGCATTCTTTATGCTACCTTATTATTATCTTAATTAAAAAGTAGCCATGGAATAACATCTGCATTTCCACTCTAATAAACAAAAAGTACCCTAAAGTTATAAATGTGTATAAAAAACTTTACCACAAAGAAAGTCCAAGAAGTATATAAATATTGATAGGAAGGATTCTATCGGAACAGCTACTGTCCAAAATGAAGGGACATACAACTGTGCTTATAAATGCTTACAGAGACTCCTCAGATCCTGCCAGAAGCTCCAGGTGGAACTGGAGAAGCTAGCCAAGGGAGGCATGCCCCTATTTATTTAAGGAATTTGAAAAGATATGGCTTGTTTGTGTGCGCTTGTGTGCTTCTCTGTCCAAAAAAAATTGGCAAGGACCTCTAGTAACTGAAGTTATTTTGGACTGAGGCAGTCTGGCTAAATGAGGCTTGAAATGAGGTACTGAAATCTTTAAGTATCTGTATGCAGATAATATGGGAAAAAAAGCACCTTCAAATCTGAAAAACAAGATTTTAAAAGAAACAGCAATATCTTTTTTTTTTGTGAGCTTCTAAAGCTGATTCAGGTGGGAACCTCCTTTGCAGAACTGCACTTGGCAACAGATCTGGCATTTCTTGTTATCCTATTGGACAAGGCAAAACCGTAAATCATCCTACTGCTTTCCCACAGAATAATTTTTGCAATCCTGCGTTGGCGACACTAACTAGGGAGACAGGTTAACCTTTGCCTTTAGTCAAGACTGCCGTAAGCCTTTCATTTAAAATCAGAGCTTTGACATTGTCCTGATGTTTGCTATTTTGAAATCTACCTGTCTACTTGTTAGTTTCACAGGCTTAAAGGCTTTGCATTTTGTTCTTTTTTTTGGGATGAAGAAAGCAGACTGAAGATCCCAGCCAGTCCTACAAGCTATGTCAGAATCCCTCTGCAATTTGCAGTCTCCTGTCACTGAACAATTTTAAACATTAATGCAAAGTCTGAAGAAATAATGATTTTTGTTAACTACAAACTGGGGGCGGGGAGGGAATATCTATTACTTATTGTTGCAATGTTTTTTAAAAGCTTTTACAGAGCAGAAAGGAAGACCAAAGACAGTGGCCTCAAAAAACAGATTTTACTTTGAGAACTGGTGGCAGAAGAGAAAAATTGAGCATAAGAGGAAGGTAGCTGAGAAGACTTCAACAGTATTATGAGCACAGCTGGAAATTATCCCAGTGTGTAGGAAGGACATGAAGGTAGTAAGAGACCGGATTGACTAATGAGATGATCAGTGACCTCAAACACAAGAAACAGGTTTTGCAGGGTTGCTCTGTAAATCAGATCAACAACACGATCTGGATTAAAAAAGAACACAAAAACTGTCTTTGTCCTGCCCTCCCCCACTCTTTGTTTTTTGTTAGACATTTGTTTCATGGACACAGCTGACAGTGTAGGCCTACAAGCAACTGCATCAGCACTACTCAAGGAGTTGATGCCGATGCTTAGAGGTGAGGATCTCCTGCTGCCTCGGAGACGAGATGTTTAGAATGTATTCAGAAAGGACATTAATCTTCAGTGCAGATCTGAGCTAGGAAAAGACTGGCTAGACTGCAGTGATTTGAAAAAGCCTCTGAGGTGGAACAGATCATGAGCTGCAAGTGCATCAATAATGTGACATTTGCAAAAAAAAGGCAAATGTTTGGGGCATGTAGAAACAGGGGTAAATTCTGGCACATTACATAACCTTCTCAATTGATTTAGCACTGGCTATGTGAATGTGGGGGTCACTAGTGGATGTTAGATGTCAAGAAAAATGTAAATCAGCTGGAGAGAGTTCATAGGAGAACAGGAAAAAACGTATGCATGAAGCAAGGAAAGATCAAAACAACTAGCGCTTTTTAATCTAGGCAAGGCTGAGAAGATGCATGGAAGTTTCCAGCTTTTCAGCATCTTTTTTATATACTTCTCAGGAATCAAATATTTTACGAATGTCCTCTAGGAACAGGAGAAATAGTAGGGGGCCGAAACTACAAGGTATGGAGATCTAGCTTGTCTCCGGCCATATGTGTAACAAAGTGCAGGAGGAGACTGCCTGGGGAAGAGTGTGGAAGCACCTATCACTACAAGTTTTAAAAGAGGTTAGACAGATATCTGTCGGGAATGGTTCAGATATGGTGGATGTTCCCTGGGAAAAAGGGACAACAAGCAGGATTCATGAGGTTGCTCCCCTCGCCCTGCCCCGTGACTTGCTGTGAGCCTCTAGAATCCATATGAGCAGTCTGGCCATGAAAGGCACGGAAACCATGACCATACCTCACCATGCCGTGCAGTCACAGATGTTCCTTACCTTTGTGGCTTTGCAGGGTCACTGCTTCCGCCCACCGCAACGGGAACTTCAAATTTTGTGGTGTTCTGTTGTTGTTGTTGGACAAAATGTTAAGTATTTACTGCAGTTGTTGGGGAAACTAGTATTTCATTTTACTTCTAGGTAATTAAGATTTTCTTCTTGATTAGTAAGAGACCTTAGTTCATCTGTACTACCTGTGCTGACATGCTTATGGCAGTAGCACGCGGTAATGAGCTGCATGCATCAGGAGAGGTGATGTCTGCGGTGCGACCAAAACCAACGGCCTCTCTCCACAGTCGTGCTTGCTTAAACTGCTGGGCCCCGAAACCTCTCGGCCGTATCTCGGTGTGCTTTTATTTGTGCACGGCCTGTCAGAAATCCCCTGAGAGACCGCACCTTTCCCCTCCTTCCAAGTTGCTGGAATGAGAGCACAGGTTATTTCTCCCCGGCGGGGGTCGAGGGCAGAGCCGGCGCTGCGCCTGGCGGCTGAGGGCCAGCCTTGGGAGCGCGGCAGGGCCCCGGCCCCCAGCCCCGCGCGCTGCTCAGCATCGCGCGGCCCCAACGGGCG
>VWZZ01004134.1:42088-52987 GCA_013399095.1 Psophia crepitans
CGGGAGAAACTGCAGGCAGTGCTGAAGCGGGCGGCCGAGAGGCTGGGTGCGGGCCGCGGCTGGGGTCGCGTGGCGCAGCGCCGTTTTCCGGGGCCGGCGCGGCCGCAGCGTGCTGGCCCCGTCTGGTGGGAGCCGCCCACGGGCGGGGGTGAGGGGAAGGGCTGAGGGGCGAACCGGGGCAAGCCCCTCGGTGCCGGGGATGCGCCGGGGAGGTGGCGGCTCGGTCCGGGGACGGAAGAGGCGCGGCGGACGGTGTCGCTGACAGCGGTCTCCCGTGCGCAGGGAAGGCGGCGCTCGGGACAGAGGTCGGCGTGCTGCTGTGCGATGTGGGCGACGCGGCCTCGCTGGCCGCCATGGCGAGGCAGACCCGGCTGGTGCTCAACTGTGTGGGCCCGGTGAGTGCGGTGATGCGGGCGGTGCTCGCACGGCGGCCGTCGGGCGTGGCTCCCGGCAGAGCCCGGGGACGGTGTCTGCCCCTCGGCCGCGGCTACTCGGCTGCGTGCGGCTGGGCTCCCTGCTCCTCGGCTGTCGGGGAGCCTGCCGCAGGGCTCGGGAAATGTGTGAAATGCCGTCTGTGTGAAATGCAAGCTTTTTGAAATGGAACCAAAAGTACAACCGCGTACTGTAATCGCCGAAAGATTTCCCACCGCGATTTCTGGTGGCGTAGTTCACAGAGAGTTCTTGCTGAAATACAGCAGGGGTTTCACAGGCGACGTCAGACACCGGTTGTAAAGTGGGGAAGAGTTTTGGGTTGGGCCAAAATACTTGATTGGTGTTAGGGTTGAAAATAGAGCTGGGAAAGGAACCTATAGACTTGCTGCTCTAAGTTCTTGGGTGCTTTAAAACTTCCAGCAGCAGTGTTTCCAGTACATTCAGAGGGGATCAAAGTTTGAGAGCTGGAAGTTGGATCATGACAACGTTTCTTAATTTAAGAGTATTTAAATAGAGAATATGTTGATAATCCAAGTGCAAAAAATGTAAATTGGGATTAGATATAGTAAATTTGCCTTGTGGTCTTATGAGAGAAATAAGGTGGAATAATCTATGCAGCAAATTCTGTTATCAGCGATGAAGTTTGTTGTGCTCTTCCCTACCCCTCAAAAACTACAAGTACTATTACATTTTTGCCCCATTTAGCAAAATCAATAGCCACCAAGTGTTTACTTTTATCGTAGATACATATGTTAGATAAAGCACGTTGGGCGAGTTGTGTTCTGTGGGGTTTATTTTGTTATGTGTGATGTTCTTTCCTCTGCAGTATAGATTCTTTGGAGAGCCTGTGGTAGAAGCTTGTGTTGAAAGTGGTACAAGCTACGTTGACGTCAGTGGAGAACCCCAGGTATGTGACAGTAGAAACAAGCTACTTTATATCGGGGATCTCTTAAAGGACTATTTGTGTAGTATGTTTCATGTTCTGTTAATGTTTTTAAACATGAAGACCGATTCTGCCTCCTGATCTGCAGTTGTAAGATGCATTAATTTTGTTAAAGTACATTGATGTGTATTACTTGTACAGTTTTCTTACTTTTAGACAAGAGCCTTTCAGGTTCTTTCTGGAAATCCAAAACTTTTGAATTCTGCTTTAAGTCTTGGTTGCGATTCTACATAGGAATTTTGTGTAGATCACATTTCTTTGCACTGTGGTGACACTTGCATACCATAAAACAGGAATAATGTGTATCTTGTCTTAAAGAAGCTTGTAAGTGGTTTGAAGTTTGTATACGGTGTTACGAAACAACAGTAAAGTGTTGATGGCTAATACTGGGTATGGCCAAGTATGGGGTTCTGCTTAAAATCTTTGTTCTGACTGTTTTAGTTTCTGGAAGAAATGTACCTGAAATACAACGAAAAAGCTGCAGAAAAGGGTGTATATGTCATTGGAAGCTGTGGCTTTGACTCTGTACCAGCTGATATGGGAGTACTGTACACCAGAGACAAATTGAAAGGTGACTTAAATATTTGTGACCTCGTGCTGATAAGGAAATGCAGATCATGCTGGTTTCATAAAGCAGCAGTGCTTATGTGGAAGCTCTTTCAGTCTCTCTCTTTGCCTGTCTTTACCAGCTGACCAGTTTCAACCAAATCTAGTCAAGAAAAAAAAAAAGAGTAAATTATATTCTCATTGGATTGGAGAAAACTGGTCATTAGGTAGAGGAGGGATTCAAGGTAATGTTGCTCACTGAGAGAACAGAACCTTCACTTGTCAGCAGTGGGCGTTCAGCCAGCATGTGGGCATTGTCCCTCGGCAAGCCTCAGCACACTGCATCTTGTGCAGCGAGAATCTTGCAGGGGAAGAGACAGCGAGGACAGAAAGGCTGTGGGAAAGAGATCACAAATTAATGGGTAATCAGGTTTTGTAAATTGTCTTTTTCTACCACTAACACCGAGAAGCTGTTGTATGAGTGTGCCATACAGTGCCATACAATGCCGCCACCTTTAAGAGCAGCTAGACAGTAACTGAGAGAGGAGAAATACATTTGAGAAAAAATGTGAGATGATTTAGTTCTATGCAAATAGTACTCGATCCTAATCTCAAATAAGTTCCATCAGGTCTGACTTTCATTTGGAAGGGCCAGTAAGAGTATCCAAATGTTTTGCTTTTATGTACTATTAAAACTGATATTAAGTGGGATTGCTTTACATTGGCATGTATCGTCAACTTCCAGTTTAATAAAACTCAATCTGGATCTGATTGGCGGGAGAGGAGAGGCATGGAAATGAGTATCTGGTTGTTCATGGGGTTATAACTTGATGTCTGATACTTGTTTTGAATACAGATGCCTTTTATGTCTTTCTATATTGACTTTATGGTATTACCACCTGTCTATCCAGTTGCTTGCTATATTGTTTTACAAAGCAAAACAAAGCAGATTTTGGAGAAGCTGTTTTGTTTTGCTGTTCATCACAACTAAGCATTCTTTGCAAAACACAAGCTAGGCTACAATTAAATGTTTTAGGATATCTCTTGTGGCTTTGTTTTGTGTTTTTTTTTCAGGTTTGTGGATTTGGTTTTGTGTTGAGGTTGGGATTTTTTTGTGGTTATGGTCTATCCAAATCCATAAGTCCGTGTCAGTTTTCATGGACTACATCATCCTTTATTCTGAAACTGAGGAAAACTAAATGAGTCTTTTAATATTCTTTTCTTTTTTTTTTTGTTGATTATTTAGATTATCCCATTAACTAGATAAGACAAATGAAAAATTTAATGAGCCAAGATAGTATTAGTGACCCTTACTGAGGTACTTTTTATATGAAATTTTGACACTTGCTAAGGAAAATAGCTGTGGAACTTAATCTTAGTTTTACTTTGAGATGACTCTGCTTTTTCAACTAATCATGTCAGTGGCCTGCTATTTGAGTGTACTTTGTGAACTAATGACTGTATATGCCAAGTAACATTTTCTTCTCCCTTAAAGGTACCTTAACTGCTGTTGAAAGTTTCCTGAAAGTGAAATCTGGGCCTGAGGTTAGTTGGTTTATACCCTTTTTTGGAAACTCGGAGGTATTTGTGATAACATCAGTATAACTCATTAGAATAACTGTGGTTATGTTAATTAAGACCAAGGAACTAGCTGGCAGTTTTGTGATGATAATTTTATTCTTTGGGAGTTAATGGAAGCATCCCAAGCAAACACCCTTCTGTAAGGTTCATTTACACATGCTGTCTACCTTAAGTTTGTTGTGTTAAGCTGTTCCAAGGAATACTTACTTTTTGCAGAGATGTGGGAAGGATTCATACACAAGTAAACTGTAAGAGATGTGTAGTGTGTTGCCAGTAATCATAGTGTTTGCCTCTTTGTGTTTTGTTTTTTTTTTGGGGGGGATGTGTGCGTTTGTGTATTTCAATATACTTTAGTGTGTGTAATCATTATACATATATGTAGTAATTGTAATAATATGCAACATATGTAATAATTCTAAAGTGCTTGGTAAAATAATGCAACGATGACCCAAACCAAGCCAGTGTTGGTGCCCAGCAGTTGAAGAATTCTCTTGTCCTGAGCACCCCTCTTGATAGATGGAGCCTAAATCATAGCCTGTTAGGAACATTTGGAGGAGCGGAGGAAGGCTGTGAAATGGGAGAATACTACCTATTAAAGGACAGAGGACAGTAGTTAGTGAGAATGTCTGTCTAAATCTGTATGTTGGGTACAGAGGTGATTTAAGTATGTAGTATAAGTTTTAAGTGTTGGTAAGAAGGGACTTCAGTAATGAGAAATACAATGGAATGGTTAAAAGAGATAGATGTATATATGAATATATGTATTACCTAATGTAGGATGTGAGCATGATGCAAATGGCATGGAATGAGGGGTGGGGCTTGTCTTGGTTCTGGCTGAGATGGAGTTAGTTTTCCCGGTAGCAGCCCTCCCAGTGCTGTGCTCTGTGTTGGTAGCCAGCAAGGTGTTGATAACACACCAGCGCTGTGGCTACTGCTGAGCAGGGCTGCACAGCACCAAGGCTGTCTCTCCAGCATCCCCCCTCAGCAGGAGGCTGGGGGTGGGCAAGATCCTGGGAGGGGACACAGCCGGGACAGATGGTCCAAACTGACCAAAGGGATATTCCATGCCATATGATGTCTGCTCAGCAATACAAGCTAAGAAGAATGAGAAAGAACCTCTCGGAGCAACTGCTATGCGTACTGAAGCCCTGCTTCCCACGAAGTGGCTGGATGGGAAATAGAGAATAAATCTTCTGTTTTCCTTTGCTTCCGTATGCGACCTTTCCTTTGTTGAACTGCCTTTGGCTTGACCCACAAGTTGTTTTTTTTTCCATCTTAGTTTTTCCCTTCCCTGTCTTACTGAGGAGCGGAGTGATAGAGCACCTTTGTGGGCACCTGGCATTTAGCCACAGTCAACCCACCACATTTCAATATACTTTAATGCATGTAATCATAACTATATATATGTAATAATGTGTAATATATGTAATAATTCTAAGGTAATTTTTAAAATAATCCATGAGACCTTTAGATAGTGAATTAATTACTGTTTCGTGGCATGTCACCAGGGTGTTTGTGTACATGATGGGACGTGGAAGTCAGCTGTTTATGGCCTCGCGGATCAAGACAACCTGAGGAAGCTTCGAAAAAAGATAGGATATGCCCCTGTTCCAGTAGTTGGTGCACAACTTAAAAGAAGGTATAAGAAGCATAAGATGTGAAACATGCTGTCTTCTAATGGTTTCAGTATTTAATCTATAGATTGTTAAAATATTAAATACTAAAAAGATGCATTTAGGACTTTAGTATAATATGAACACATAGATGCTTGTCTACTAGAACTGAAGATAAGTTCAGTTTTACTGATGTGTTGATATTTTACTGGCGAAGCACATGTCCCAGCATTTACTGGGTCTCAAAGTTAACTTGTTCTAAGAGCCTTTTAGTGACATGGCAAACTTGTGAGTTTGATTTCAGAAGTGATCAGTAGAACAGAAAACAGCAATGTGAGGAGAATATTATTTTGATTATCAAATTCATCCTTGGTGTAACTGCATGGAATTTTGGAATGGTTTGCTTTCAGTGAAAAGCGATCATGTCATGAATATGCTTGAGAAAAAGCCAATATTGGTAGGACCATTATGATCAGTTTGTTTCAGTTTTCATGACCATTTGAACGTCTTTTTCCTAAGGGGTGTTGGTTTGTTTTGGTTTTTTTTTTTCCCCCCTCCATTTGCAGAGGCCTTGTGTTTTACAATCGGGAATTCAAAGAGTACTCCATTCCATTCATGGGATCTGATGCTTCTGTTGTGAAACGGTCTCAGCGTTATTTGTACACTGAGTTGAAGGAAACGCCTGTAAGTTATTGTTAGTGGTATACTATGTCTTTATTACCATTTTCAAGAAATCTCTCGTTTACGTAATAACTGTTCTTAGTGCAGATCTGTGTAGTAAGGTTTCTGTAGTTAAGTAAATACTAATGAACTGTGATGTGCTTTTTCTCCTGTAAAGAAGGAGGCTTGTTCTGTTGTTCACTTTTGGAAGCTGCTTAACCTGATGTGGTCCAGGTTCTTCTGGGTGCATGGGCATGTTTCGTGCTACTTGATGCTCTGCCTGATGAGCTTGGTTATTGCAGCCAGCACAGTAGTTATGAGAGTCTCTTGTAGGGGTCTCGTGCTGTCTGATATGTAGGTATGTATTTGTAGGGAATGGAAGCCTTAAGTCCCAGAAATATTTGAAAGGTAGGCTTCATGATTTTTGGGAATGATAAATATATTAAATTCTGTTCCTGGGCAGAGGCTTTTTTTGTTGTTGTATCAGTAGAGCTTGTAAAAGCATCATCATCTTAGTCTGTGTAACTGTGGTCAGGTCAGTATAGTGTAGTAAATATTCTGATAAGGAATTCACTTGCTGCTCATTTGTATTTGGAGACTTCTTTGACACCTGAGTCTGTTGTGCAGAGTAAAGGTAATGTGAGGTAGTGCTGCTGGTGGAAAAGATGTTTAGTTTTTGTTCTCCATGATTTCCTGAGAGGAGACCAGCACAACAATCTGTATAACAGCTGTGCAGAATCAACTAAGAGATGAAGGTGAGATAGTATTCTAAAAATACATTTGGAAACTACTAGTGGGAAAGGCTTGGTCATTGCAATTGCAGAATTCTAAAGTAAGGCCTCAGTTTCTCTTAAGCTAAAGCGTAAAGAGGAGGAAATGAACATCTTTGGAAAGGAGCCTGAAATCAGATACCAAAACACATCTTCCTTTTAAGTTTTCTGCTTGTTTGCCGTGCTTGCTCCCTCGCCATTCTGTAGTTATAATTCATTGTGAGAAGATAATATAAAGAGAAACATTATTCAGAGTTGTTTAGAACTAAGACAGTTATTTAAGGCCCTATTTAAACAGCTATCTATTGTATCAAACAATTGTATCCTAATTTGGGGGTAGGTTTATTTTTACAAATGAATTGATCAAAAATTGTAATGTAAATTCTATCACTGAAAATATGTTTTTGCCTCAGGTGCAGTATGGTGCTTTTGTGAATGTAGGTGGTCTTGGCTCTGTTATCAAGCTGATGGTTGCTGGCTTTTTGTTTCTTCTTCTTGTGAAGTTTAGCTTTGGAAGAAAACTTCTGATAAAAGTAAGTGTTCAAAGCACAGACGAATGAAGTGTTTGGAGATTTTTTTTCCCCTCTAGTTTACTGTTGTATCTTTGTTTCCTTGCCCCTCCCCCCCCCATCATTTAGTACCCAGAATTTTTCTCTGCCGGACGCTTCACAAAGGAAGGACCAACTCAGAAACAGGTAACTGACCATTTTCCATAACGGTTATTGAACAAATTTATTTTGGTAATGGTGGAATAGTAATCTAGAGTCAGTTGCTTTGTCTCAGAGAAATCATTTCTAAATGCATATTGTGTTTGCCTCTTCCGATAGCTTTGAACGTTCAAATAATCGTGCCTTCTGTTACTAGATGTCAGATATGTTATATGAGAAAAATGGATCATGCTGCTGGGTCTGATGTATTTACATGGATGGCTCGGAGCATTCAATCTGTCAAAGGTGATGACAGAGGAAGACTTAAGTAGTGAAAACCCAGGACTGAACACACTGAGAGAATAAATGGACTTTAGAACAATAACAGTTCCAACAAAATGGAAGCGATGAAAAATGTAGATGAGGTTGTACCTTGTAATAAATAACTCAGAAATAACTACTCTCATGTTTAGGTGGATCGTAGTATTTGGCATAATAGATACTTACAGTTACTACTTGTGCTTGCCTGATATAAGTGAGTTAGTGTTCTGGTGACCACACTTGTCTTGTCCACTATAGATGGATGGAACCTCTTTTACAATGACTTTCTTTGGTGAGGGTTACAGTGAGGGGCAAGATCCCCAGAGTGGCAAACCAAATGTAAAGATCTGCACTGAAGTGAAAGGACCAGGTATGTACATTAGTAGCACCTAACTGCTGTTGCCTTGCTTTCCCTGCTCTAAAATAGATGTATGGTTCGACTGCTATTCCATTCACCCTCAATGAGCACTTGAAACATGGACAAAGTCAGCAGTGTTTACAGTGTTACCTTGGACACTAGCGTTCACTGTGATTCACCTGTTTTTTGAAATAGCCAATTAATTTGTTGTTCTCTTTCCCTCTGACTTTCCCATTCCAATTTTCTTTTTTGCAGAGTAGAGCAGTTAAAGGGAGAGTGCTTTAAGGACAGCTTTCAGTTGTTGCAGCCTGGGCTTACTACTTGTTTATTTCCAGTCCCCTGTGAGTGAACTTCAACAGATCTGGCATGGTATCATTTCTAGCTGTAACATACTTGTGTTCAGATCATGCATTTGAGGGGAGATGACACCTGAAGTAAAGTCTGGAGACAGCAAGAATGCATACTTAGAAAGGAGTGAGTGAAGCATAGCTGCTTTAACTGACAAAAGATGTAACCGAGTTCAACAGTCTCTCACAGCAAAAGTCTGAATTGCAGCATAGGATGGGGAAAGCACTTGCTGTAACGGAAAGCCCTCTGTCACCGTGAGGTGATTGCTAATGGTTGTTGGGTGGTTATAGGACTCTACTTGAACCAATATTTGGCCAGTTTAGATCTAAAAGACTTCACCAGCTCCTTGGGATAATTACCAGGTAAAAAAGCTGTTTTTCAATGGAGAAGGCTGTTTGATTGCCAAAGAGATTATCCTCAGCACGCTTCAGGCAAGAGCAAGACTACATTTGACATTTCAACACACTGTAGATTGTTGGTTTTGTTTTTTTTCTGTCAGAGCCTGGCTATATTTCTACACCAATTGTAATGGTTCAAGCAGGTGTGTCTGTTCTGGAAGATGCAGCTTGTCTCCCTAAACAGTGAGTACTTTCCCATGCAGAACAGCTTGATTTCCCTTAAAGCTACTGTGTGCTTACGTTTCTCTTTGAAAATACAGCTCTTGTAAGCCTGTGGATTTCTTGTGTTGCCTCACCCAAATGGCTGTGCAATTGAGATAATTCACCACAAACTGATTGAAAGCCACTTACTTTTCATCTGCCTTTCCACTTGAAAGGATGTAGTCATAGGTTTTTAGTAATGCTTTTACAGCATCTATTGCATCAGTGTCTATATTTTCAGTTAATGGAATAGTTTCTGTTGAGTTTGGATGCAAAAATGACCTATGAATATAACCAACTTGCCAAATTCCTCATGTGCTGTCCCGTGGGAGACAGTGGACAAAGGTAGGGAAACCTTCTTCCAAAGAAGATGGCACACAATCACTGTACCTCTAATGTTCTTCTCTTGATTTTTATTAACAGGGGTGGTGTATATTCTCCTGGAGCTGCCTTCTCCAAAACAAAGCTGATTGATCGTCTCAACAGACACGGTGTTGAGTTCTCTGTTATTAGCAAGCCTGAAATCTGAAGTCAAACCGTAACACTCTGAACTAACACCTTTCTGGGTCTAACTCCAATAAAACTCATTTGGCTGTAAAAGCCTAATCATAAAATAGTTTCACTGTGCTATTCTTTACAGCAGAAACAGAAAAAAAAACAAGTTAGAAGTTATAATACTATTTGCTATAGTGAGCAAACTTGTAAGGCGTAGTGAGTTTTAATTCACAAGCATGATAAATCAGTGACTTATTGGGGACTAGTTCTAGAAGTCTGTCTAATCTCTTTCATTGAAGATGTAACTCACTACTAATGGAGCCAGTATAGCATCTACTTCACAATTACGCACAGCCGCCTTGCTTTGCCCCATTGCCCAACTATTACAAGCAGGCCCTGGATAACAACTACCTTAGCCAATGAAACCACTAGTTACTCCTCGTGCCTGTTTGGGATAGGCTCTGTTATTTTGTGGTGCTCTTACTTTCCATAAAGCCTTAGTGGCCATGGTGAAATAAAAGGGCAGTTGTGGTTTCTCAGAGTTTAAGGAATAGTTTTGTCTCTCTCACCGGGTTATGTGCTATTGTCTTCAGGTATGTTGACTTTCGTCCTTACCCGCTCGCCTGTAGTGAGCTGTGCTAAAAAAGGAGAGAAGAGAAAGCACAAAGACCAAGGCTTGTCAATAGGACCATGACCAGCAGCACGGCAGTTCCTCTCCCCATGGTGGCTAGCAGGGCCGGGGCACCCGAGTGCCCCTACAAGCTGGTGGTGTTTGGGGCGGCTGCAATGGGAGACTAATAGCTACCTGTTAAAGGATCAGGGAGCGTAGTCGATGTATATATCTGAATGTTGGGTAAAAGACGGCTTAAGTTGTAAGTGTTGGTAAGAAGGGACTTCAGTAACGAGAATTAAATACAAGGGGATGGTTAGAAGAGAGGTAGGTATGTATGTATTAAATTATCTGGGACCTGAGCAGTGTGCAATTCATATGGAGTGAGGGGTAGAGTTTGTATTGGGTATGGCTGAGCTGGAGTTAATTTTTGGGAATGATAAAGATGTCGAATTCTGTTCCTGTGCAGTTCTGTTGCTGGGGTTTTTTTTGTTGTTGTATCAGGAGAGATTCTAAAAGCTCTGAAAATTACTCTGAGACACAAAAAGTTCTCTCTCTCCCTCAGCTGTGTGACATTCACCATCTTTACTATATTAGAGCAAACTGTTGCTCTATAGGATCATGGCCATATAGAAGATTGCCAGGTGGATGTAGTTCACTCTATGGTGATATGTCAGGTGCTGATTCTGAGGTTTATCTTCAATAACCTAAAGTTAACAAGTTACGCTGCTCTTTACGTTGCTTGGCGTACCTGGGCACGCAGACGCAGGTGCTCAGTGTCTCAATGCAGAACACACACGCAGCCTTCCTGGAGCAGGGAGACAGTGGTTAACCAGGCACTTCCAGCACACCACTGCCACGTCCCAGCACACCACTGGCGCATCCCACTTCCCAGCACAAATTCCAGAACCACGGTGAAGAAGGTGGCCTCTTAAAATTGCCAGCTGCCAACACTCCCATCTCTTTCTTCAGCTCT
>VWZZ01004135.1:0-168006 GCA_013399095.1 Psophia crepitans
TCCAGGTGAGGTCTCACAAGAGTAGAGTAGGGCAGAGTAGAGCAGAGTAGAGCGGAGTAGAGGCTCCACTCTACTTGTTGTGTGGCTGACGTTTCAGCGAGTGTGATAGGTGTTAAAGAATGATTTTTGCGTTTCTTGCATTGCTTTAGTGGAGAGGTGTTTTAGCAGATGAAATGAGAGAGACATAATGGTAGGGTGAGCAGCACAGTGTTTAGTCTGCTCTTGAAAATTTTTTTGAATGAAGAAGAATCTACTGTAGGGAACTTCTTTCAAACACAGCACACTGGTGTTTCTTCTCTCTCCTAAGTTAATATATTTTAAATTTATTTTTTGAAGTACCTTATATTAAACTATGCCTGTTAAAAAGTATTTCAGGAAGAAATCTGCACACATAATATGTGCTTGCTTTTTTTCAGAAATTAAGCAGTTATTCAATGTGTGAAAATCTATAATCACACAGAATTATGCATTCTATGAAAAGTGTTCAGAATAAAATGCTACATTCTATATTCCCGGTATAAAACCATCTTGCATAAGATAAACTCATATTTGCCATTTATACTCTTGATTAAACTAATAATAGCTTGAATTTACAAGCAATATAAGAGAAACAATCATGGTTGCTTTGAAAAATAATTGGTAAAATGTAGTAATATTTCATTTCATTTACACTAATAGGAAAAAACACGGTTTTGTTTGGTTTGTTTAGAAGGCTATTTTATCAAAAATAAGCAAAAGTCTTTCACAGGTTTCACTTTTCAGAATTATTAAATCAGTTCTGAAGATGGCAGATTGTTTGAAATTCCACAAAACACATATGGCTACATTATCTTTAAAGAGGAAACAGATATTTCAAGAACTATTTGACTGGACAGCGTTTTCTGTGAAATTATGGTGTTACAAAGCTTATAAGGTAAACAAACATTAAAAGAGAAAATCAACTAATGCCCAAAATCTAGCACAGGTTTAACGTTAATTCCAAGACTTTTGTTAGATATTGTTGCCAAGGCAGCTATAGTTCATTCCAGTTGTTATCCTGCAGGCAAAAGAAGAGGAATATTTCTTTTCTTGCTAGCTCGGGTCCTTAGTTAAGACTGGGATTATTAGTATTTATTTAGCCAACTTCACTCTTATCTTGTATTAAAGAACAAAGTCTTAAGTTGTTTTCTGTTTCCACACGTAAGACAAAGCCTTTCACAACTCTGTGGCTTTTTCCTTCTGTACCCTGAGAGCATCTTCAGAACCACTGCAGCATGCAGTTAACATTCGCTTACTGAAAATGCTGCTTGCAATATCCATGGTATTCTATACGCCCAGCTACTACAGGGTACCTAATCTGTACCACCAAACGAAACTCTGTAGCTGTGGTTTGGCTTTGGTGGGAGGTTTTTTTGATTTCTTGGTTGGTTGGTTGTTTTGGTTTGGGCTGGGTTGGGTTTTGTTTGTTTGTTTTTCAAATAAGCAGTGGTGAGCTTAGTTCAAGAATAAAACTAATCGGTTCCCTTGTCTAGGAGGGATGAGAAGCTGACTTATGCTTTTACAGCTCTGAGGCAAGGTTAATGGAGTCTCTGCAGGAGCCTGAATGTTAATATGATTTTTATGATCATCATTGTATTAATATCCTTATTTTTAACTTGTACATAACAAATTAATAAAACATTGTGCACTACTGAGTTTTTGTTCTTGTTACTGTGATAAAAGACGGCATAATGACATTTGTTGTAGGCTCTTTATAGTTATTACAGCTCCTTATCTATACAACTATACTTCTTTAGAACACGTAAGATCAGATTGTCACTTTTGAGTCACCTTAATAGTGTAATGTAACATTTGGATTGAAGCACCTTTGCGCTTGCATTTTAAGGACTTAAATTACCAAGAGAAAGGAGAAAAAATAATGAGAATGTGAACTATAGATATTTTGTTAGTCCAAACTAGGACAGTTATACTTGAAATATATGATTTGTTAAAATATGATGTATAAAATCACTGGTTTTCCAATCACTTGTACATAGGATAGCCTTCTTTAGAAAGTAAAAGAATTTCCACGAACAGTTGTTCAACTGCACACTGCCTCTAAGTAATTTTTTTCTTTTTTTAATGAAACTTATTACTTTAAAGTTATTATGTCCAATAAAACATGCTAACCTTTCCCTAAAGTAAGTAATGTAGAGACCTCCATGAATCTTTCTTCTTCTACCACTGTAGACAGTTATCATTACCACAGAAATAAATTCACATTCAAAGAAAGATAACTGTTCTGACCTAGCTAGAAGTGAGCAATGGGAGCAAGAAAAAGTTGTCAAAAGGTTCCTAAATACAATTATTTAATGGCACGGTTCAAAAACCAGGAGTCACCAGGAGTCACTAATTAACCTAACATGGCCACACTTTAGAACCAAGCAAGAACCAAGTATTCATTACCACAGACCAAACATAAAAAATGTTTGGTTGAAAATCTGCATTTTGTCTAGCTGGAGAATTCTCTCTGAGCAATGAATAAGCTTGTGGACTACTCTTTTGACTAAGTCAGATCATGTTGAATTTAAAAATCTGAAATTTTTCATAACTTCAAAATATCATATTCATAACAGAAGATAGTCCTGAAAGGTGTCATTTTATCTCTTCCATCACTTGGAGCCACTCGAAGTGGAGAAATGTATAATGGTACTAACGAGACTTACACGAATTGACACATTCCTTCCATTGCTTTCACAAGCTTACCTAGAAAAAGGCATTTTTTTTTAATTCTGAAATAAAATTCCTAACTAGTATCTAGTTACCTAAATACAAAATAGGTGCTGCTGGAAATCAGAGAAAACACAATCCCCCTAAAAGCACCTAGTTACCTGGTAAATTGTTACAGGCATAGTTCCCTTTGCGCATGCGTATTGCTGCCAAACTCTTGATTCAACATGTAATAACTCAAGACTGTAATTCTGCAACTGGAAAGCTCACTTAATCCAGGAGGCTTAAGCTAAGCACAAACAGTAGCGCCTGGGAGATATGGCACCCTAAGCAGCTCGCTACTTTGCTTCTCTTGAAAATTGATCCTGTGGAGTTATAAGAGAAAGCCAGATACTTTAGCTCTGTGTACAAAGTGTTTGTCCCAAAGAATTTTGACACTAGATGAGATTACCCAGGTTGCGAATGAATTCTGATTACTGTAACAGAACTGTGACATTTTTGCCAGCTATACAGCTAACAGTGTTACTAAATACCATATTCATTACTCATTAAGGGATTCTAAACCACATTCATCAACTCAGTCTGATGTACAAAATGAGTCATAACAATTAGAAATTAACTGCAATGCAATGAATGCTATCTCTGAATCAATGCTGTATTGTCTATGCTGGATTTTCTCTCTTCTTTGCACTCATCATCAAAACAAAAACACTTCTCCATCTCTATTCATTGATTCTAGATCAGCACTGCAGACTGCAACCATTTGTAAAGCAGTCAGTTCACAGATACAGGCAGCAGAAGGAGTAACATCCTCCTTAACACAGCTTGATATTAGTAAATCTCAGTGCAGGCATCATCACACGGGCTTCTTAAAATTTGGGCAGCCCCATTATCATCACTGGGAATTCTGGACAGGGATTAATGAAGAATACAATTTTCACAAAGAATAAAATTAACAATATGGTTGAGTATTTATTGAGAAAATTACCAATTTTCCAAAGTTCTACAGTTGAAGTTGGAAGACATTTTATAGTGGAGGAATATTTTGTTTTGACTTAAGTGAGGTGTAAAAGTAAAAAATTTCCCATGACCTTCTAAAACACTCTTGCACTTGAGTGCAAGTTGGCAGCATGAAGGGCAGACAAAAAGAAAACCAAGCCACAAAACCCTCCAGCAGGACATAGTCATCTCTTTTCCAGGTTTGGTTCTAGGCACAGACAATGCTTTGGCTAACGGATTAATACACAGCAAAATGGTGCCTTTGCTGCTGTCACCCAGTAGCTCATTGTCACTACTGGGTATGACGAAATGGAAAACCACTTCTACTGCTGGCATCATCTTTGTGAGAAACCTTCATCCACGCACTCAGTGTCTCCTGCTGCACTGGACAAAGTGGAGGCAGTTTGTGGAAAGTAAATGAGTATCAGACTTTCCTGGAAGTTTTATCAGGATGCAGGGCTTTGGTACATTCCAGCACACACAGATGAAGCATCTTCTCAGGCTCACATGGCAGAAAAGGAAGCTGCTATGCAGCTCTGTCCAATACCATTAGCTCTCACAGCTCCTACTAAAGCTCAAGATAAATGCATAAATCACATAGGTTTTATTTTGGGAAAGAGCAAGATTACGAACAGGCAGTGATCTAACATTGCTTCCCACACTGGAAACCTAAACTCATGAGCTGAGAGCTAATTTTAGTGTCATAAATTCTTTAGAGATCTGTATAGGGGTGTTTTGGTTTTTTTTTTTTCCTTTGTGGAAAAAGGTACATGTAAAAAAGATAGGTTTATGTAGGCTTTTTTTTTTTTCCCCTACTTTAGCTGTAAAAGGACTAAAACTGGGACAAAAGCCACAAAACTTAAACTCCTATTGGAAGCAGATAATATAGAAACTCATTATTCTACTCTTAGATCACTTTTTGGTCCACAAAAATACACCTACTTAACTATCAGAAAAAAAGGTTGTTCTTCCTTTTCTTTTTTCATCCTGGTAATAAGCAATCAAATAAAACTTTTATTTAAGAATGGGAAATTCAGTTCAAGCCAGAGCCTATCATAGTCTCTTCGGGGGAAACGGGAAGAAGTGAAGGATGATACATTATGTGGAACTCTTGGTAATCAGCAGTGCTGGCTCATATTTTAGAAATCTTAAGAAAGGAAACTGGTAACATGCTTCTTCATTGCAACATCCGTACACTTAGCTCTCCCTCAAGTGCAAGGATGACTACTACTTACAAGGGAAGAAAATTACATATTCTCCTAACAGGTTCAAGAAATTTGACCTTTGCTCCTCACTTAGACTTCACTTCTGTGTTCTTCATTACAGAAATATTTGAGCGATGAAAAAAGCATTTTGCCAGCTTTAGAGGTGGATGACCAAAGTGCAGAGAACTTAAAATTAAAATATTGTCTAAAGTGTCTTGGCCACAGAGATGCTTAAATAATTTCTGCAGTTTTAGGTTGTTAAATAATTTTACGTGCACAAAATCTCTGTGTCAGGATCCCACACTGCTCCAAACAGTACATTTGAAGATTAAACTTATGTTTCAAGGTACTGTTCTTTACCTCAGTGTTCATTTTGGTGAGATTCATCCTACCTAACTTTAGCTGTTTGAATTAGATACATAATAAAAGCTTGACACTGAGATTTTTCTCTTTAATCAGTGTAGTTAAGCAATTTCAGAGGGCTGTTTCTCCTATATGAAATTTGCACAGTTAAGGTGAGATTAATCTACATTGCTCTGTTGCAGAGTAAACTAAGGATAGTTAAATACTTAATATTTAATCAAACGAATTTAGTAGATGATACTATCATCCCTAAAAAGTTTCCAACAGACATGAAAGACCTTTAAAGTAGAAGACAGAATTGAAAGCTGGTCTCTTATTCTCTGTCAGAATCCAAAAACATATCCGGAAGCTACAATGGTATTTACACCTCAAGGTGTACGTGAATCCACTGAAAAGCACCCAAAGTCCACACCTGGAAACAGAATTATGTCTTAAGACATCAGAAGTCTAAAATTTTCAGTAAAAACCTTTTTCAATAGATGTATTCTATGTCCTCATAAAACATGATATACTGATGTTATAAATCAAAATATATGACTTATAAATCTCACCAATTATTTTATGGTTTAGGGCACTGACATATTTAAATAGGCTTCTTTTTCATTAAGCTAACATGGGAACATTCTACTCCAGGATAGATACTTCTGGATGATTTCCAGGCTGGCTCTTCAGAGTTGTGTAGGTTAAGTAACAGTAACAAAAGGCCATATTTTAAAGAATATTTTTGTTTTTAAAAAGCAATGACCATTTCCATAAATCTCCTCTCTCTTTCCCCAAGTAATTAACTTCTCAGCGTACCCTTGGGAGAACTGCAGAGGAACAAGCTATGCAGGGGAAAAAAAAATGGTTTTGATTCAGAGAAACATTGGTGATATTTCAGCACATCTCTGGATGCCACTCTTTGGTTGCTATCACTTACTATCACTTTCTTGAGTTAGAGACTACATACAGTTCAACTGTGAATACGCATCAGATTTTTCAAAGCGATCCTTGCCCATGTAGAGCCTTTACATAATTGTGCTACACTGAAACTGCATAGTTACATTGAAAAGACTAAACGAAAGCTATGCTATGTATTTGTGTCTTTCAATTCTCCAGGGTAATTTACAAAAAGTTAATCAATGTTTTAAATACCAAAATTATTTTGAGAAAGGATTTCTTCATATTGAAAAAAAGATGAATTGTGATACCTTTCAAGTCACATAAGATTTTAGAGAAGGAATCATAAATAAAACTAAAAATTCTTGGTTCCTAGTTTCTGTCTTTACACGCTTCTCTCCTTTCTGCCATTTTCCCCTCTCCTTTCAGTCTTTTGTGACAGCTAATGAAAGCAGTAAGCTTTCAGGTATCTTTAAAGATAAAAGATATTCAGCTACAAGTAATTTTCTTCAAATTTGTCTTCCAAAGTCCAGCGATCCACAAACAGACTCTGACAATGATGATATTTCTTCTAGGTCTTCACAGCTGACGGTAAGAGAGCAGACTGCCAGATGGCAATCCTATAAATCTAATACTAACTATGACTGAACAAAACAAATATATTTAATATTTTTAAATGAAGAATAGTTGCAAAAGTTCAATACAGAAGTAAATGAAAACCAGTCTGAAAAAACTCCGTCACATAAACCCACTTGAAGTACAATACAGAAGAATGCTGACACACCCACATTCTTCTCAGCTATTTTTTTCTCTCTGTGATGATGTTTTATGGAAGTTAATGGTGTCAAGAAAGATGGATATACTAGGTGGCAGAGTGGGCTAGTAAAAAAAAAGATCATCTTTCAGGTAAAGAAACTACTGTCAGAGGTGAAAGATACCAGTCTGGCTTAAAACTTCAGTGTGGTCATGAAAGGAAAAAGGATATTAAGTTTGTGAAACCCTGCAAACCTTACATCAGTGAGATATGATAATCTCTTCTATATTACTAATAAGGAGAACCAAAGCTTAGGGGATCTACCTATTTTGAAGAGGTAGATTTTAACATTTACTTCAAAGTAGCTTTTGTTTACACTTCAAAGATTTTAAGCAAAACCAAAGGCTGAGGAAAGAAGTTCCTTTTTTTCCCTCCTTTTTCCACACATGAAGAGAGTGGGGAACAAAAGTTTCCATGTCATATATCAGAAAATGAGAGTGTAAAGATGGTTATCAATTCATTTCTGTTCAAAGCACTTCACAGCAATGGATCTGGGACTTCTGAGAGAACTCAGACAGGTACCTCCACAAAAAAAGAGTAATTATCAGGAACCAGGGCCTAAAGGTAGTGGAGAGAGCTTATCATTATGTACTATCAGGTACAGCTTAAATGTTTCCCCATTTTTCACTATAGTGAGATCCTTCAGTTTCAAGGTAGTCTACTTATCATGTTTTATTTGGCCTTGCTGTTTACAATTAATGTTAACTTTTCAGAAATTTATTAACTGAGTTGATAGAAACTTTCACTGTAAAGAAATTAAATATAAAAAAGAAATCTCATTTCGTTAAGTACGTGATCTGCATCTCTCAGCAGTGCAAACCAATTATCACTTACATTTTTGAGCAAGACCAGTGGAATTGTTTGTGTAAGACCAATTGAAATATACCTGAAAAAGTAGTGAATGTACTTCTGGTCTGTATGGAAATCTAATTCATTCTATTAGCTAAAAGTTTCTGCAGAAATGAAAATGCAAAAGAATTTTCACTTTTGATTTAGATGAAAATTTTTTTTCTAAACCAAAGAATCCTATCAGGTAAAGAGAGGATTTAATCTTTTCCTTGATTTCCACCCCACCCCCACCCCCCCCATTACAATATGTAGGGAGAGAAGCCTGTATGAAGGGGATTTCTTTGGTATGCGAGTTTGTTGTTCCTTTCGCTTCTGGCCACTGCTTCTTTCCAGTAGTCTTGTTTTCAAGCTTCAATTATCTTCTAAACAATAGAAATTCTACCCATTTTCTAAAAGCTGTCCATCTTACAAGGAAAAAAACAACCACAAACAAAGCCCCATGCAACAGCCCCCTTTCCCCACCCTCAGGCCAATGAGATTATTATTGGGTTTCCAATAGCAATTTACTCACTTCTTTACTTACTAATTTCATTGGGTAAGATCTATTTGAAAATAAAGTACGACATCAGGTTATCCTAAAACAGACTCTTCAAAAGTTGTCTTGGAACCATAGTAAATGCGTAGGAAACCTCTGCTATTTTTCTCCAAAGTTCATTTAACAGTCCACAGAATACATCTTTCAGTATTTTCCAGTGAGAATCTGTCACATAATTTCTGATACTTCTGCTCCTTATTCTAATGCCACTTTCTCTGAATTCATAAGAATGCTAAACAAGAAAACTGATATTACTGAAGATGGACAATATGGATTACAATATGATTGAGCCAACTAGAATGCTCCTGATAGGCATGGTCTCATATCTCTAATTTAAACTTGGCAAAAGACATGTGCTCCTTCCTACCTTACATTGGTAACTGGCATTCTGCTCAATCCATTATAAATTGTTTTAAGTATTTAAACCAAAAGAATCACAAAGAGGGTTTTGCCAGCGTATGGAATTACACAGGTTTGTGAGATGCATCCCTGTGCTGGTGCAAGGCAGCGTGGCAAAGCATTCACATGGGAACTGAGGGCAGAGAAGGACCAGGACTACTTTTTGCAGCGTAAGCATTAAGTTATCTCAGCTGAACCATACTATGAAACTGTAAGCTAGAGGCTTGTCCACCTGCTGATAAACATTGATGCACAATAAATTTACGCACACTATTCTTCACTGATGTACCACTCATACTATAACCCAAATGTTAGCTACTCTCTTTTTTGAAGTAGAATAAGTTCCCTTGCCTAAAGGCAGTCTATGGTTACGCCTATGAAGGTGTTTTGCAGACAGATAAGAGCTGTAGTCTGCCCACACTCCAAACCAGCAGGAAGTTTTGTAGCAACACACAGTGCCATGCTGAGCACAACCTAATTGCCCTTGCTGACAAGCCGTGTAGAGCAGATTGGACACTCCTCATCACATGGCGAAGTGATGCTGCCAGTGCTGAATGTGGGCAGAATGAACTAAAACCTTTGATGTCCTGCGAGCAAACCAAGTGTTCTTACCCATCTAGGTAGTACAGGCTAGTGAATGCTCAAAATTCACACCGTGATTTACCATACCTTAATTTCTGTGGGTGGATGAGCCCTAGTACAATCAATCTCTACTTCTCTTATGTTCTGCTTTGCGGTGGTCAAGGGAGACTGTTTGTTTGAATCAGTAAAGTCTGAAATTTGCCCCGAGTTAGAGGAAGCCAAGTGTAAAGGAGACAAATAAATGCTTACTATGTACTTTGGGCTCTAGTTTAGAATCGTGTCACTTAAAAAGTAATTTATGTGTAAGAAGCTCAATTACGATATAGCAACACGCAAAGGAATGAAAGAATGTGCAAGATTAAGGTAAAATAGACGAAAATGGGAAAGGAGGTTTGCTTTATTCAACAAACGCACATTGTTTTTCTGGATGTAATTTTGCATGCTAAAATTGGACACTTTCAATGTAATTTACTTCATTATTTATCTTACACATGGATTTCACTAAAACCCAATGAGATTAAGATGTAAACTGTCTTTTTTTCTGCCTCATCTAGGGAAATGATCAGTCAGTAAAATCATTGCAGAAATGTTTATCATTCCAGTGTTCCTCATTTTGGAAGGAATAGAGTTACTTTTCTTCCTAGCAGCTGGTTTAGTGCTGTGTTTTGGATTTAGGATGAGAATAACGTTGATAATACACTGAGGTTTTTAGTTGTTGCCAAGCAGTCAAGGACTTTTCAGCTTATCATACTGGCCGGTCAGTGAGAAGGTGGATGGTTGCAGAAGAAGCTGGGAGGGGATGCAGCAAAGGCAGCTGACCCAAACTGTCCAAAGAGATATTCTATACCGTATGACCTCATGCTTTGTATATAACTGGGGGTTGGCTGGGAGGCAGGGCAGCTTGGGAACTAGCTGAGCTTCAGCTTCAGCTGGTGAGAAATTGTGGTGTTCATTGCCTATTTTGTAGATACTATCATCATCATCATCATCATCGTCGTCGTCGTCGTCATTATTATCTTACTTTTCTGTCCTATTAAACTATCTTTATCTCAGTCCACAAGGATTTTCTTTCTTTCTTTGTTTTGTTGGGTTTTTTTTTTTTTGTTTGTTTGTTTTTTGTTTTGTTTTTTTTCTTTTCTTTTTTCTGATTTTCTTCCCCACTCATCTGGGGCAGGGGGAGTGAGCAAACAGCTGTGTGTTTGTTTTAGCTACCAGCCAGGTTAAACCTCAACACTAATTAACGGTAAATCTGTAGGTATGGTTATTAGAGTCACAAACCCTTTGTATTAGTTGTCAGCCTGTTTGTGCACCTGGTGGTGTTTATCCAGTTCAGGTAAGAGGCTAATGTCTCAAACTTGCATTGATTTTTGATGAGTTGAAAAGAATCGGATGCTAAATTTTAGGATAAAGAAACCACCATGAATCAATACATCATTTAATTGTCGCTGCTGTACTGTTACAGGAAAGCAACTTGAATCTCAAAAGCTGAATACTTACAGATCCTGCTTATTAAATTCATCCAAGAGAACTAAACACACAACAACTCCCAGGAGTCCATCTGTCCATATTGTTTATTTCTTGAGCTTTTATAAGTGCGCTAAATCGCTTCCCTTAGTTCATAGTTTAGACTAATGGATTTGCGGTTATTTTGATCAGTAAATAAGTCTTAAGTAATAAAACCTCTGTGGAACCAGTATTTTCTTCTGCATTTTGATGGAGAATTTGAAAGGGTTTCATAACAAGTGATTAGTCGTAATCAGGTAAATCAAGCAAGACTAACAGGTGTTGCTAGGAGTTCACCAATGGTTTGCTGTACACCTAATCCTGTATTTTCTCCCTCAGACTGCCTTTCCCCTACCCACAGTGAAAGAATGCCAGGAGATAATCCTGATCTCCAAGAAATATAAAGCTTCCCTTTCTCCTTGCTGACACAGGGTTTGTGAGGAAAATACCAAACAATGCTTATTTCTCTCAGAAGGTTTTTGGCTTTGGGCTGTTGATTTCTTATTTAATTTGGTGGGGGATCATTCTGCTTTCTTTAAGGATCTATCCACAAAAGTCTTTAAACTAGAACGTTACAGTTTTAACCACGGTGGATAGCAGAAATTTGAGTTATTAAACTACCTTATATCTTGAAATTATTTCAGTCTTTACAATAACACAGTCCAAAAACTACTCCCTGAGTCCGATGTGTCTATTGCATAAGACTGAAAACCTTGGTAGCATTGTATCATGCGCTTCACATGCAATTGTTTCCTTCCCAGCTCGCAGAAGCTGATCTGACAGCCTCTTACCAAGTTTCCCTTCAAAAATGTTTCAAACAAATCCACATTGTCTTCAGCTGTATCAGCTGACTGCAGTTTTGCTCTGAACTTGTCTCTGAAATTCACTCCAGCATAAACTTGATGTAATTAACTCTTGTGGGATTACAGAAAACATGCAGTCAATCCCCAGAGTGGGACTACGTCCAGCATGTCTGAGGGCTCATTCAGTCTCACAGCATCTCCATTTCTAATCAGCTGCCTTAGGTGAGACGTAAGCACGAACAGCTGAAGTAGTTGCGGTGGAGGAAAAGAGAACCATGAGATCCAAATATTGCCTGTTTTCTTAATGGCCTCAGAGAATCTGAGAGAAGCTTTGGCTTTGCTATGAAATCTTTCTTCTGGTAGTATCAGGGCACTGCTAATGCTGGGAAGTAGCAGGACAGAGCAAGATTTCCTGACTCGCTGAGACAGTGGGAAGATATTTTCCGGTGACACGCTTGTCTCTTCATCATCCTATAGACAAGTATGCATTATAGCCTGCCCTGATGCCTCTGCTGCATGTGTGTGTTTGCTGTGAGGTAATATACTTACCTGCTGTATATCCACTTTATTTCTCCGTTCAACGATCCAAGAGGTGTTACGTCAAAAGAGTGTCTTTTATTGCCCATAAATGTCACTTTAGTGTTAGCACAGCTGCCTTCATTGGATCTGTCTTTACAATTACAAACAAAAGACATGATTTAGCACATACTAGACTGCCTTACTGCTGAGCAGTGGAAGCTCCACATGTGCTGGCAGCTTGCTTCCCTTGGATTATGGTCCCAAGGCTCTAAAAACCTTTAAGCATAAATAAAGTCAAAAGATGCTCTGAAAATACAGATTTGCAGACCTTGCATTTTGAAAAGAGTTTTCTGAAAACAACAAAGGAATGTGAACACTCTGGAAACAGGATCTCAAAGCACTTTTGCCAAAGGAAAATGACTTCATCTTATAGATATGGAAATCCTGATACAAGAACAGTAAAATTAATTTACTTGCCTGTACTAAAAATACTTTATATTTCTACAGCTTCCACTTAAGATTCCTGACAATCTTATAATCATTAAAGCATTTAGCAAGAGAACAACTATTAATGAAAACACTATTTTCACAAAAAATAAAACAGAGATTAAGCGATATTTTAAAAAGTAGAAAAACTTAGGAAGTCTCCTGCTTCTAAGAGCTGGCTGTCTGACTGAGGTTTTTACTTCAACTCAATCACACTGAATTATAATAGAATGAATGTGAAATTTCCATTCTTTGAAGAAAGCAGTGAGTTAAATTGACTTAAAATTACCCCAACCAAATATATTTCAGGCAACTTAGATTTCGATTTCTGATACACATGTCTTTTTAGGTGCATTCATTAGGTAATGTAGCATACTCTGCATCGTGTAATGGAATTATTCTCTCTGTATGTCTTTTTCTCAAATTAAATACAGTTTTATGAACTACTGAAATGCTTGACTAATTAAGCAGTTTCAAATATAAAATTTGAAAGAGGTAATAGAATAACAAGTGAAGTCTTTTCAATTCAATTCTGCAATGAATAAACTTTATTAAACCTTCACACTAATCAATACAGCATATAAATACAGCCAGTAAGGACTATTAAAACAGGCAAAGATGTTTTACTGGATTTATCTTTATAGCTGTCCACTTGAAAATCAAGCATAAGGTCATTATGTAAATTTCTTATCACAATTAAAACTTAAATTGTACATTCAATGACTCAAACTCTGTCTGCTCATATCAATATTGTACCAGTATACATCATAATTCACTTCCACAATGTGATGTCAAATGTCCCTAGTTATATTAAATATTTAAAATAAGCAAAATATTTTTAAAGTCATATATTGATACCTGATATTTCATTGCCATGAAACAAGATAGATAGTTTTAGCTAAAGTTTTAGCAAAGCATATTCATCCTTCTTTTTAGGCAGAGCCTTCCTACACATAAGCAACATGTCTGAGCATAGGAAATTAAAGCTTAGAGGCAAGAATGTGTTAACATATTCCTCTTGAGAAGAAGATACTATCAGCTCTATCTTGTGCTTATAAGCTTGCAAAGACTTATTCAGACTGGATGCAGGAAAAATCCTCTCTCTGCATCAGTGACAAAACAGAGGATTTGAAACACAAAGGGAAAATAGTGGAACAGTACTAATAACTAAAGAATGTACAGTATTAAAATAGCTTTTCCTCTCTGTGCTCTACATCTTGAAATGCTAAAGTTGACAAGCTTTCCTTTTGGCAAAGCCTTTATGAAAAGAATGAGAGAACCTATGATTAATGGTTGCAGCAACAAAAAATAAATGAGGACAAGACTATACTGTGAAAACAAGCTTGAGCAGTTAGTAAAAAGCTGCCAAATACGCTGAATAGCTTTGAAAACTGGCTTTTATAAAACAAATCACTGTGCTCCTTATTATAATGTTAGAAATTAGTGCTTTATTTTAAAATTTAAAATATATAATTCAATAATTGCACAAATTATTTATTTACCTAAATCCATAGGAGCTGCATCTCCTCTTTCCAGTTTCATTGGCATTATATATTTTTGGTGATCCGTGGTATAATGTAGTCCTATGACAGCTATAACATACCATTCTTTTGCTCCTCTGCTCTTTATCACCTTAGAAGTTGAAGAAGTGCAGCATTTGAAAAAGTGGATTTCAGAAGCAGCATGTTAAGGAAGATTCAGAATTCCTGGCTGTGGCTTTCTATTTTCCTTTTGGAATCCTTCTATTATGATTTTGTTTAATGTAGAAAAAGTGTTCTTTAAATGCTTTGTATACTTTAAACTAGACCTTCTCTATGCTCCAAATCAACATACATTTGAACTCATGTTACTTAACTGGCCCTTTCCTTTGTGTTTTGAGCTTTTCCATTTCCTCCTCAGTGTCATAATTGGAGTAAACATTCAAAGAAAGATTCTGAAATCCTAGTTTTTGAATAAAACACATTTTTCTCCTTTAAGTCTTTGCAAGACAAATCGTGTGTGTCTGTGGAGTCTGTTTGCTTTTTGGTTGTTGAATCCTAGACTTCCTGGAATTAAAAAAAAAGAGCATAGTTGTCTGTAATTTTCAGAGTTTCACAGACCTAGTTTGTGTCCACACAAATGCATTATCTTTCAGTTTTTCTCCAGGTCCACATCTTCTCAGTTGATGACTCACAGTACTCATGTTTAAAAGATGCCCTCTCTACACATAAAAAAAATGACAAATCAGTATAAGTGCATGAGGTAAGGTTTATTTTGGCAGATGTGGGAAGATCACAAGTGGGAAATGTGAAATAAGACCAGGAAAGAAAAAGATATGTAAAACACAAAGGGGGTCATCTAAGCCCCAAGTTGAGACAAAATTAATTACTTCAGGTAGATGGAGACAAAAGCTTAAGGAAAACCTGGATTTTTATTTTCTTTTTAAAAGCCGGACACAGACCAACTGTGGAACCTCTGCATGATGGGCAGACAGTGACACTATCAGCCACAGTGGTCTTTGGGCCTTTCTGGCTTTGGTCACTACTGTGCAGTCACTAGTGCAATCCAAAACTGGAGCCGGGAACATTTCCTTAAAGATAATTTCTACTCTTGTTACAAAGTCTTATTCACACCTTTTCTAAACTGGCATAGAATATCCACTATCTTAGTCTTTTTTTAATAAGATGCTTAACGGATACCAAATTTAAAATTCAATTTGCTAGACAACTGCATGATTTTGTTTCTGTTTGCAGATGTCAATGTATGCACCACTAGGTCAATGCTGCGATCAACTGCCTTCATTATTAGTAAGGAATTCACATGCAAACTTCCCATGCACGAGCCTAAAATTCAATCTGATATTAGATACTCATTCACTGCTGGAGTGCAATTTTTTTTATTTTATATGTAAGTAACTTGCTTTTCTTTCCTCACTAGAGAACATTGAGTTATTCATGCTAATGTATTCTTTCATCATTTTTTTCTTAGTGGCAACCTCTTCCAAACTTGGAACATCTCACAGCAAGTAGAGAGACTAACATCTTTTTCACACAGCATGACATAGAATATTTGGCTAAAGGCCCTAAAACATTAAAAAGAAGCAAATAAACAAACAAAAAATGTCGTTCATGATCCTTGTGTTTACTTGTTATGCTCAATTTGCTCTTTCATGCTTGTAGCACACAATGGAAATTTTGATGGCTTGGTGTTTTATCATTATAAGGAAAGGGAGCCTTTTCTCAGTTTCATCAATTTTCCATGAATTCTTCAGGAAAAAAAGAGGAAACCATGGCTGTGGGAGGAGATATCTTCTTCTCAGATGCCAGAGAGTGTCTCATGTTCTGTGTGCTGTGGAACATTTGTTGAAGGGCTCCACACTGCAGTTTTTTAACCTCTAAATAATACTGTATGGAGAGATGTTAACCTTATTCAGTAACTGTGTTTGAAATGTCATGGTTACTTTGCAACTCTTCTAAAACTCTTTTTCAGTACTTTACGTCTTTCAAGAAAAAGCAAAACTAAGAAAAAGGTATAAATTTTATTAACTATTTCCTATTACAATTAGTAAATAAAATGCTGTGCAGCATAAAAGTGATTGATCCAATGTTTGATCTATGCACAATAGCACCACTATTTAGTTTCATAATGTCATAGAAATACATTTTCAGATAAAAGATAGCAATCAAATTAATTTATTATGTTATTTGTTGGCTCATACCAGCTTTTGTAAGCTATGAAATATAAAACCAAAATGTGACAAATATGGACTGAGATGTTTCTTTCCTAACACTGTGTTTTCACTAACTTTTATGAAATGACAGTCATTTACCATTTCCCTTGATATTTTCTAACTTGGCTGCATGTTTGTCTCACATATCTAATATTACATATGAACTGTACTCTAACCAAAACACTGTGGAGTGAATTCCTCAAAGTAATAATGCCTTGGACTTTACTTAAAACATATTTTCATTTAATATCAGTGTTTTCTCTAGTCAGCACTTCTGTCATAATAAAAAGGAATGTTTACTTTTAAAAATCATTTTCTTTTTTGTAAATTGTATCTATGATTGTTTTCCACAATCCACACACTCTTATAATTCTTCATATCTTGCTACTTGAAGTTATGCTACTAATCAATGATTTCCACAGTATTCAGTATTTCCGCCCCCCCACCTCCCTGGTACATAATTTTCCTAATTTCTGTTGTTAGATAATGCATAACCATCTTCCATTCAGTGAAAAAGCTAAGTGAGATTTTTTTTTAAAAAAAAGAGGTATACAAATAATTGCATTCGTTGTCACAAATAATTTTCTGATTTAATTTTCTGAAATATGGAAGCTTAAATGTAAAGAAAACCCCTATATTTTTAATTGGAAAGTTTAATCAATTTTATGATTACTTGTTTACAAACTACAGGACAAGAGTATGTCTCTCCTCTTTATCTTATATCTGCAAACATGTAGTCCTGGGAAATCCCTGAGTGGTTCTCTTAGGAATCCTTACTTTATTACTTCATCACCACAGATGAAGCAAGAATCTTGTCTCAGTTTCCATGCTGAGAAAAGTTCTGAGGGAAGCTCTTCAAAATTATGACACTAAACTGTTACAGTTTTAAAGTATAGTTAAAGATAGTACAGATCCGAAATACTTCAAAACTTATCTTCTTTGGGTGGATGTGATGGTAACTTTGTCTTGCAAGTATATGCCACGCAAATTAACTTTTCCTTTAAGGCTACAACAATGTCTCACTAGGTGTTTTTCTGGAGGTTCTCTCAACAAGTGCCTCAGAGTGCCTACAGTGTGTAAAGTTGTACGCCATTCCAATGCACATTGCATCTACCTGTTCTCTGCATGGTACATTAAGTGTATTTATGATTGTGTATTTCTTAGCATGAAGATAAATCTGTCCTGATTTTAACTATTACAAATATCTGAAGTTAGATAAACTAGACATAACGACCTGTTTAAGAATAAGCGAAAAAACTCCTTCCCACTTGCTCCTACACAGTGACCAGCATATCAATCAAAAATAGTCCTTCATGATGATTAAATGATGAATGTAGCATGAGGAAGGAGAAAGAAGAAAAAGCAGGTTCTAATACGCTTAGAAGCGTTTACCGAATTTCCTTGGTATGCATAATCTAGTTTAGAGTGCACTACAATGGAGTTCCTTAGGTTAAAGACTGAGACAGGAAGTTTTCTAAAGTATCTTTTATATACTGCACCTGCTCTTCAAAACAGGGAGCCACAAGGAAAGCATGAGCTATGCTCATTTCAGCTCCATGCCGACAGGAAGAGTGTCTTTTAGAATTTACTCAGAATCAAATCTTTATGGCCCATGAAGTGAATAAGCATTTCTATGGTATAATTAATCTCAACCTGAAAATGACGTGTAACATAAATTAGCTAAATTACTCCAAAAAATTGCCTGTTTCTCTGTATTGGCTGTTAGGGAGGCTGAGAGTGATTAGGTAAGATGCTCACTAAGGGTAGACTAAATTAATTGTCTGTTTCTGTGGGAAAAGTAGATCAATACACAGAAGGGCCTACTACTCCAAATACTTGACAATAATTTTGGGATACATGTTTCCCAACTTCCTAAGCTCATTTGGTGACTAGTAAGGAGAAGTTTTCACAATGTCTTTGACAGCATTAGATGTGACCCTTCAACAAACAACAGGAAGGTTGTAACTCAGAGACTATTTGCATTTGTACGTGTAGAACAATGCAATATATTTGGGACATAAACGATTTTTAAAGTTAGGACTTTGGGGAGGCAATTACACAATCAAATGCGTTTCTCCACCTCACAAAAAAACACAATAGAGGTATTTAAATCCATTTTACCATTGTACATAAGGTCTCCTAAAGTCTTTCATAAAAACCAAAAATCCAACCATATAGTAGTCTACAGCTTGGTGGCCAGGGCACCTGCTTTGGTTCAAGCCTCCACTTTACGTGAAATAGTCACAGGAGCAATCAGTCTCAGCACATTCTCAGAGAATCCTTAGTCAGTGGAATACGGCACCAAATCACTGCCGAACTGATTAATTACTTGGCTAAAGTAGACAAGCTCCACAGGGAGAGAGTGAGGCTGAGACAGACATTACCATCAAGTCCTTTGTTTCAACCAGGCAACTCAGGAGATTAAACCTGGATTTCCATGCCTCTCGAGTGAAGTTCCTAACCTACCTATTGCTGGCTATTTCAGTCGAAAGATTCATCAAATTTAAATAAGTCACCATGAACGATTTTATATTAAAAAATTCCTATCTGTCATTGATAATACATCTGCTTTACTACAAATGAGGACTTCTTAAGCAGATTTCCCATGCTCACACAATTTGTATCAAAATTAATTGCTCAGCCATATATTCTGCTATGCATAGGACAACACCTATCCTGAGCTGCTTGAGACATATAGTAGTCATGGTGGAGAGACAATTTCTATACTAAATTACAGTCTTTCAGTGCAGGAGTTACATTACATATATGTGGCTAAAGGCATGGTTTAACATACCTACAAGTTTTTAACAGACTGCTTCTGGTATCCCTCGCTTTCCCTTCCCTCCTCCCCATTACTCCTTAGTTCTCACTTCCTCACCTCACACCCCACCTCAATGTTCTTGCTATTCTGTCTGTGAGCCCTCTGAATATGAAAAGTTTTCCTTGCCCAAACAGTAAATAATGTAGCTCAGTTCCAGAGGTGAGGAAAGGGTGATTGAGAAAATCCTAATGTCATCATCATTATAGAAAGTGAGAGATAAAATTCACTTTCAACAAAATAACTGAATGGAAGCCACAGAAAGTGCTGAAAGTTGCTTTAAAACTCCATGGGAAAAAGAAAAGAAATTCAACTCTCACTGAACTATTCTGAGAGTGATATTATCAGTTGTGTTGAAAGGTAAACACAGATACACACACATATACTTTATACTGAATATGAAGTATAATATATTCTCAGAACATTTCTCAGTAAATATAATATATTCTCAGAATAGTTCTCAGTATTTATACCAAGAATATTCAGTATTGTGCCCCATTTTTCATTATTTTAATTATCCATTTAAATGGTGCTTTCCAGTTTTGTAGATCAATATTCTGTTCATTTTTGGTGGTGTGGGGTTTTATTTTTTTGTTTGTTTGGGGTTTTTTTTTTTTTTTTTTTTTTTTTAATATACATATGGGACTATTAACTTCAGAATTCAAATGTAACTGTTAACAGTTACAACTTTTAAGAACAGTTTTTCTGTGTTTTTTATGAGATTTAACTTTCATGTACTCGCCAACCAGTCTTATAACATACTTTTTTCTCTAATTCATGAATTAGCAATTATTGTAGAATCATAAAATGGTTTGAATTGGAATGGACCTCAAAGATCATTTAGTTCCAATCCCCCTGCCATGGGCAAGGTCACCCTCCACTAGACCAGACTGACCAAAGCCCCATCCAACCTGGTCTTGAACATTTCCAGTGATGGGGCCTCCACAGCTTCTCTGGGCAACCTGTTCCAGTGCCTCACCACCCTCACAGGAAAGAATTTCTTCCTAATATCTAATCTAAATCTACTCTCCTTCAGCTTAATTATCTCAATAAATTAAAAATATAAAATTGTTTTTTAAAATTGATTTTTCTTGCTATTTATGGCCTTATTATGTATATTTAACAAATAACGAGGGACGCAAATGTGCACTTTTTACCTGAAACCAAATATCTATTCTAAAACATTGTCATGTGAAACAAAGAATAACCTATCTTTCTACGAGGTATCTTTAAATACTGAGTAATGCTTCTCTACTTTATCAGAAAGGTGTTTATATACCATTCTTTTTATTATCCCCTTAAATCTAACTTGGTTGTATAGCTATGAAAGAGTAAGATTATCTAATACATGCTAAGATTTATAAAACTATGGGAATTAACATTTTAGGGAGCCACATTCCAAATCTCCCCTTCTGAGCCCCTTACTAGTAATATTTCTGATGGTGAAACACTAAAAAAAAAATGTACCAGATCACTGCTGTCACTTATACAGGTCCTGTTTGAAAAGTAAGGAAGAGGCAAAAAGCAACACCTGTAAATTCTCTGAAGATGTACTATGGCTAGTGTCAGATGAAAAAAAGAGATCTACCTCCACAGAGGACGAAGAAATTGAGCACAATTACATGTTCATTATGGTGAGTGTCATGTTAATTTTTTACAGAAAATTGTGCTGACAAACAACTACATTATACAAGCTTTAAGCAACTGATGCAGAATTTTGCAGTATAAACACCTCCCACCCCCACCCCACCCAAGAAATAATACTAAATGTGAAATAGATTTTCTTAGGTAGGAGTTCAAACAATACTCCATGAGTTTTGGAAAAAAAGAAGTATTTTATTCTTTTATAGTTGACATCATTTAGTATCAGCCTAAAACATGTAGTTAATATGGCCTATAATTCTTGCTGAAGTACCTTGTTGTTAGCAAGCAGACCCCTTATTTTACTTAAATAAAGTTTTCATTAAATCTCTTTAGTATGTAGGCTTGCCAACAAAATTAGAAAGCTTCAGATATTGAATTGGGAAGCTAAAAATTTTGGGAATAGGACTTTTGCCTTTTAGCCAGATACGAAAAAATTGCTATATATGAGCTCAAACCTGCCAGTATTGCACATATAAATTATCTTTCCTTCCATTGCATACTCTTTTTGCTGTTGGCAGAAACTATCTCTCAGCATTTAGTTGATCAGGTCATAGTTTCCTTTCTTTCCTAAAATAGCTATGTGATACACAATGAATCACATTTAAGACCTCTAATATAAAAGCAAAAAAAAAATAAAAATCTAATTTAACATAAAAAGGGGAACAATAGTCACTGATAGGCATCTTTACCGGCAGGAACTCAATAACCAGTTTGCATAATGATACAATAAGAGTTTTCACTTTATTGCAGCTGTACAAAATACCAGAATATCTTGTTGAAATTATTAAATAATGTTGTGTCCTGGTTTCAGCTGACACAGAATTAATTTTCTTTCCAGTAGTTGGTATAGTGCTGTGTTTTGGATTTAGTATGAGAATAATGTTGATAACACACTGATGTTTTCAGTTGTTGCTGGATAGTTGTAGTGTCTACACTAATTCAAGGACTTTTCAGCTTCCCACACCCTGCCGGGTGCAGAAGAAATTGGGAGGGCACAGACAGGAGAACTGACCCATACCGGCCAAGGTGACATTCCCTACCACAGAATGTCATGCTCCGGACAGAACTGGGGAAGCCAGCCCGGCTAGGCTGGAAACAGACTGGGCATCGGGGGTGTGGTTTGCTGCATGTGGTGAGCAATTGCATTTGTGCCTTGCTTGTTTCACTATTATTATTAATAATTATTCCTGTTATTGTGATTATTATTCTCTTCCTTTGTTATCCTATTGTACTGTCTTTATCTCAACCCTCGAGGCTTTCTTCCATTCTCCTTCTCATCCCCTTGGTTGGGGAAGGGGTGAGCAAGAGGCTGTGTGTTGCTCAGTAACCAGCTGGGGTTAAACCACGACATCGTCTTTTACAAATTTTAACACTATCTCAATTTCTCTTACTTTGTGCTTTGTTCTAGGTAAGCTTCAGCTGGAAAAAAGATGGTTACTATACTCATTCCTATGCTGTTTTCTTCACAAAATCACCAGCTCATACACACACATAAAATCCTATACACTGAAATCAACTTATAGAGAATGATGTGCAATAAAAAGGTTAAAAAAATGACATATGACATTTTTCTGGGAAAGGAAAGAAAAAAAGAAATAAAGAACTGTAAACTGCACAAAGCTCTTACTGCTGCAGTGTCAGCAGTTCTGTAGAAGTCAATCACCCCCTAATTGCTTCACTGTTCTCTTGATCCTGGAGAGAAGGAAGCTAGAAATCATTTTCTGAAGAAACAAACAAACAAAAAACAACAAAAAAACACAGAACAAAAACTAAACAAAAAAATTAAAAATGTGCTGAATACATGATAAATCTTGGTTTGTTAAGACAAAATAATAATATTAACTTAGTATTAAACAGGAGCCCAAACTTTCACTTCAGTAAACATTTTGACATCTGCACGTTTGAATTATGAAATGCAGAATATACATATGGTTTATTGCTTGCTGGAGACAGGAAAAAGTGAATACTGTGACGAATTAATATTTAATTCCAATTATTTCTGCATGATTCAAGAAAGCAGAGGGAACATGTTGCTATCTAACATGCATTCTATGTATGCTTGTCAGAAACATTTTTTATGTTTCATTTTACTGCACGCTCTGTTAGCAATGTCAATCATTTGCATTACTGCTCCATTGAAACAAAAATGTTTATTTCAACTAATATAAGTAATAACACGCAGCATCTATTATATTGTTACCTAGGCTGCAGTAAACTAAATAATGCTTGGAAGGCCTGAGAAATCATGAAGGAAAGCAGACATTTTAAAATCACTTTCCAAATCATATATATCATGTATGTCCAAAACAACTGACAGCTGTGTATATACACAACAGAGAATATTCATGTCTGTACATTTGCACCTTCCTATCAGTGTATAGAATTTAATTAGCAGTTTTTCTATGTAAGAAAAAAAAAGAAATTGCTTGGAATCCATTTTTCAGAGTTTTTCAGGACTGCCTTAAAGATTGAATTGATTATTTGGAAAGATTATTCCAGAGTACAGTGCACAGATCTTCCATAACTAACTCTTAAGTAAACTGAGAGTGTGAAAAAGTAACTTTTACTGACAGACACTGTAAACAGAGATTACAGCATTTACCTGTATTTTTGACATAGAAGAAAATGTGGAATCTCAGGCTATAAACTGAGACGAAAGCATTTGCACATAAAAAGTCTCAGTTCACCATGTTTGCACCACTCACATTTCACGGTCTTAACACCTCACTTCCACCCCACTTCACCTATTCAGGCACTTCTGTTTACTCAGTCCTGTTTTGGTTTCCTTATTGCTCTCGATGAAATCCCTATTTGGGAATTCTGTATACTAGAAAATTATACTCTAACAAGACTTACACTAAGATTAATGGGCATTTTTCTCTTTTCAGCTGTGCAAGATAGGTCTGTGGTACAACCAGTCATGAAACGTTTTCTGAAATCCATAAACCCTCAAAACGTCTGTTTTGAATTCACTTCCTCATGGAAGGTAATGTATCTATCAGCAGTACACAAGTCAATAGACTAATGTTGTCAGTTCACATCTGCTGATACATTGAGCCTCTTCAGACCTGGCCTGAGTCCTTACTCCCTATGTCCTGTTGATAGATTTCTCATTTCTATTTTAAAAAGTTACCACTTACTATTGTATCTGATAGATACAACAATGAAAAAAGTCATAATAAATATTTGCTAGCACCTGGACTACACTGAAGTACTGAATACAACTCCACAAGGAATAAAACTGTTGTCTCAATGCATCACACTTGCATCTCTTCTCTGCAATTCATCCATATGAATTCTGCATGCTGATGGTTAACTGCGTATAACAAATGACAACTCCTTTACAATTTAAAATGCAAATAAAAAATACATTTTGCATCTTCTCCTAGCTTAATTAGAATTTGGTTGTATTTTGAAATCTTTCCTCATCAACTGCTAATGCAATACTTAAGCTTTATGATAAGGTGGTTGGTTTTTTTTTTAATAACATAGAACTGAGACATCTGTTTTGGTTACAATATACGGTAAAATTAATTATCAAACTTTATGTTTGTTTACACACTTAAGACTACAGTAGCCTACAAAGCATTATCATAACAGGTGGCATTAGACTTAAAATTTCACTTTTCCGCTTTTACACACATATATCAAATCCTGTTTTGTGTTCTATGAACTTTACAGTGATAAAAATAAAGCAGCTGTAGCAATCTTTTTAAGGACAGTTTTCGACCACGGATCTCAGTAATTACACAGAAGGACAGAATGCTAGCTGGGTTTTATTTAGAAACATAGATAGATGTAAAATAGCTCTTTTTCATGTCTTATCTTTTGTTTACATTGTTCTTCCTGCTACTATCATACTTCTCAGCCTCCTCATAACATAGTTTACAATAAGATATCCACACTACCATGTGTAATTTATCCTTTAAATCACTTATGCTTTAATAATGCACTAACCGAAGAAATTTGTATGCATCTTACAACTACCTGTTTCTCTTTTTTTCCTCTACACAAACAGCTTAAAACAATTTATTCCTTTTCTTATGCATTTCAACATATTTTATATATACATTTCTATTTTCATGGGTTTTATAATCAATATGTAATGAAAGCATCCTGATGCACATTTAGTAACAGTAAACTAGTTGAACGTACTGTTCATTTTTATCCAGTTTTGTTTCAGCAGATGAAAAATACTACACAAAATAAGGGATGAATATTAATTATCATAGTTTGTGAGAGCTATACAGTTACGCAGCTATTTTTAAGGAAAACCTCCAGATTTTCCATGATGGTTAAAGAAATAAAATTACTCAAAATCTAGTAGAGTATTTTTATCTATGGGAGAAAAAAAAAAAAGCATACCCTGAAGCAGAATTTCCAAGATGCTGTCTTACATTTGCATGCTGTCAGCTAAAAAAACAAGACTATAATTTTCTAATATCTGCTGAGTGACTTGTCTTGAAATGTGCAATTGTAGAGGGCTACACCTGTGAAAGTGCTTTGTGCATCAAAGGGTATGTCACAGGGCATGAGACATGTCAATAGAAACTTATCATTCAAATTCTGCTTTTTTAACCTCTGCATGCTGCAAAGCCAACAAATGCTTTTTTCCTTATAATACCATTTACACAGGTAACCAATTGGCAAATAGAATCAAGGATAAATAAAATATCTGCTTCGCCATTGGAAGTTGGAAACGAAATTCTTCTTTTACTGTAATCAGTGATAATTACAATGACTTCAGTGGGATCAAGATCATACTTGGGAATTTATCTTCTACACTCATACTTGCAGAATATCAGTTGGTGCTCTTCCCTGAAACGATTTTCTGCTAACAGATTAGTGTAAAACAAGCAGGTGTGCTAGCTGTTGATAATAAAAGCATTTGACTGAAAAAGAAATAATAATCCTTGTATAAAGGCAATACAAGTAAAAAAGGTCAATTAAGTAAAGTAAATGAATCACGTACACTGTGCAAGCCAAGCATCGGTAGCTGTGTATTACCTTCCACAGTTTTCAAAACTTTTTGAAATGAGTCAACAATCAATCAGAACATTGTTCTTGTCAACAACACATCATGATACCCACTAAAATGCAGAACAAATTGGTGATGTTCCCACATTTGTTTTAGCAGTATAATATAAATCAGGCAGTATGTAAAAGAGTAATCAGACAACAGAACTGACAGCAGTGTTTTACAGAGCTCCATAAATCTCATGCCTGAACAGAAAATGACAGGGCAGCACCGATAGCAATGTTTGCTTTCCAGCTCTGCAGTTCAGATCCAGCAAATGACTGAGAAAGCCAGAACAGGACACCAACGAAATTAATGCACCAGAATCCAAAGTCATGAAAAGCTTCAGGATCAAAAAGCTTCAGTAAAGCCTCTTTGTCACCTCAGTGGTATTCGGACATAGAAGACAGTTTCTGACTTTAAAATCCTTAATTGCTTAATAGTTATATTTACTTAGAGATGCAGAAGGATTTCAGTTTTGGCAAAAGCAAACAATTTACAGTTCAACTTATCTGCAAGACAGGCAATAGTCACCTGAAGCGTTTAATCTGGCAAGCACTTCCAGAGGTTGCCTAACACTCACTAATGAGACTGTGCCTCTCACAAACTGCTGTATTGCCAACCACTTCTTGTGTGCCACATTCAGTGAGAGACCCTGGGACACTGTTTGCACAAGCAGCATACCCATCCTCTGATTCAAGTGGTGTAGGCATGGTAGAAAAGTAAAGCATGATCTCAGTAAGGGTTCTTTCAGAAACTGGGGAGAGGTGCCTTAAGGAAAGGGTCCCTGGGCCAAATCTGAATTCCGTTAGGGGACAGATAAATAAAACTGAGCTACTGCAACATTGGGTTACTTCTGCATCCAGGGCCTTTACCAAAACTGACCTTGAACTGTGCAAGATTTAAGTACAACTGATGCTTCTGGCACACAAGCTAAAGCCTTAAGGATCTGAAACTAGGATTAATGTCTTTTGCTGTGAGATCTTGGGGCACTGCTGTCCTCTTGGCTGGGGAAGAACTAAGGAAATACGATATAGTTGTAATGTGTCATCAGAACATATATTCAGGAAAGAAAGAGGTAAAGAGAGAGAGGGACAGAAAGAAATGAAGAAAGAAAAAAAGGTATCTTACCTCACTTTTAAATTGCCTTGCTGTGGCTGTCCATCGTAAATTGACAAAATATCAAAATCTTCCTCGAGGGCAAAAGTATGAAATGACAATTGTATCCTGTTACGTTCTCCTGTGATAATGATCCACGTGCAGTTGGCATAATTTGGATAACCATGAGGAAATCCAGGGCTTTCTATAGTACCATTTGGTCCTTGTACTAAGCCTCCACAGTTCTGACCTGAAACAGAAGAAAGGAAAATGGGTATTTTTGTGTTTTTATCCTCCCCCAGTATATATTCTTACATGAGTAACTATATGTAAACTTAATTTATAATATTTTTTCTAGATTGCAAGCACCACATAAAATTGCATTTACACCATTCTTCCCTCTGGATTCAAAATCCCCATTGCTGGATTTTCTGCGACACCTACCATCTTTTTATGCAATGAGTTGTTATGTCGGGTTATGTAGTAATGATGTATGACTTATTCATCCAAATGTGAAATTTAAGCATTAGCCTTAATGCCATAAATCCAACAAACTGACAGTTTTAATGCCAGACAGTGTTCAGAGATTTTTGGTAGATGCCATTTATAAAGTTTTTATATAAATACTAAAGTATTAGAGTTTCTGTTGTTCTGAAACATACTTTCAACACAGACAGCAAAATGTAGACACATTTTTATTATGCATACTGTTGTAACCAACATGAAGATTTTTATACTTCAAAAGCCACAAAATTTCTGTGGTACAACATTTTTAGTGCCATGTGTATTATTATAAGGGAAGTGGTAATTTTTTATTATTTTTTCTTAAGTTTTTTAAGTTTTCTTAAAAAAAAAAAACCTCCTTAAAAAAACCAAAAACAAAACACTATGGGTTTACTCAGCAGGAATTTCTGTCTGGTTTGTACATCCTACAGAGCTCGTGAGGATATGGTAGCTCATTAATGGGAAGTCCTCAGCAAGAAATCTTGACTTACAGTACACACTCTTGCTAATTTCCTACTTGATTTTGTTAATCCCACACACAATAGTTATACTGACTCAGAGCTGGAGAGAAGTGTTAATGAAATATTTGAACAGGGAAAAGTTTAAGGACATTCTGTGCACTGTAATGCTTGGATTATTACATGCATTTTAAGCACTTCAGAACAAGCATAATCCCAGCATTTCATTGTCATACCTAGACCAGAAAAGTATTTCAGGCTGCAATTTTATTTTTAACTTCCCAGCAGTAGGTCTCTGAGACTGAATCTTTCAGAGCAGTTCTGTCATATGATTGTGGGAGGTTTCTAAATCTTAATAAAATGGATTTAATAAACGGGATTTGCTGCTAAAACTAAAGAACCAATAAGTAATCATTTTCTACTAAATTTCAGATATAACACAAACTCTAATGAAAAGATAAACAAGGCTACGGGGATTCAGGAGGCCTTTAAAGTAAATGTTTTCTCTAGTGTATCTACCAATTGATTCACATTAATAAAACATTGGTATTGCTAAACATTCCTGAAGAAGGAACCTATTACACTATGAACTTAGCATGCAAGTTTCAGATATGAACGTGTCACTGTAACGTGTCAGCATTCTTGCAGGTGCTTTGCATTGTATTCCTCTTCCTACAGCCACAGGGGAAACGTCATACAAGTGTCACAAGCAGTTTAAAATAATTTAATTACTACAGAAACAATGTTGGGAAAACAGAATCCACGTAATACTCTAATGAGCTGCTTCATGTCACCAACATCCAGAAATTGCTTTGTGTGAATCAAGTACTCTCTGTAAGCTGTGCTGCATGGCAGCTTTCCTAACGCTCGGTGTGAAAGGGTTGCTGTGAAGGAGAAGAGCTACCAAGTGCAAGTTCGCAATTCATCTAAAACCTGCCAAAGACAGAACCACCTCTCAGGAGCAGAAATTTGTAATTCTGCTGTATAAAGAATGTAATACACGACATGTAATTGGACATGTAAATGCAATATGTTAGTTACATTTATGATCTCCAGGGAGGCAATTAAATTCCTTCCCCAGCCTCTTAGGGAACCCTACAGCTGGCTTAGGGTAAAACCAAATATTGATGGGGTAGCAGGTGAGCCCTCCCACCCCCAAAATAGCCATAGCTCAGCAGCCTCCTTACAGAGGTACTTGCCACCTACTTGCAGAATTTTTTGCAACTGTCAGTGATTGCTCCCAGTTTTATTCCAAAAGATGTTTTGTACTCCTTCCCATAGATTCAAGTTATTGAGCATTATTCTCTTGGAAAATAACTAAACCAGGCAGCCAGCACTTTATCCCTGTTTAACTCGAGCGTTTGCTACCATCTATAGCTCTTTTTTTCTCCAGTTTGCTTTTGCACTCCTGTATATATACCACTCCAGCTCTGAAACTACTCACAAACATGGTGCCTATTCACTTTCTACCTAAGAAACACAAGGCAAAGGAGAACCATAAAGGAAAGTTATTACTGTGAAATGCTATTTAGGTTTGCTCTTAATTTTATATGCATATGTATAAATACATACTTATTACTTAAATACATACTTTATTTCCATACTTATTTATTAAGTAAAAACCCCAATAACAATCCCAGAAGAAATTTAATACAAGGTTAACTCCTAGCAATCTCATTGCAGCACACTGACAACTGCAAAGAGGATCTCTCTTCTGAGCTAAGCGATACTCGGAAAGACTTTAAGAGCTGTGCAAACCCAGAAATCTGACATCTTTCCAGATCTGTTCCTGCCCTGTTAAAACATGAAGCGTGTTAACAGAGTAGTATTGGGGGAAAAAAAAAAAAGGATCAGCTGTTATCTGTATAATACTTACTTTTTTCAATATATGTAAGTCTAAAACCTTCAGAACTGTCAAATGTTACACCTCTGCCAAGGAGTAAATTCAGCACCAAATCACGTAAGAGAGATTCAGTAGGAGGATATATTTGCAGAGCAGGAATGAAGACACTTCTGGTGACAGGTGGCAGCAAATGAGATAGGAATTGGCAATGCAATATCCCACAAAAATGCAGTTTCTGACTGCAGAGACTCCACAGACAAGAGAACATGGATGAGATTAATTAAGAATATTTTGTTTCTTATGGGTGCCTTAATAGCAGAAAGTGTCAACAAAGAAACTGAACATACAAACAAGAAAATATTAAAAGAATATCAACAGTTTAAGTAGTTCTGCTCGGCTTAATGAAGCACAGAAGAAAACGTAGGCTGAATACGACTGAATACACCCTAAAAGGAAGACATACCCATTCAATTCACTTTGGCTCTGGCCCTTGTGTTAAATAAAAAAACAAATGTTGCCTTTCACCTTCTTTTTTTTTTTTTTCAAGTTTCAAATGCTTCTACAAGAAACAAGAAGACAGACAACCACTTTTCTTCTTGTAATTCATTGGTTATTCTGTGGACGACTGATGTATTTATACACCTATACAGATGTATATGCATACATCTAAAGCAATTTTTGCAAGATATTTGTATTTTGAACAAGCAAACTATAAATTGCACCAAAAGTGCTAAAGATATTTTTAACAATCATGTTAATGAAAACCAAGTTACATTTATTCTTCTTGTGACTGTGAGTAGCATCTTTCATTCTGTAGCTACAGAGGAACGCAGCAACTAGTAGTGAGGCTGGTAAGAGACCTCTAGCAAGAGATTCTAATATGAATTACACTTCTATTAGTAAGTTTAGTAAGTAAATAAGAACAACAATGTTCAGCCAGATCAAATGCTCATTCAGTCTGGAATCTTTTCTCCAACAGCAAGCCAAAGGAGGCACCTTTGACAGAAAACTCCCCTTCCCTTCAAGATCTGCATTTCAGGGATTTCTTAAAAGGAACACATACCAGTAGCCTCATCTTTCTGTTTAATAACCCTTGATAGATTTCTTTTCCATGAACTTGTCCAGTCATCCTCCTAGTCTATACTAACTTCTAGGATCTTTAATGTATTGTAGAGGGAACCCTAAACCATGAAAAACCCTTCTTTGTGTTTGTTCAGCAGCTACCATGTGTTAGGTTCATTTGATGCTCCTCTAAGTTTTAGTATGAAAAGAGAACATATAGATCATTCTTACTGACGCTTTCCATTACACTTACCGTCTTATTGACCTTTATCATGTCACAGCTTCTTTTTTTTCCCCCAGTTCAATAGCTTTACTTTACATAGCTGTTCTTTGTACTAAAGCCATTTTATCACCTTTCTCTGAACCTTTTGCAGCTTCGTTACACCCTTCATGAGGGAGGGATATCAGAACTTCTTGTAATATTCAAAATGTATGCACATCATTTACACAGTGATATTTTTAATCCCTTTTCTGTTCTCATACTAATTTGATCTATTTTTTTGCTAAGGTAAGCATTAGTTTGACATTTTTATAGGACTATGTATTATAACCAAGATTCTTTTCCTCCAGAATTACAGTGAGGCTAGAGTCTGTTACTTTACACGGAAAATTAGGATTTATTATGTTTTTTCCTCTGTAGACTTTCTACAGTTTATAACTATGTGTATCACATCAGATTCATATGGTCTGAATTTCATCAACTACTTCAAGATCCCCGTACTTGGTCACATAAGGCCTTTTTCAGAATTGTTCACTCATCTTCATTAATTGATAACTTCCTATCATCACAGTCACTTCTCTGCTTACCCTCTTCTGCAGATCATTCGTCAGGTGTGCTGAACAGCACAGATGCCAGCACAGATCTCTCTCCGATGCCATGGTGACTCCCACCATTGTAAAAACTGGCCATTTTCTCCTATCCCTGAAGCACAACTTTTAGCCAATCTTTTAGCAATGTACAAACTCTCTTACACCTTTCCTTTAGAGTCTTTACTGGGGAACCTTGTTCAGTGTCTTTTGGAAATTCTGATTACCTTTATCCACATTCAGGCTGACTCAAGAATAGGTTTGAAAAATGCATAGTTTTAAATTAAAACCTTGATTCTTCTTCACTATATCATATTCAACCATGTGTCAATTGATTCTCTTCTTTAATATAGTTCCTAACACAAGTTTCAGGTGTTCCAGTTTTCAGTTCCTTGATCTGTTTTAAATATGGGCATCTTGGGTGAACTGAAGCTGGAGATCACATTAGCAGTGCAGCAATTTTATTCCTTGATTGCCTTTTAAACTCTAGATAACATGGGGCTTGTGACTTTACTGTTTATTTTGTTGTTTGTTCCATAACCTGTTTTACCATTTTTTCAACTTTAAACAGATGTAATTTTTCACAAAGAACAGTTCAGGCATGGGAATAACAAAGCATATATAATTTTTTGCTTTTTTCATTAATCTTCCCTTTAAATTCTGAATATTTATTGTCCCAGCAAGGTTGTTTTCAGGCTACTTTCTCCAACTGTGTTCAAAAGAAGAGTAATTTTTAGTTTTACAATGTTGGCCTGCAATGCTCTTGAACACTAATGTTTTATTTCAAGGAAAGCCTTCAGAGAGGGCTCAGCAGCCCCTAAATCTTACTGGGATCTGGCTGATACACATGCCTTCACCTACCTTGCCTTGGAATTAGCTCCTTCTGTCAGCCTGCACAAAACAGCATTAATCACTTTCTTTGCATATATAGCAGGATGAATTCCTGACTCCATCAGTTCTCTTTTATCCTTATCTGTGAGGCCTTAAATATTAAAGTCAGTGGTTAGAGCCCTCACCGCAGGTTTGCAGTTATGACTCCTCTAACTCATGTACATGCACATTTGCAGGAACTTTGGTATTGCAGTATTAGCCACAACTGAAGATACTTTAAGCAGCAAAGCTTGTGAAAGCTTGAAAATATGACTTTTAACATAAAAACAAATGTTCCTGATAGTGCAAAGATGCATTATACATACAAACAAAAAAAAAAGATTTTCTCTTGAACTACAACAGGTAACTACAGATTTAGATAATTGTCACCATCAGCTGAGAGGATGGAGCGGTAGATAGCTCTAAGACATAAATAGGTGGTCGCACACCTTGTTACAACCACCCCTTTTTCTTTTCCTCTGCATTTAATATGCTACATTCATTGATGTCCCCTGTTATCTCCCAGAGCTTCCTGGCTCCACCAAGGCCTGCAGGCACATGCCAGCCCTTGCCATCGAATGGCCCTTATCTCTTCTTCCTCATTTGTATACCCAGAAACTATCTTCTGACAGTGTTAGTACCCAATAAAATTGTTATTGCCTAAATTGACTTTAATCAAGAACAGAAATGTCAAATGGCCAGAAAGGCAAAGGCACTATTTTCTGAGGACTGTTTTAAACAGCATCTGGCTACTTTAAGTGTCGTTTAAAAATCAATTATTAAATAAAACTCACAACACCATTAAAAGGCACTTTCCAATGAATTAACCAAATCAGACAGTACCAAGTTCTTTTTAATGTAGGTATTACTGAAGATTTATTCACAGCTGCAAGCCACCATCTTTCCTTGAGAAACTGAAGTACACCCTGGACGGCAGTGACAGCATGAAGATCTCAAGAAGCGACTGCCTGTGCTGCACCAGTGTCCGCCTGCTGTGTCCGCCATCGCCTTTCAACGTCAGGGAGAACTGATGCCACAAAGCTTCAATACTACAGTGTAAATTTACTCATGATATTATGTTTTTGCAGGACCCTGGTAAAAATAGTTCATTTCAAGGAAATTAGTGAGAAATTGTTTAAAACTTAGTTGATCTGAAATAATTAATAACGATCTGTTAGTTTATATGATAAAAAGCTCATCTTTGCACCCACAAAGGAGAACAAAGAGACAATGGCAGATGGGGAAGCCCAAGAACCCCCTGCCCCAATTCCTCCCTGGCCCATCCCGGGGGCCACCAGCCCATCACAGGCCTAGCTCCATATGGCTGGAGAAGCACAAGGGGACCCAGGGCAGGTGGGTACCCAAAGTAAGGACTCAGAGGAAGGGACACCCTTCTCTGGGTTCTGCCAGGGCTGTCCCAGGACAGCCTCATCCCCACTGTCCAGGTGTGACACCCGCCATGATGGACCAAAAGGAGCAAGCAGCTCCAGATCACCCTTCTAGACTCGGGATGCTGCGATGCTAGGAAAGAGTGTTTTGAGATTTCACAAGTCTCAGTATGGGATGGGCCATGGAGATGGGACAGCCTCGCCTCTGTCAGCTGCCAGATTCAACTCTTCCTAACACAATCAATTGCCTCTGAATCATTAAATATTCTGTAGCTTGGCAGCTGAAGCTAAAAATAGATTTCCTTTAAATACAGATCCATTCAAACCCTGTGGTTTTTGTCTGTGACCAATTTAGGACCTTCACTAGGTCCATCTCACGTGAGATGAAGAGCTGGTAAATGCTAGAATGCATATAATAACCTTAAATTCTGATGTAGACCTTCACAAAGTGACTGTACCTTCATCAGTTTATAAAACATTTTAAATTCATACCTTACTTCTAAGCCGCAGGATATATATTCATTGATTACGTTGATGAAACAGAAAAGGTAGTGTTTTTAAAGTCTCAGATTAGTACTCTGAGGGTCAGGCAGTAGCTCTGTGCACAATTTTCTGTATATATTTAAGCCTTTATCCAGCACCCAACTGGAATTAAATTGTTCTGAAGGTTAAAGACTAGTATTACTATTCAGCAAGAAGTTCTGAAACAAATTCTGCTGTAATGGTCGCTTTGCTGTGTACTAAAGCCAAACATCTTGATTGCTGGTATGTGGAAGCATTTTTTTTCTTTACTTTAATGAAGTTCTCAGCGCTTAAATGCATTATATAGATCAGCTGGATTGCATTGTCATTACAAATTGAGAAAAAGATATTTCACATTCCCTTTTCAATACTGGAATGTCCAAAAATACCAATAAATCAGTATTCTCACAAGTTAATGGGGAAATAAAATGCAACAAAATATGTTTCTCTACAGGAAAACATTTTTTAAAGGGTTTTTAATGTTTTTTTAAAAATCCAGTCTACATCACCATCAATTCAGTGCCACTGGCTAGTAGAGACAAAAAAATAAAGCTACCATAACAACGCTCTCAAGGCTACAGCTTGACAGTCTTTCCTTCTGACAAAGCACTAAGTTCTTAGTTAAAAGCAACTAGACTATATGAAGTTGTTTTATACCTTTTCCTTCAAAAGTAATGATTTTATCCCAGCAAAGCAGAGTTCTCTGAATTCTTTTTGTACTTCATTTGCATTTATTCCAATTGTTTTTAAGATTCATCAAAATGAAGGAAAGAAAATGCATTAAAAAGAGGAAAGCCACGCAAGTTGTATACCAGATTTGAAATGCGTAGGAGTTGGTGTTGAAAAAAGTTCTTTTGCAGAGAGTAAGTATGCTAAAACGTGAAGCTAAAGACAGATTTAGTGCCCTTTAAAACAAGACTATTCTTCACAGATGCAAACTCATTCTGCAGATGGAGATCACTGAGGACAGAGGGGATTTTATTTGTTTACTTTCCTAAAATAAAGTAAAATAAATTGAGGTTTTAGGCAAACATCACTATTACTGTTACAGTTGCTTAGCAACAGCCGGTAGAATGAGAGAGTATGGTATAGCTCAGGTAAATAAAAAGAAAGTGTTGATTTCATTATTAGTGAAATACTGAGACAATAATCCAAATTCTTTTCTGAGTTTCACTGGAATAGGAGCAACTCAACCGTAGGCAAGATACTCTGAGAAGAGGACTTCTTTATTTCCCTTCTGCCAGACTCCTACAACATACAGGATAACTCTCTGTACCGAATCTGATCACTTCAATATTGCCGCTTCGACCTTCACTTTTATTGATGCCACTCTGCCAGACCACTTCACTGACAGCCTTGCTCACATAGCAGGATGTTACAGCAGGGTCTTTGTCACTGGATGCCTACACCATAAGGTTGAGAAGAGTAATGCAGTTCGAGTAGTTTGGTTTTATACTATTACTAAAAGAGTATATTGTCAAAAAAACCAAGTCAGAAAACTGGGAAAAATCCATTTGTCTCATTGTAACTGCTCCATGAACATTGTCTGTCTTAGCTACCTTTTCTTCCCTGGCAGTTATTACTTTGTGCATCACTTCTGCTATCTAGCAGGCTATCCGGCATTTTTAATCCATGTGTGACCACAGAATCTGTTTCAGAAAAGGTTTCAAATTTGTTCATCTCTCCTACTTTAATTCACACTTTCTTTGCATTTAAAACAGAACTTTTCATTTCAGTGTGTTTTAATTACCAGTGCAGAGGCAACTGACATCAACTGAGAAGGACAAATAGTATCTTCCAAATTAGATTGCTAAGTCATAATTTGAGAAAAGATAATGAGTGGCAATAAATTCTTCAATAGTCATTAGAGAAGTTTCATTTTCAAAGATGGAAGAGTTAGTTTTATAATTCAATTTAGAAAGATCAAATGACATTACATTAGATTTTTAGTGTTAAAACAATCATCTTTGTTAATATAAATGCATTTTGCAGGGAGAATTTTAGCTTTCATGTTAAAAAAAAAGATATTTTCTGGATCTACTGCAAGAAATCACAAAACATTCCTCTTGACAAGTATATTATTTCCATACACATAATGAAGCTTCTTATTTAGATTTGTATTTTATATAAATCAGAATACAGGCACTACTGTCGTATGCAATGCATATATAAGAAAGAAGAATTCTCCTATGAAAAATTTACAATATAACATGGGAAAAACATTGCAACATTAGCAAAGTTATATAATCAAAATATAGGTAGGATGACAACACATACATGTGTAAAATATGAATTTAATTGCACTTTTGATGTTAATAAATTTACACACAAAAAAAATATACAAATTATGATATTCATTAACATTACCAGGATGGGAATGACGCAACAGACACACATTCCCTGGAGATTATAAATTCAAAGTACATCTGCCTGAGACATTCATGACTGGAACTGAAATGATGTGTTCTAATAATCTTAACCACAGGAAATTTAGTACCTTATGTTTTATATCTTACCGATATGTTTGCACAGTATTAAAGTAATTACTGATTTTAATGGGGCAATGGGATGGAATTGAGGATGATGCAGCTCCTGTGCCCGAGTCATGATGTCAGTAGCTGACATTTATGCACAGCAATATTCAGAATGGAGTAGCTAACCACCATCTCATAGCATCAATAAAAACACAATTGTGTGAGTAACTATAGGTGTGATTTAGCGTTGTTCCAAATCTTTAGGCCTTATCTACACTAATTCAAGTGGGTGCCAAAATGCTGCCAGTGTGATTTGGTGCCCCCAGTTAATACTGGAGTAAAAGACTAAAGAATAACATCTTTTTCTGTATGTACATAAGATCAAGTTTTATTCTCCCATACTAAATACAATGTTTCAGATTTATGTTTTCCATTGTGTACATATCAGGCAATTATTTACTTTTTTTAATGTTTTCCACTGTGTAGATCTCAAGCAATTATTTAGATTTGTAAATAATAGTAAGTAATGTTGTGAACTGTAACAAAAATGCAATTAATGTTTGCTTTAAGGTGCAGTTGATTGGAATAATACTTTCTAAATAGTGTATATAGTATATCTATTTACTAATTAAATACATTCAGTCCATGCACATGATTCAGATAGATTACAGAAATAAAAGTTTACACAGTCAATTGAATTCAAATAAATTAAGAAACTTTAGATCACAGTACAAATTGGAACTGTAAAACATGCAAGAGAATATTTCTGATATTACATATTTAAAGGTATTATTACTCCTAAGTATTATTTCTCCTAACAATGCAACATTTCATGAGATACTGTACTTCCCAGAACTGGTTTGCCTATACTATATGTTGTTTGTAGAATTGTGGTGGAGGCTGTTTTGAAAAACCAAATTGAAAAATCACCCAAATATTCAACTATTTACGCAAGGTGAAGCACATGAAATTGCAGAAACTGAACTTCAGGCTCCTTCAGGCCGTTTCATCTGTCTTCTGTCCTCGCATACTGCCTGTACATCACAACACACAAGCACTGTCTCAGGGACTAGTTCTGAACTGGATTGCTCAAAGGCATTTTTAATGCTTGATTAAGGCATATTTTAAATAGGTAGAAGAGATCTAGCCTTTGAGGGAATATTACAAGCAATATCCTGTTATGTTCATTTCACATGAAACACTGTCCAAAAGCAAATGCTGTCTACATCACTGCCTCATCCTCAGGAGCCCGTGTGACTGACAGGAAATGGCGAGCCAGAAGCGTAGCAAGTAGATGCCGTTCAAGTTGGCATGAATAGCTAAAGCTGCTTGTGCCAGGGTGGGTGAAACGTAGGCTGATCTGCCATGTCAGTGCCAGGCCTGTGCTGCAGAACTGCCCTCGGACCTGTGAGCTATTCTGATCTTCATAGTCACTGCTTCCAGAGAACGACATGGAGATGGGTTTCTCTAGGACAATTTCTATTTACCGCCATGGGAAACATATGTATGACCCTTCCTGCATAGGTATTCCAATACCAGTAAATTTCTGGGCGAGGTGCAAATACAACATTGTCTGTTCTTTATCTAGGCCTAAAATAAAAGCCTTGATATTTGTGATAATCAAGGGAACTAATTTTAATTAAAATAGATGAGATATGGGAGTGGTAGGTGGTGGAAGGGGTTGATCCTGAGATCCTAGCCTTTCTGAACAATAACACAATATATCTGACTATTAAAATATCTGGGACTGTGATCATATCCCCACTGAAGTCAATGATAAGGCTTCCATAGATTTTGGTGAGAGAAGGATCAACTCTGTACATTCAGGCTCAGATTCATTACACATCTGGCTTGCTTTCGGGAGGCAAAATCTGAGAGGGAAGCGATTGGCATGGCTCAATGGAAATGGACGTGCCTTTGGGAAACTGTGCACAGCCATCAAGAACAGGGTAAGACTGTGAAATGTTAGCTTTCGCTCATGTTACATCTGACTGCATTATGTCATGCTGTCTCACATTTCATTTGACAGGCACATTTCTGTTACAAAACGTAAAAAGACAGAGAAAACAGAAGTGATTTACAAACAACGTTTGTTTTAATTAAGGTGACTAGTCAATTAGCAGTTACAATACAACGAGCTTTAACTAGTTAAAAATTATACTTGTCCCTAAGAGTAAAAAACCTTGCTGTCACACTTCTTATACAACCAACTAGAAAGTACTAATTCAGTCCACATTGTACTATTTATTAGACTACAGCTGCATGATTTATTCTTGAAATCCTGAAAGCGCTCACCTCTATCACACCCTTAGTCACCTTACTTCCAGTCTACCCTGCCGTCTACCGCTTTCCTTATTCAGGGAGGAACGTGGTCATATGTATATGAAAAACACTGAACATAGGGCTTTTGTGGCAGAAACTATAAAATTAAATTTCCCGCAGTGGCTTGCTGGACAGCCAGCCAAATGCCGTTTCATGCTTCAGCTGTAACACAGTAACTGTAATAGCTTTTTTTGTGTCGTTGTAACCTGTACTTGAAGAAGCTGTATAATTCACAGTATGGTTGTCAGCTGGAGTCATCCAGTCCGTACAAACAATGTTCTTACAATGTCACAGAAAAAAAAAAAGTATTAGCATACTTTGAAAATAAATGTACGGTTCACTGCATTGTATAGTTTATAATCATAATTTGGTGCTGAACAACCACATTTATTATAAATAAAATGATTAAAAATTTAAGCTAATATTGTCTCTGATTCTTGCTATTCGACACAACAGGTATTTTTCCATGTTTGCATTTTTAAAGCATTGATTCTGTAGGCTATTAAAACAGCTAGAGTCAGGAAAGAGAACATCGAAGGTCACATATAAAAGAAGTATTAACCACGTTACAATCACAGCACTTGGAGAACGTGAGACACCCCCATATGCACTTCCCAAGTCTCTTTGTGGGTCATTTCTAAAAGAAAATGTCATCAACAAAACAGGAGCATTATTAAGTGTCTTTGATTTATCTCAGCATTTCCCTCTTCAAGCCAACTGTCTTCGTGTCACACTTTGCAGATTTGCAGTTGATATAAGTCGGCATGTCTTCACTAGCTACATCACATCAAATTAACTGTAACACAAGCTGAATTTCCAACACATACACTGATTCTACCGCCTACCTTTCTCCCTCCCCTTCTTACTGTCTTCCCTCCTGCCTTCCTTTCTTCAGTGTTCAAATACTCATTTGGTAAAGGCATCTTATTATTTACTCTTGAATCTGATCTTCTTGATGATACTGTATTAATTACTTTGACATTTCTATCCTTCTAAGGCAAAACATTTTGTATGTAATTAGTAATCAAAGAAAGTGTAAGGAAAAGGTCTGTTTATGGTATTTGTTAAATTTTTTCCAGATTCTTTAGCCATTTAGTTTCATAGTGGATGCAGTAGATATTGAATTTCAGCTGCCGTTTCACTTGCTTTGCTTTACAGAAAGGCTATGTGAAGAGCTGCAGAAAAAGTTTGTGATACTGGGAAATTCCATGGTGACACAATATAGTAATGCCACATCCAAGCAAAAGCCAGTTTTGCACACATAGCAGTGGTCTCTAAGCTACCTATTAGGACTCAAGAGAATTGTTGCACAGTAGATGGAATGCTGAAGTAATATGTTCATAAAACCATGAGTCCAAAAAGTGAACAGAATATTTAAAATTATTAAACTTAAATGAAACAAAAAGAAAATATCATTAAGCCGTACATATGCTTACTGCCTAATCTGAGTTCTGCATTCAAGTTCAACCCCACAATCTTATCAGAAAAGGTGTAGATAGGGTGATTGAAGGTATGAAATAGCTTCCATACAGGCAGACTAATGAGACTCAAATTTTCTAGTCTGCAAAAGACACTGCTGAGGGGGAAAATGGGAGAGGTCCATGGCATCACAAGGGTTATAAAAAGTGTTGCTCTGTTCTGTTTTTCTTTCCTTTGTTTTCATTACTCAAAATGCTCTGTGTGCTGATAAGCTCAAAACAAAAGGAAATATATTTTCACCTAGCGCATAACTAAACAGTGGAACTCATTTCAACAAGAAAGTAATTAGACTGTAGCAAAACAGAAATTAGTAACAGGAAAAAAAAAATCCCTCACAGCATTTTAAAAGGAAAGATACTACCTCTGGGTTAGAAAGTCTCCCATGCACCCATACCTAGAAGAAAGATGTATCTTGGAAAGTGTGCTTATACTGCTATTTTTCTAGGCACTGCTATTAGCCAGTGATGTAGATAAGATACCAGACTTGCCAGACTTTGGTCAGATCCACTATGCTCTTCACGTTACTGTCCTGAAGATATCACCGAAGAGGGAATACCCCATAGCAGTATTAAAGCATCTAAGGTTATCCAATTCAGATTTTGAATAAGGTCAACTGAATAATTTTTATGCTTCAACGCTTTTGCTCTTTTCTTCATTGAAAGCCACAAACAAGTTGCACATTATTAGGGAGCATATCAACCATTCTTAACCTTTGGATATTATTGTGTTCATGACAAATATTTACAGAGTCAACATACATTGGTTTCCCTTTTTTTGTGAGACCTTTCTTTGCCACAATTCATAAAACAAGTGTTATTAATAGCCAGGCTGATCAACAGTCATAGTAGCTGAGCAATATTAAAAGTTATAGTAGTTATTATTGAATGTCCTTAACTGCACATTTATAATAAAGAGGATTTTCAAACTTCCCATGAATCATTCACACTGCGTGAGCTTTGAAAGAGCTAATATTTGCATATAATATTTTTATTATTGTTTGTCCCAATAGGAAGCAAGTGAAAGGACATGTACATGAACTAGATTGTCACCATGAAACTATACTAAGCAGTAATTTATTGTGAATAAACCCTTTCTGTTCAGTAAGAAACAATAGTTTCTAAGAATGTAACAGTCTGGTCCTTAATTTCCATGGACCTTGTTCACTAGACAGCATCTATTATTTTGCAACAGCATACCTAATTTCTGCTGATTCTTCCAAACATGCCATTTTGATACACTTAGAAACACTGTGAATTGTAGAATGACCTTGGAAACTTAATTTTCGATTTGAGCATTCACATAAGAATGATATAACTCCCTTAGTGGACTAGCTGGACTACCAGTAAGTTGCAGAAGGCCACAAAAAAATGTTTAGCAAAACACAACAGTAGTTTTTCTGAAAGTCATTCCTCACAAAGAAAAGAACAACATGAATAATAGAGAGAGAACATACATTTTTCTTCACAAAGGAATGAAGTTTGGTACTATAGCTTAGCTCTTGAGTTAGTCAATTAAGACACAGCAAGTTATGAAATAATTGGATAATAGCCAACTGCACAGTGGGAGAAGGTGCCTGGTGAGAAGACATTCCTTGAAGCAAAACTTACATGAGACTGCTGTTTTCACATATAACCTGCTCAAACACATTTACCTTTCAAAAAGGGCAGTGACTGAAATGATTGACTAAGTCCTTGAATGAAACTGGGTTTGATTCAAAATCACAGATTTCTCCTTAAACTGCATAGATGTGTGGTCAGAACTGTGAAATCAACCTATGCCCAAAGTAGAGACAGGAGCTCGCCTTTTACAAAGATAAAAATATTTGCGCAAAACAGCAAACGAGTAGATGGGGACCTGTAACAGATGTTTCATTCCTCAATAGTAAGAGTTTCCATAGTATCTGTGCAATTAAGAAGCCTGGCTGAATCAGTGTTTCTAAAATAAGCAGGCAGATGATGGTGACCTATTCCTGCAGTTTTAGCTTACATGTAAGAGCTGATAGTCTGACACTTGTAACAAAACTGGTTAGATTTCAGGCTGTTCTTACTAAACTGGTGAATTTTTCTACTAGCATAGAGATATTTGTTTGGTCCTCTTTCTTTAGCATTAAAACCTGTTACCAATTGTCGTGGTTTTACCCCAGCCAGCAGCTAAGCCCCACGCAGCCGCTCGCTCAGCCCCCCTCATTGGAAAGGGGGAGAGAATCAGAAAAGTGAAAATGAGAAAACTCGTGGGTTCAGATACAAGAGTTTAATAAGTGAAGCAAAAAGCCACGTGCACAAGCAAAGCAAGACAAGAAATTAATTCCCCACTGCCCACGGCAGGCAGGGGTTCAGCCATCCCCAGGACAGCAGGGCTCCGTCACACGTAACGGTTACTGGGGAAGACAAACGCCATCACTCCGAACGCCGCTGCCCCCCCTTCCTCTTCCCCCAGCCCCTTACAAACCGAGCATGACGCCATATGGTATGGAATGTCCCTTTGGTCAGTTGGGGTCAGCTGCCCTGTCTGTCCCCTCCCAACTCCCTGCACACCCCCAGCCATCCCGCCGGCGGGGCGGTGCGAGAAGCAGCAAAGGCCTTGGCTCTGTGCCAGCACCGCTCAGCAACAGCAAAACCATCTCTGCACTATCAGCGCTGCTTCCAGCACAGACCCAAACACAGCCCCGTGCTGGCTGCTGTGAAGAAAATTAACTCTCTCTCAGATGAAACCAGGACACCAATGAAAGCACTTTCAATGAAATTCCATGCATACAAATATTTTGATTTGAGTTCATGTCATATTCATCAAGGGTATCCGCAGTGATCATATTTTTTTATTACACTTGTTGCTGTTACTCATTACTTTGTTGAATAGCACCATTTCTTACAAGAGTGGCATGACATGTTTTAAGGCTCTTTTTTTCCAATAGACCAATATCATAATTTACTGTTTCACTTGAATATGCAAATAAATTTCTTCATCTAGTTCTGCTTCAGCAAAAATTCAAAACTAGAGGAAAATATTCTCTTTTTTTCTGTGTTAAAAGGTGTTTGGGAGATGCAGTCCACTGTATATCTCCACTATCTGTATGAAAATATAGATAAACCAGAGTCTCTTATGACATTCAGTATTTTGTGTTTGAATTCTAGTTTTAGAAAAGACAGTATCTCCACTGATTACTTCCTTAGTGAGCATGGTCAAGCTTCATAAGGTTTCTGGGACTGAACAGAGAGTGTGTACCTCACCCTCACACATTACTAGCACATATTCCAGCCCAGCCATATGAGCAGTCAGTGACTTCTCTCTGCAGTCTGTTCCAGATGTTTTGGACTGGAGCTTGGTATCGCCGCCCCGGAGACATTCAAAAAACGGGTAGACGTGGCACTCCAGGACATGATCTAATAGGCATGGTGGTGTTAGGTTGACAGTTGGACTTGATGATCTTGGAGGTCCTTTCCAACCTTAGTGATTCTATGATTCTATAATCATAAATAGAAAGAGAGATTTTGCTTCTCCAAATATCCCCATAGCGTGCATACTATGCACACACAAAAATTGGAGAAAACAAAGAAACACTGAATTTTCACAAGGATTAGGGGAAGATCTAGAACCACAAAGGGAAAGGCTGGTCTTTAAGGTCCCTCCAACCCAAATAATTTCTATGATTCTATGATTTTTAATTCTAACTTAAGAATTTTAAATCACCTTCATCTAAGTAAACAGACAAAAAATTTATGATAACTCCCTCCAAAAAGATGCATATGTGAATACATATTCTTTAATGTTGAGAAAGAACATAAAGATTATTTGCTCTTATACAGCCTGAAGGAGAGCCTAATGAACTAAATAGGGAGCTCTCCCTTGATGGGAGAAGTTGATAGTCTGTATTAATTTTATTTTAAAATACTGGTGGATTTTTTTTCTAGTGTATATTCTTTAAAGGAAGTGACAGCTTTATCTCTTGGCTTCAGCTATGTGAAGGCATACCATAGCTACAGTAATTATCCTGAATAATCTAACTTTTTAATATGCATTGGAACGGGTTGCCCAGGGAGGTGGTGGAGTCACCATCCCTGAGGGTGTTTAAGGAAAGGTTAGATATGGTACTTAGGGACGTGGTCTAGTGGGTAATAGGTGGTGGGGGGATGGTTGGACTAGATGATCCTTGAGGTCACTTCCAACCTTAACGATTCTATTCTATTCTATTCTATTCTATTCTATTCTATTCTATTCTAGGCTTGCTAAAAATATGTGTATTCTATATATACACACACACACACATTTTCAGGATTATGTTTAAAGCAAAAACTGCATTTATAAAATGCTGTTCACATGTAAAAGATTTCTGTAGACTTTTCATGAGGGAAATTATTCCCATTCTTCTTTTTTTATTTGTAGGAATACTTTCTAATTGACTGCAAAAATAAATTCTTTATTAAATCATACTGCCAGTAGTATAATCATAGTTAGGCATCAATATAATCTCAATTCTGGCAAAGCTTACTTTTTTGACAGTATGAGAAGAGTATCCATTTCTATAGCTGAGAACAAAGTACCAGCAAAAACAAACCTCCAAAAGCCCCAAAAAAAAACGGAACAGAGACAACTTGGCCGTTTTTTCTGTCTGTATTAATGTACCTAAATAAAATGAAACAGGGACATAAGGACAAGGAAGTGATTAATCACTGCAGATCCTCTAGGCTTGCAAAAATTACAAACCAGTCATTTTAACAAAAGAAAACAGTTTATTTTGAGTTGTAAGATGATATAAAAGGCCATTCTTATGTTCACTTTGATTTTATAAGTTCAGTTCTACTATTCTGTGTATCAACCACTTTTTGTATAGAGAGATTCTGATCTAGTTGTTAAGTGACAGGGTTTTTTCTGAACAGTACCTTAATATTCTTGGTTTGAAAATTATTCCATGCCTCAGAAAAGCTGCATAAATACGTTATTTACAAAAACAGTAATGTGAAAATCCCTTATGAATACTCAAGTCTTTAAACTATTGAGGATTATAGGAAAGGTACTGAGTAGTACTGTCCCATTAATGAGAAAAGGGTGCAAGCATAGTGTTTTTTCCAGATTTAACAGAGCTTTCCAAGCTTTCTTTTTCCCCCGCTCCAAATTCTGTAAGTACAGATGACACCATCTGACCCTTGTTTGTCGAATCGTAAAGTATTTTTTCTTATCTATGAGCACAGTTATGGCAGATATAGGTATCTAGTCTAATACTTTTTCTGGAAGACTGCAAGTTTCTTGTGGAGGTTACTACTAACTCTACAGTCTTTATTATCAGCTCTTGCTTGCTGAGCAGATCTTTTCTCATCAGCAAAACTACTCAGCTGAGTAAGAGATGCAAGATTGAATAAATAGTCTATGACCTTTTATCAATATCAAGAGACAGATCCAAAATTTGGTGGAAGCAAGTATTAACACTTTTACGTGCACTCTTACACGTAAGAACACTCTTACGAATGTGTTGCTATAAAAAATATATATCCTTTGTCCTTTCTACAATGCTGCTGTCTTCCTCTCTTTATATTCGTAGGTGTTCTCTTATCCCATAACTATAAATATTTTTTAATCTTTTCTCAGACCCAAACCCAAATATATAAAAATCTCCTAAGATAATAAGAAATTTCTAATTTCCGAAAACAATTTTTGTAGGAAGAAGTAGTATTTTTTATTATGTTTAGTCATAGTTGGAAAGTGCAGACTAGGTTATGGACTATAGATCTGTTTAAATGGGTCAGAATTTAAAATTTCAAAAAAATATGAAACTCCAAGCTAAATGCAGGTTGGAAATTATTATCCTTTCCAGATGCAAATGGTATGTTTAACCTAGTATAAGAAGAAACTGCTGGTAGAACAGCAGGCCCGTTTTCCTCAGTCACTTCCCTTACACTGTTTCTAGAGATCATATTGCCTTGTCAATCCAAGGAAAAGCTAACAATATATTCCAGTCAACTAATTTCCCATCAGGTCAAAGAACTAATGAAATTCGACCTTTGGTCTTAGGAATAGGACACAAACCCAACCTGGGTACCAAGGCTGTGGACTTTAGTGTCCAACACAGTTATAAATTTCAGGTTCCCAGATTTTTAGATTATTTGGTAAGCTTCCCTATAAGAAAAGGATTAACAGGTTAGGGACGATTATTCTGTAAAATAATAACAACCTCACACTAGTAAATGTTCATTTCCCCCTTTTTTTGTCTGTTGGCAGTATGAACACCTTTCGCCCACTATAGTTCTCAAGCTCACATATACCGGTTTTATTCTATATATCTATAATACATCACTGGGTCCAAAAACCTCCTCTGGCAACTGAAGTCAGTTTCCATATGAAATGGCAAGAGCTACTTTAATCCAAAGCTACTTTGTGAAGCTTTTCCAAAATACATACATAGATAAATCTGTAAGTGGTGAGAAGAGAATGCAATTGTCCGTTCGAAGAGTAGCACAGCAGAATCAGTTGGAATAGTTTCAAGAGAAAGACAGAAAGAAAAAGAGAGACAAAGAGAGACAAAGAAAGACAGAAAGACAGAAAGACAGAAAGACAAGAAAGACAGAAAGACAAGAAAGAAAGACAGAAAGAAAGACAGAAAGACAGAAAGACAGAAAGACAGACAGAAAGACAGACAGAAAGACAGAAAGAAAGAAAGACAGAAAGAAAGAAAGAAAGAAAGAAAGAAAGAAAGAAAGAAAGAAAGAAAGAAAGAAAGAAAGAAAGAGACCTTCCTAAAAATGAAGCATTTATTTTCCTTTACAAATAAAGATCCAGTTTTCACACATAAAATCTTCTTTTACACACCAGATAGCATGTAAATCCTGTATCAACATACTGAGTCTTTCTATTTCATATTACCAAAAATAAGAAAGATGACATGCAAATTAAAAGCTGAAAAAATCTTTTAAAGAATTTCATATTAAAACAACTTCCTGATCACAGGTATAAAAAACAGAATTTAGCTGAGGTATCAGTGAATATATTTTCCCTCCAAAACTCAGCTCAAGGAATTGCTACATTTCATGAGAATATCCATTTCTTTTTTTATGTTTGGAACCACTGACTCCCAGGCATTTCTGATAGAGGAAGTACTAGTTTCAATGCTCGCCATGTATGCCTGTCCACATCAATACTAACTTTGTAACATTGTAATCTGAATTGATTCCTCAATCTAGATTAAATATAACCTAAGAAACAAATTCCATTTTTAATCCCATCAGTATTTCAAGTCAGCTCCCAGGGAAATCCACAAATGCTTTTAGCAGCACAATCCAGTTGGGAAGGAGAGGCTTATTGCTACCACCAAAAGAAACACATACAAATATTCATGCTAAATTATCTTTGAATCAGACCTCTACATTTGTGCATAGAAGATCAAAACTATCTGTGGAAAAATAAAAATATCTCCCAAGCTCTTATACGCGATAATGTGACACCTTTTTACTAATGGCTTCCACATAGTATTGACTGGACAATGCACAGACTTTAAGCATTTAAATCAATAATGCAATCATATTTTGAGTTCCCTTGTGCTTGCAGCACAGTTAACGGGGGAAGATAAAACAAGACTTGCCTCCCTAGACTTATTCTATAGTGTGTTTCTTGCTATTATGTCATTCTCCTACGTATTAAACTGAAACATTGTCCCAAAACTCTTGATATGAAGGCATACTGAAGTTACTTTATGATCAGAATAGAATAGTCTATTTTTACTTTCTTCTCAAGACAATAATTTGTTAAATTGAATTAAATTCATAGTCTTAACATTTCCTTATTTTGTTCTGTCAAAGCATAATACTAATTAGCAGCATATTAATAGCATTATAGTAGTTCTACTTAGCAGTCCTTTAGACCCATTATTAAATGAAATTTGGTATATTTGCTTAACAGAGAATTGTATAGCCTGCATTCAACTGCGTGGATGAATAAAAATGCAGCATGCAGTGGACTATGCTACAAAAAAGGACCGGGTTAGCATGGTATTATAGGTCTGAATATAATACTACTACAGAATCTAAGTTGGCAATATTCACTCCTTATTTTTTAGTTGAAGAAGATAATTTTCCCACCTTGTGACTCAGCACAAGAAAAGTATCAGTGTCCATAATAACCTATAATAGCATATCATATTATGCATAACTCTGTATTCACATCTGGTCTATTCATGGAGTGTTTCCACTGTCAGCCTATATTTAAGTACGCCTTTGCTGTGTATAACTGTTAAAGAAATGTTTTATCTATGTCAGAATAAATACTGATATAGAATAAGTACTGATAAGTACTGCATTTCTAGAACAATATTAGTAAAGCTGAACAAAACTATTTGAAGAAGCAACTTGTGCTTATTTTACTGAAGAAAATTTAAAAGCCTCAAAACACAGAAATGTCGGAAGTTAAAATTGGCTCCAGAATTTTTATTAATTTTAATATCATATTATTAATAGTTATTGGGCAACACTATTGCTCGCCCCAATCAATTCAAGCAGCCTGGAATATCCTCTACAATGCACCTTTAAAATAACTACTGTAGACAATCTTGTTATTTCTCCTGGCACTTCCTTCCCAAGCAAACACTAATGTTTGTATCCTTTTAACTCCTTTCTTCCAAAAGTTATCATAGGAAATAATTTTCATGCTTTGTTCATGCCCTTCCAGTTGCTTCTTGCATGACCTCCTGTCCTAACATTTGGAGAAAGGTGGAGTAATCTTATTGTAACCCAGTGAAAGTCACGTAAAGTGTCTTAGATATTACTGGAAGGCTCAACATGTCATTCTGAAAACAAATCAACAAAACATACAACAAGGTTCTGAAGGTTTCTCTGCTATAATTACAGGGTGTTTCAGTTTTATCAATAAAAGTAATAAACTAATTATCATGACATGATAATTCTATGCAAGTTGTGTTCGGCAACACCAAGGCTTATCAATTACATGTCACACAAATATAATATCTTTTAGGTAGTTCTGGTTTTTTGTTGGGTTTTTATTTTCAAGCTCCCAGGACCTATCTGAGATGAGGGAAAAAGAAGAAAAGAAAAAAAGCCTGCTCTTAAAGGCTAATGTTCACTAGCCTAATTACTTAGGGTAATTACTTAGGCTAAGTGAAACAGCACTGAAGACAAGGTAATTTGGGTAGTAGCTCACATGGCAGCTCATGCAAGCCTATCCATTGTAGCAAATCCAGGTTAGAGTCTTCATTTTCTCACCTTTACTGCTGTTTTAAATTAAATTGGTTAAACTGATTTAACCAACATGAGTTATATGCATTTATCAAGACTTAATTGAGGAACTCCATTAACATAACTTAAACCTAACGAGAGCCAGCCCTGTTTTACTGTTTCCACTATTTAGGGCCATTAGTGATCAAAAAAAGACCCCCTCAGGAACACTAAAAATCCTAGCCTTTTGCAGAAAAAGAAAAATAAGAAGAAAAAGAAAAAAAGTGGAAAAAGGGGAGTGTGGAAGAGAGAAAATTAATAAAGGTCAAATTTGTGACAATGAACCCAGGAAGGGCTATAAAACAAAAATGTTTGACCTTTCAGATTGTTGTGAGAAGGAGAATATTCCAGGGAAATGATCATTCCCTACTTCCTTCCTCTACCATTTCCCCATCAAACCACCCTCAGAGAGACCTGGAATCTTCAGTCTGACTAGCATGACCATTCTTGCAAAAAATTGTCTTCAGCAGTAATAATCAACAGAAAATCAACTTTTTATATTAGGACTTCACTTTAAGATGAAAAACTTTTGCTAAACTGTAAACTGTTATGAACCACTGTGGCCCAAAAAAGGAGTGAAGCAACCCAATGTGTAATCTAGGACACTGAATTTAAGACATTCAAAAAAATTCCTAACTATAATGCCTGTGAGTTCATAGAGTGCTTAAATTTTCATCTCATCTCTCTCTCTGACACCAAAAGGTGAGTTACTGTACATCCCCAGAAGATCAGCCACCTTCACTGTAGACAGCATCTGAACAGCGAAGGTTTTTGAGGATTTACAAACTGAATAACACAGTTGGACCTGATCTGTCTACTTTGAACATGCCTCCCACACACTGATAGCACTGAGCTCAGCACAAAGCACAGTAATCACAGTCACTCTATATCTGAGTGCCGTTGGGTATTTGCATAATAGCCTATTGGTGACAACACTCAGACTATGTGGGAGGCCTGGGTCCTATTCTTGCCTCAACTTGACAGGATTCAAATTCAGATTTTTCATCTCTCAGCCACTATCCTCTAAAATAGCTATTCCAGTTTTGTAGAAAAAGGACTACTGCTTATCCACCACAGGTCATGGAGCCAGAAATTCAAGCAAACCACAGAGAACCTGATCCTGCAGCCACAGGAAACCTGAGTCTTGTCTTGGAGCATCACCCTAAGAATGGATAACCCTAGTTTTGATTTTTTGGGTTTGGGAACATTTAAGATTTGCATATTTACATGGATTCCACATAAACATCAAAATGAATGAAAACATTTAAATAGAGGAATAGGATTTGCTACCCAAAGTCTGTCTCACCTTTGAGAAGTCCTCTGACACGTTTCTTAATCTGCAGATGCATTAAATTCCTTGGTATCAATGCATCACAATGGTGGTACGTCACCACTTACTAAAAAGTTAATTTACAATATTTTATCTTGCACTGCTCTTCATACAATGGACTGTCACTTATGTTATCCTTGACCTAGAGTACTGTAATAAACCAGATAGAAGAAATTTTTTTTTTCACCAAGACAGTATAAAAGCAAATAATTTTAATGGATATGAAAGTTCTGAGGGTTGATTTTTCAATTATTTTTCCTTCTCAGGTTATCTCAGATGAATTTATATATAGTATATATGACCATAAAGACTAAGAAAAGATCAAAAATGGGGAAAAATGCTGTAATTAGCAAATATTTTTTCATTACCAAGGACATAATTCTTCAAGGGAGTATTGTGAAGAGAACATATTTGGCACAGTTCATAAATGCATTTAATGAACTTCACCATGGATCTTATGACTAATATGTTAAACATCTTTCAGGTGACCTTGATTTAACTGTATAATTCACTATTATTCATAAGTTACCATAAAGCAATATTCTTGGTGAGTCAGAAATTTCCTACATTAAATTCCAGGGTAAAATGTAGATCTGTAAATATTGAATCACTGTTTATATGCAGGTTTTTTTCCAGATCTGCAGATTGTGAATAGTTATCTCCTAAAATCTTCAACTTCTAAGTCATGGATTGATGTGTCTTTTTAAAGTATCTTACTTTGTACAAGAGTAGAAACATCACAAGCTTCATAAGATCAGGTGCTTTTCTCCTCTTTTGTGCCTTAGCTGAGTCAAACAGCACTGAATATGCTATGTCTCTATAAGTGAATAAATACTGTTTTGATGGAGAAAAAGACCATAAAAGTCCATTTTTTTATTTCTTAAATCTTGATAGAACCACAGTATTTTAAATGCAAATTACAATATGTATTTTTAATGACAATGATAGAACAGAGATTTTACTTTTCTGCTCTTTGTTTTTTGATACGTGCTGTTTCACATTTCACATTTCTGTCATCTTATTGACATCCTACTAAAACTATAACTAAAGATTGATGCTAGCTATGCTCTCCTGAAATCAGCAGAGATTCCAGGTCATTATGTGCTTTATTCCTACCAGACTTAGACTAAAATTCATTGAAAAGATGATGGAGTTTTTTCCCTCTTCTATAAGTTTACATCAGAAAAGGTAGCTAATATGTGAGGAAGGGTCCAATTTTCCCAGCAAGTAGAACAAAGTGAAGGAGACTGTTGTCTTTGCAGGACTTTGGCTTCACATATGGCAGAAGCTTTTATATTGACAGATGAAATTTAGAAATAAGATACACAGCTGAAAACTGCGATGTTAGATAGCCTTCAGGACAAGTTTCACTGTCAGATGTTCTTATTTTTTAGCTAAAGTGATTTTTAAGTATTTGTTTATCTGTTCCTTAGGGTACACATGACTCTGCTTGAGTTTCTTGTTGGGAACTTACTCACCCAAGTTTGGAAATAATGGCTATTTCTTTGAAGTATCAGAAGAAACTTACTATGTTTACCTCTTTCAGGTGGGAGAAATTTCATCCCATGCTAAACGGTCTATCCCATGTATTTATAAGAAGATAAATTTCTGCATAGTATTCAAACAAATCTACATGGTTGTAGGAATTCACTGCAAGCATAAATGTCTATCTAGTTGTCTGTGTACACAGTCAGTTGGAATTTGGCTGTATTGCCATGGTAGCTACATGAAGAGTTTACTTTCTTTAAAATACAGATATTTAGATATTTCTTTTCTTCTCTCTGATATATCTCCTAGCAAGTATATTAAAATGTCACTCACTAGTATTTACAATAAATCTCAAGCTATCCAAAGTTGACAACTTCTCAGAAAATTATAAAATGTGAATGTATAACAGTTTCTGATAAGAATTTCGCATTAATTGCAAATAGAGTATAAAGATTTAATAAATCTTTTCTCAGTCTAAAGAAGGTAACTTATTTTAGCTGTGGCTCAGCAGCAAGATTGTATGTAATCTTTCTGTACCTGACAAAGTCCTCTCTCCAGGAAAAGTTTTGATGAAATTTCCTGCACAAGCTGTGGGAAAATTCAGGCTGACTTCAGTGGGACTTGGTTTAATTTCTCTAAGAGGAAAGCAGCCTGTACCAGTTGCTGCTGTGTTGTAGAAGACTTTACTCGATTCAGCACTATGAAACTCCACAAAATACAGAGGTGCACAATGATTTCTGCTTTCTTAACTAGTATAAATGTTTTCCCTAATTTCCTAAGCCATTTTGCCTTGTGTCCCTAAATTACATCATAATATTTGTCATTTACTGTGTTTTCATGGATTTTGCAGGCTGCTATATACAAGACGAAGTAAAAAAGGTAGATTTAAACTTCTTAAAAATCCCATGTATAAGGAGGTATAGGCAAGTGATGAAAGAATTGGAAACAAATACATCGAACAGAAAGTTCCTTTGCTTTTACCCTTCCTTCTTTTCCATTACTCGAGACTTCATCTTCCATTTTCCATCACATTATATGTGCAGAGAGCATCCTGCTACGCGCATGCAGGCCCTCTCACCACCAGGGCCAGCAAATGCACTTTTCTTCCCTTGTCAGCCTACTTACAGTTACAGTAAATCTTTCTCAAAGTAGTCATTGGGCAGCAAACAGATGTTGCTCAAAGCTCAGCATACAGGATGGGACAGAAAAATAAGGTGCAAGCATAAGCCCAGAATGGGGTATCTAGCTCTGTTCTAGGTATGCTTCATGGTCTGTTCTCAGTATGGTCTTAGAAAAGAACATGTGAAGGCTGTCTTGGGTTTTGGCTGGGATACAGTTAATTTTCACAAGAAGCTGGGAAGGGACACTGCCAGGAGAGCTGACCCAAACTAGCCGACAGAATATTTGATACCATGATGTTGTGGTGGGTTGACACTGCCTGGACACTAAATGCTCGCCAAGATGCTCTATCATGGCCTTTATCAGGGATCTGGCAGATGTTATTTCTATGCAACTCTCCATAATCTTTGAAAGGTCATGGAGAACAGCAGAGGTGCCTGAGGACTGGAAGAAGAAAGTCAATGTCACTACAATCTTCAAAAAGGACAAGAAGGAGGACCCAGGAAATTACAGGCCAGTCAGCCTCACCTCCTTCCCCATGGAGCTGATGGAACAGCTCATTCACAGAGTCACAGAATCATAGAATGGTTTGGGTTGGACAGGACCTCAAAGACCATCTAGTTCCAATCCCCTTGCCATAAGCAGGGACACCCTCCACTAGACCAGGTTGCCCAGAGCCTCATCCAACCTGGTCTTGAACACTGCCAGGGATGGGGCATCCACAACCTCTCTGGGCAACCTGTTCCAGTGCCTCACCACCCTCACAGGAAAGAATTTCTTCCTAACATCTCATCCTCCTTTAGTTTTAACCAATTACCCCTTGTCCTGTCACTGGACTCCCTAATAAAGAGCCCCTCTCCAGATTTCATGTAGGCCCCTTTAGGTACTGGAAAGCTGCAATGAGATCTCCCTGGAGCCTTCTCTTCTCCAGGCTAGAACAAGCCCAACTCTCTTAGCACGTCCTCATAGGAGCGGTGCTCCAGCCCTCAAATCAACTTTGTGGCCCTCCTCTGGACTTGCTCCAGCAGCACCATGTCTTTCTTGCACTGGGGACCCCAGAGCTGGACTCAGTACTCCAGGTGGGCTCTCACAAGAGTAGAGTAGAAGGGCAGAATCACCTCCCTCGATCTGCTGGTCATGATTCTTTTGATTCAGCCTAGGACACAGTTGTCTTTCTGGGCTGCAAGCGCAAATTGTTGGCTCATGTTGAGCTTCTCATCAGTCAGCACCCCCAAGTCCTTCTCCTCAGGACTGCTGTCAATCTATTCTCTGTCTAGCCTGTAGTTGTGCTTGGGATTACCCTGACCCATTGGCAGCACATTGCATTTGGCCTTGTTGAACTTCATGAGTTCAACAGGCCCACCTCTCAAGCCTGTCAAGGTCAATTGTGCAGGTAATCTCTAAACATGTGAAGGAAAACAAGGTTATTGGGGGTAATCAACATGGATTCATCAAGAGGAAATCATGCCTGACCAATCTGATACCCTTCTATGATGGCACAACTGGCTATGTGAATGAGGGGAGAGCAATGGATCTTGTCCAACTTGACTTCAGTAAAGCTTTTGACACTGTCTCCGATAACATCCTCATAGGTAAGCTTAGAAGTGTGGGTTGGATGAGTGGACAGTGAGGTGGATTGAGAACTGGCTGAATGGCAGAGCCCAGAGGGTTTTGATAAGTGTTGCAGAGTCTAGTTGGAGGCCTGTATCTAGTGGTGTGCCCCAGGGGTCCAGTCTTGTTCAACATATTTATCAGTGACCTGGATGAGCGGACAGAGTGTTCCCTCAGCAAGTTAGCTGACAATACAAAATGGGAAGGAGTCACAGAATCACAGAATCACAAGGGTTGGAAGGGACCTCGAAAGATCATCTAGTCCAAACCCCCCCGCCAAGGCAGGGCCACCTAAAAGTCACCGACACACCAGAAGGCTGCACTGCCATTCAGTGAGATCCGGATAGGGTGGAATGTTGGGCAGAGAGGAACCTCACAAAGTTCAACAAAGGCAATTGCGGGGTTCTGCAACTAGGGAGGAATAACCCCAAGCACCAGTACAGGTTAGGAGATGACCTTCTGGGAAGCAGCTCTGCAGAGAAAGAGCTGGGAGTTCTGGTGAACAAGTTAAGCATAAGCCAGCAGTGTATCCTTGTGACCAAGAAGGCCAATCGTATCCTGGGGGGCATCAAGAAGAGCATGGCCAGCAGGTCAAGGGAGGTAATCCTCCCCTCCCTACTCTGCTCTAGAGAGGCCACATCTAGAGTTGTGTCTTCAGTTCTGGGTTCCCCAGTTCAAGAAAGACAGGGAACTACTGTAGAGAGTTCAGAGGAGCACTATGGAGGGAATTAGGTGACTGGAGTATCTCTTGTATGAGGAAAGGCTGGGAGAGCTGGGTCTGTTTAGCCTGAAGACTGAGAGGGGATCTTATCAATGCTTATAAATATCTAAAGGGTGGATGTCAAGAGCAAGGGGCCAAACTCTTCTCCATAGTGTCTAGCAACAGGACAAGGGGCAATTGACACAAACTGGAAGACAAGAAGTTCCATCTGAACATGAGAAAAAAATTCTTTACTTTGAGGGTGATGGAGCACTGCAACAAGGTTCCCAGAAAGGTTGTGGAGTCTCCTTCTCTGGAGATATTCAAAACCTGTCTGGATGTGATCCTGTGCAACCTGCCCTAGGTGATCCTGCTCTAGCAGGGGGGTTGGACTAAATGATCTCCAGAGGTCTCTTCTACACACTACCAATCTGTGATTCTGTGATTCTGTGATCAGCTACCTAGGGCTTAGCTGCTGGCTGGGGCTAAACCATGACAAGCCAAAAAAAATGAATAACATGACAACTAGTACAACAGTCAACAGCAAACCTATTTAGAACTGTCCCTAAATATAATGTATTTCTGGAAGCCAGCACCTGTGCTGAACAACATGCTGCTGTCGCCTCCTTTTCCCTTAGCTATGCGAGGCTACAGAAGGTAAAGTTTTCTGCAATGCTGGTGCAATGATAATCATCACCCCATATTTTTCCCCATTAAAATTCAATTGCAATTCAGTGGGGAAGCTGTGGGGTCTCAGCTGCTGACACTTTAAATTCTCACCTCAGCAGGCTATATGGAGCCAAGGGCAAAATATTAATGTGGCCAAAATAATGTTCTAAAAGCACATAACATTAGATGATTGCAGTCAGCACTGTGCTTTCCCCACATTAACAAAGTATTCACTTCAAAAGACTTTTGAAAATCTTTTAGAAAGAAAATTGCAAGCATGAATTAAAAGTGGGTTTAAGTGCTGGGGATCCCAGTTAACATTGTCAATCAAATCCAGATCTGACATTTTATTTCCAAAAATCAATCTAAATAAAAGTATTCAATCATTAAAAACATAAAATGCTAGAAGAAAATTCTTGTCATCTTCAGTTAGCCTAAAGATGGCTGATGAAACAATTCATCCAGAATCTTATTGGGGATATATTGAAGAGAATTCTTTGTACAATACATTCTTTTATTGTTGAAATAATACTAGGCTTTCAATGTACATTGTCAAACAATAGAATAGGGCTGACAATGTCTGCTAAATACAAATTGTCCATATGCAACTCAATCATAAAGGCAGTAAAGCTGTTTCTACTGTCAGTTATTAGAATCTGATTCCAGGTTAAATGGAGCTTTAATCTTAATTCATACAGAAATTCCTGTAGCTTTAAGATTCCATATAGAAAGAACACAAATAATGTTATTAATTTTTTCATATTTAGTCACATAAACTATGCAAATTTTTCTACATTTCTAAGTTTTGAAATAAATTCTGCTGATTTAGACTACAGATACAGCAAGTGAGTATTAAAAATTCCTTTTGTTCCCCAGTAAAGGACTTCAGGAAAGTATCATTTCATTCATTTATAAGGATATTCTGTAGCAGTGCCTCAATTTTAGATCTTTTCAATTTCCTAAATCTGGATGAGCAAGTGTAAAAAGAAGCAATTCCATTAATATATGATCTTCTGCCATCTTTGAATAAATATTCCATAAGTCATTTCAGCTCACCACATCACACTCAGGATCTATCTCTATCTTATTAATGAGAACAGCTGCTTAATAAAATCAGGAAAAATAGCAAAATTCCTGTGGTGCATATATGTGAAACATTAAAGGATCCGATGCACTTTCAGTGTTGCTAGGGAACTATATTATTTATGCTCAGTAAGTGAGACCTAAAAAGAGAATTTGGGAAAGATTTTTCTAGCGTTAAGCAAATTATTATTTAGCAAAAAGTAGAGTATAAAAGATTTCAGTTTATCGTATAAGGAAAAAAAAATATAAAACCAATGAGCAGCTGCTGTCATAGTTGCAACGTCACTGGCCCCTTGTTTCTTCAAAATATAAAATATTTATATAAGGATTACCTGTTTTCCTTTTCTTAAATCTATAGAAGAACATAGTGAGGTTTTTGAGGTCTTTTGTCATTATTTTGCTTTTTATGTCTTCAGAAGACTTTTTTTCCTTAACCTTTTTCAATGAATCACAAGTAAATACAATTGAACTAACAAAGCTCAAAACACAAGTGGAAGTAATAGACATTACTTGTACAAAGAACATTGTAAAGCTGTGTTAACAGTTTGGCTTAGAGGCTTTAGCATTATGGTTGGAATCATCCCATCTAACTTAGACACCTTAAAAATTATGCATTTGAGCAAAAAAAAGAGCTTTAGTCTTTTTTTTATTATTATTTAGAGACTAAAAAGAGAGGGAGGTAAGAGCGTCATGATCTCTTACTGATTTTATATTTTGTACCAAAATGAACAAAGGAGAAAAAAAAAGAGAAGAAAAAAAGCCTGACTTGAGAGATAAATTGAACTTTAGGAAAGAGTTAATGGCTTTGGAGCATATGCGGAGGTATGTGTCCCTGTGTAAGAAAAGGATATAAGTCCTCTATGAGCAGCACGCTTAAGTTTTGCCCAACTTTTCAACCCTTTCTACAGCCTAGCTTAGGGAGTTCTTCACTCAGCGTGCTCCATTTTCTGAGTTATATCACTGCCTACCCACCACTCCACGCCTGCACTTGCACAGGGTGGCTGGGTGCCCAGCAGAAGCTGCTGCCTCCAGGACAGCGGTGTCCCAACCCCACACGCCCCGCTGTGTCTCATGCTATCCCTAGCAGGGAAAGCAAGCCATGCCATCTATTATTTATCACTGGTTCATGCTTGACCCATTAAAGCAAGAATGCTGTTATGAGTACTTGTTTCCATATCACAACCAGGTTAACTTTTAGAGTGTGGCTTTGACTTAGATTACAGGCAACAGAAAGTTTCCTTCTATTTCAACAGGGCAGAGTGAGAATAATGATCAGAAATGCCCACCAGCAACAGTCTCAGGAGATTAATAGTGAAAGATGAAAGCGCTGACAAGAGACTCCAAATTTTATAAAGAAACTGTGTATGCTACAAATCACAATTCTACTGGATATGCATTGGTTTAAATACAGTCATCTGTGTCTTCCTTTCTGCTCCTTTGCTTCTCCAATACAAATATTTTCACTACTCAAAGTTTTTATAAACAATTTCTTCCATTAGTCAATGTTACGACATCCTTGAGGACAACAGCTGTCTTTCAAAGTCTACTTTCTAATTTTGTTGCACTAGTGATTGAGCTTCCAGTAACATCTATGCTATGCGTGACTGTGTAGAAAATTTGTGAGGGGAAAATCATATCAAGGGCAGCACTGGAGTTCTTTAATTAAAGCTGAAATCTGCTCCAGATAACTATACATTTAAGACACAGAAACATGAAACACATCCCTGCTGTTTTTTAGGAGAGATCTCAAGTGCAGAGACTGCTGACAACAGTATACGCAACACTAGTATATGCAAGCTAGAAAATGCAGCACAGTCCTTCTACAAAAAAAATGACAGTCATGATCAAATAGATAGAGCCCCCTAAACTTGGTTTAAAGGTACTGCTATCAACACAACTCCACTTGACAGCTCATCATATCTCTGCTGTTATCAGCAAGACTATACCTTTATTCACACCTTGAGAGCAGTCACTCTCCTTCAGTAGGTAGAAAGCCTCTTTAGCTCTCCTCCATACCACCTCCTTCCTTCTATTCTCCCTCCAATAAATAATTTTATCTTAATACCATGAGTAGGTTATTTAACCTTTGTTTTTCTGTTTGCATTTCTTTCTCCACTACTAGCCACCACCTATATTCTAAATGCATTTTCTGCTGTGTAGACATTAGCTGAGACCAGAACTCGACATCTGCAGGTAGCTACACAAAGAATGGGAAGATCAAACAATATGGTGTAAGAAAAACAAATCGCCTTCTGTCATGGTTCTTAATTGTCTGTGCCAGTGTCAGCTCATGCTTTGCCACTTGCATTTCCAAACAGCACCTTGCAGACCCCTCACTAGGATACACCTTTCTGCATGATGGGAGTTCAGCACTTTAAAGTAACATGAAGTTTAACTGCCAGAAGAGGCTAGAATTGTATGTTAAACCAAATATTACTCAACTGGATTTTTGCTTATATGAATTTAACGATTTCTAAATTGGTTTTATGTGGACAATGGTCTTCAAGGAATAAAGCTGAGCCTTTCAGTGAATTACCTGTGTTAAAGGCCTTCATAAATAGGTTATTCATGAAAATGCATGCAGTCAGACTTTATAAGTCCATATCAATACTTAATCTATGAATTTTATGTAAATTATCAACTCGGGTTTCAGACTTCTTTTCTTATTTTTCATGTCTTTATCTCAAGGAACCTTACCAAACTACTTTGTTGGGGAGTGTACTCTGAAGGTCATTTTAATATTAAGTTCTACTTTTTGACAATATTGAAAATGTGTTCTTTGTTCCACAATGCAGTATTTTAGATATTTCCTCTCAAGAGAATTTGAAGAACTATTAATAGAATAACAGAATCCCACTTATCTGGAATATGCAGAATTCCTTAAATCAGAAATGCTGACATTGATGAATGCTACCAGTAGAGAGTCTAGTCCACTGATCTGAAAGAAGACAAGCACATGCAATGCCTCCATTTTCTTTTCCTGCTTGGAAACAGCTAGATGAAATGTGGCATATTTTGTAGAACTATAACCCAAAAGGAGAAAACTAGTTTATGCAGCGATAATCCTTCATTCTGTTTGAGAGCACAACAAGAACACCCTTCTGATGAGAATGAAAACATATCAAGATTAATTCTGCATGTTCCTCTCATAGTTAGACATGCAGAAATAAATTACAGATCTCTGCTGCAGTGCTTCCTTATATATATACTATTTAGAAAATTAACCTGTTCTGAAAGACTGTAACTGAGTGAATATTGATACACAAATTATCTTTTTACATCTTAATTCTACTGTACCTTCTATGCCCTCTTCCAGAAACAGAAGTATCATTTTGCCATGCAGCATCAATCAACTTGAGGATCAATGTGGCATTGTAACCTTGTTTCAGAGATGAATTGGAATGTTTATCATCCACGAACTTCATTTCATGAGGATGATGTAATATCGTACAGAAATAGCCATATACACATTAAAAATGCTTTAATACTGTTTTGAACTGTCATTTGAGAAATTTCAATTCTAAAGATAGAAATTAGTAAATTACAGAAGAAAAGAATGCATCTTGTGAAGTATCTTTATCAAATAACACAATATACTGGTTTTGGCTGGGATATAGTTAATTTTCTTTAATTGCGACTCCTGTAGTGTTCTGGTTTGGATTTGTGGTCAAAACAGTGTTGATAACACAAGAATGTTTTAGTTATTGCTGAGCAGTGCTTGCATACCATCAAGGCCTTTTCTACTTTTCACACCAGCCCACCAGGGAGCAGGCTGGGGGTGCACAAGGAGTTGAAAGGAGACACAGCTGGGACAACCAAAGCGATATTCCACGCCATATGATGTCATACTCAACAATAGAAGCTGAGGGAACAAGTGTAAAGGGGGGGATGTTCGGAGTGATGGCATTTGCTGTTACATGTGACGGAGCCCTGCTTTCCTGGGGATGGCTGAACACCTGCCCATGGGAAGCAGTGAATGAATTCCTTGCTTTGCCTTGCTTGTGCATGCGGCTTTTGCTTTACCTATTAAACTGTCTTTAACTCAATCCACAAGTTTTCTCATTTTTAGCCTTTTATTGTTTTCCCACTGAGGAAGGAGTAAGCAAGTGGCTGGCTGGGACTGAGCTGCTGGCTGGAGTTAAACCACGACACACAAAAGAGATTTTATTTGCTTCGTATTTTGAGCATGTACAGATTTTCTAATGACATCAATCTTTTGAGAATTTGATATGCTTATAAGTCTGTCCAAATTAATTTTTCATGCTGTTAAAACGATTACATAACTGACCTTAGTAATTCCTGTAAAGTTATGAAGTGTAAGACACAACACCATAAGACAAATTCTTCTATCCCAGTACAGTAATACTCTCTAATAATAACCGAAATATGGAACCACTCATTTGAACACAACAATTCTACTCACATTTCAGAAAAAAAAAAAAGCTCCAGATAAGTTTTTTAAGTACTGTGAGATATACCACACTATATAACAGAACAGTTTTTAAAAGTGTTTTCCTGAATATTCATAAAAAATATTTGGAACTTAAATTGGCTACACAGTATTTTGGCAACTTCTTCCTCTGCTTACATAATCCAGACAAATATTTCCTGTTGATTTTTATATCCTGTTACTCTTAGCATTGTTATCATTACAGTATTATTTTATTTAGAAAATATAATTTTTGACAAAATTCTAAAAATACTTGTTATTGGGTTTTCCTTTCTTTTTATGGATGAGAATTCAGTTCAGCTATTTTCTCAATTAAAGTTAAGGAACTTAAGTTATGTATGGAGTTGTCCCTGACATACATTACAACATGATATTTATGTCTGGTTCTACTTTCAAAGCGCTTCCTTAGAAAGTGCGTAATAAATCTAAAAAAGATTAATCAACATTGATTTCAGAAACAGCCTTTTAGTCTTATTGCACTACTTCTAAATAAGCAAATGTATAAATTTTCACAGATCTTTTATCATGATTTATTATGTAAATTGTGCATGTATTCTTTGTTAAAAAGATAGACACCATGTAAAAAGATACCTGAATTTTAGATTTAAATTCATGTTTTTCTGTTCTGATTCATATACGATCTCTTGGGACAAAAAGATAAAATGCTGGAAAACTACAAGGAAGAGAGGTAGAAACTCTAGTACCACTGTGTAAATCAGCAAATATTACAGATATCTACTTTGAGCTTACAATAAGAAAAAAATGTTAGCATACCACTTCCTCTTCCAAACACAAATGTAGAGTTTATTTTTTTATTTTTTTTTTAATTTTATTTTAGACCTCTAGGAAAGACTTATGACTCCTAACTGGTGAAATATTTAAAATGTCCAACATGTCAGAGCTGGGGTTTGCTGTCGTTTGCTATACTGTCTTCATAAGAAAGACTGACATCTTTGCTAGCTTCTTTTAGTTTTACCAAAGAAATCAATAGGATAAAAAAATAAACTTTTTATGTATGTTTACAGTCAATGTAAACAAGCCGTTACAACAAGGCTGAACAGTTCATACGTATCTAACTAAACAGTTAAATTATAATTAGAATGGCTAAATGAGCTACTTTTAAACTGTACTTCAAAAATTCTCTAGTGCAGCAGAATAAAGGAGACGGCAAAGATGAAGATAAAAGATAAAAGCTGTGGCTGCATGGTTAAAGAAAACGTTTTATCCTTTTTTTTTTCCTGTTCTACAACTAGATGAGACTTTCCTACATTTACATAAATGACCTGCCAAAAAAATATGAAAAAGAGCCCTCTGTATTTTGTAGCAAATTTAATAGCTACCAGAAATTCTGTGGGAGTGTAGCAGAAACCGTATGGGTTTTTTTTGTATTGTCAAGTAAATTCAGTTCAGCAACCTAGGGCGGACATCTAGTACAAATTTTCAAGAATTCCCTGCTTGATTCTCTTTTTGACGAAAAGGAAGAGTAAGAGATTCTTACCTCCATCTGCCAGTGCTCTGTCCAGTCATCATCTACATCCCTTTTATTTGGATAATTCAACTTTTTGTGACACTAACCTCTAAGCACTGACAGTGGAAGAGTCAGTTAAAAGCTCTTTCTCCTTCCCCTTCCACCCAAAAGTTTTTATTCTGTTTTGCTTAATTAGTTTCTGTGTGCAATCTCACAAAATAGAAAAATAGAAAAAAACAACAAACCTGCAGCGTTGAAGGGGAAAAAGTAGGAAGGAAAACTCTTTAACTTTGCCATTCAAAAAACATAATGTGGAAAAGCATTTTAAGTGAAAAGACAAAAGAATTAATTAATATAGTAAACAAACTATTGCTGTATCTTTTTCTTTCCTAATGACTGACGACATTTCCAGTGCCTGGTAAGACACAAGTGTGGTATGGTTTGAGGAACATTATAAAGTCCTGAAGTGCCAACTTAATGGAACTGGCAACTCTAATCTCTTGCTCCAAAATGTCCATGGCTACTAAAGTAGCAGAAAGAGAAAGAGAGCAGAAAAGAAGGGCAGAAATAAATACCACCATCTGAGATAGAAATGGATTTTTCTGGGCTTCAAATCAAGCACAAGATGTTTCAAATTATTTACATGATTGGAGGGAATTCAGGTGCTAACTGATGGCCTATAGGACATTAAAGCAAATACAGCAGAGATACAAGCACTTGAAGACAAGCTTAATCCTGCTAAGTGTATTTGTGTATGAACACTACGTCCCCATAATCATTTGCACTTCCAGTCCCATCTAAAAACTTAAAACCATACTTGCCCATTTTGTCTAACTGTAAGTAAAAACTCTTTGGTTATGTTTGTTGAAAAAATGTAAATGTATGTATATAAATTTAACTAAATGAACAGCAAGATCTACAACTGACAATATTAGGAGTAAAAAAGCGGCAAATATTTTAAAATTGTGCTTTCTCATTTTCAAAAAGAGATTTGAGATACTGTTTCATTGGTTTTTGTGATCATGCTACTACTACTTTTGTACTTAAAAGCATAAAGGTAGTAGTTTTACCTATAAACTAATAATACTATCACATATTAATTTCTTACTGTTCAAAATGCAAAACAAGATAAAACAAAGACACAGCTAAGAATTATGTTAAAGATATATGACTAATAATTCAGAAGAAAACAGATAGGAAATTGAATGTGTCTAGTTTAATATTGTCTATTTTAACTTCTTTTAAAGGTCCTAGTTGAATATGTGTATTTATGATACATCAGAATTAAAATAAACATAAAATATATGGAAAAACATAACACTCAAAAATCAGCAAGTTTGGCAGCTCACAGGTGAGAAAATACTGTATCCATAGACTGAACTAAAACTCAGAAAATGCATTTTAAAATGTACTTTTAAAGAGAAAGATCTCTATAGAAAAACAAGAGAACGAAATAATATTCAACAAAAGCATTTTCTTTGTTTGATGCTTAAGAAAAAAAAAAATGCTGAGAATTTGAGAAAAGCATTAATCAAAAGCACAGCTAGCTTCACCTTTGAAAAGCAGGAAAGGATATAAGATCGCTGTAACCCAGAAAAGGAGATTTAAATACAACAATACTGTCGCATAGCTCCGTGGTCTTAGAATTTGACTGTAAGCCAAGAATACCTGAACTTAAAGTAGAACACAAGCTCCAATTTTCTGTGTCTTAATCAGAAAGCTACTTCTGCCTGCCCAGTTCATGGCCTATGAGATACAAATAACTGAATATGTAGTGATGAAAAGTAATATGCAGTAATATACCTCATGTTAATTATGTTGTATGAATATTGGATTATTTTATAATGATTTATTAAAGCAGGAAAATAAATGTTGGAATTCCATTTAACTGATTGAAGCCCATAATTCCTTTTTTAAGACAAATTAATTAATCCAGCTCTAAATCCCTACTTCTTACATCACAAAATATACTCAAAGTCAAGTAGAACAGATATAAGAAAAGCTTCTGGTAATAATAGAAGGGTTTTGAAAAAGAATTTGCACATCAGCAATAGCAGTCTAAGTGAAGCTAAAATAAAATTAAACTGAAAACCCAAAACGTCAGCAAAAGTGAATGGGTTTACATTCTGAATTTCTGTCTGGAGTTTCAGCTGAGTTTTTCTCTCTGATAAACTTTAATACGTTACATCGTATGAAAGTCAGTGCTGGGTATCCATTCAGAAGGACATCCGTTACCAAAATAAGCTTCCCTCTGCTCCACATGTTAAATAGCTCTATTTATCTTGATAATATTTGACAATTTTATCACATATGGAACTTTTTCAATTTGCACAGATTATTTGGACTTTTTCTCTTTTGACCTTCCTCTCTGCCACAGCCACTAGGGGGATCAGATGTAATTTATTATCTTGAGATACTGCCACAAGTCGCCTTCAGGGACCAAAACCATTTGTTATTTTCCCTTTTTTTTTTTTTTAAATAAGTTTTCTAGGACTGCTACAGCAAACATAGAAGCTTCTTTCTGAAAGACTACAGGCATTTTCACTGATCTCCCTCTGAACTAATTTTTGAATGAACTGGACAACTGGGAGTACAGAAAACTTCTCCAAATCTTGCCATCTGCAACTGAAATGGGGCTCAAGCAAGAACCCGTCACAGCTTTTTGGCTTTCCAACAGCCTTCAGAAAATTATCTCTGTTCACTTTCTAGTAGACAATGTTCATATCAAGAGTACCATTAGAGCTGTTAAACCAAGAATGAAACAATAAATAAGGTTTATCCATGTTTCCTCAGCTCTAATATGCAGCTTGGCTCTCCTTGGAATCTCATGCTATAATCTTCCAATGGTCTTATCATCCATAGTACAAACTATGGCTTAGGAAGGAGCTAAATGGATGGTAATGGGTAAAATGAAGAAGAATTCCACTTATGTCTCCAATGATAAAAGGTATCCTAGCTATAAATAAAGATAACCTAGCTATAATTGAAGTAGAAACAGTTATTGCTGTTCTACATTTTAGGTTTCAGTCATGCTTTCTATGCAATACTGTAAATTTCAGCTAGAACAAAATTTAAGGGTAAATTCTGAAGCAGTGATAGTCTCCCTCATACTTCCACAGACATTTTCCAGTATGTTAGGTTAAGAATGCTAAAAATGGTAAAACAAAGAAGCTGTGTTTTCAGCCATGTGTAATCCAGCTCAGCTGAGGAAGTTATTAAAGACTTGGTTTAAACAAAACAACAGGCTTCCAACTACCTGAGCTGTTTTGTCAGAAATGTTAAGATTCCAACTTGTGAAGAGTTTTTCTTTCAGACAACATTTTTTACCGCATTTAGCATGAGAAGAAAAGCGATCTTCAAAGACATTTGACAGAGTAGTTGGTTTGGCAAATATTTGCTTTTCACTGGGAACTGCTATTATAATCTATATCATGTTACTCTCCACACTTCCGGAAGTTTTCCTGAAGGAGTGTTCTGTTTCAGGCTGGTAGTATAACTATTCAATTCACAGTAGTGCTTTGACCTGCATAAGACAACATAACACGACCCTGTATTTGGGCTTTTTGGCAGAATCAGACACCTGACAAAGTGGTGTCACAGCCCTTTATTAAGGTCAGCAATACTATCAGGAAAAGTGCAATCAAAAAAAAAGAAATTAAATTATGAAGCTTTGGGGGAAAAAAAAAGAAAAAAAGAATCTTTGAAACTAAGATTCACACAGGAAAATGTTATAAATGGAAGTGCTAACAGAAGATGGAATTCATCTATCTGAAACATGGCCTGCCATTCAATGTGACCTCAAGTTTTCATGGCATACTGCACAGTCAGGTAGGTATGGAGACTGTGGTGTGTTGACCTTGGCTGGACGTCAAATGCCCACCAAAACCACTCTATCACTCCTCTCCTCAGCTGAACAGGGGAGAGAAAATATAACATAAGGAAAGGGAGATATCACTCACCAATTACTGTCAAAGGCAAACCAGACTCAACTTAGGAAAATTAGTGTAATATGTTATCAATCAGAGTACAGCAATGAGAAATAAAACCAAATGTTAAAACCACCTTCCCTCCACTCCTCCCTTCTTCCTGGGCACAACTTGACTCCCGATCTCTACCTCCTTCCTCCAGTGGCACAGGAGGACAGGGATGGGGGCTGTGGTCAGTTGTCTCTGCCACTCCTTCCCCCTCAGAGGGAGGGATCCTCATTCTCTGCCCCTGCTCTAGCATCAGGTCCCTCTCACAGGAGACAGTCCATGAAATTCTTCAACATGAGTCCTTCCCATAGGCTGCAGTTCTTCATGAACTGCTCCAGCATACGTCCCTTCCACAGGGTGCAGTCCTTCAGGAACAGGCTGCTCCAGCAGTCNGCAGCCACAGCTCCAGAGCGTCACGAGTCCAGCCAGCAAACCTGCTCCAGCATGGGCTCCTTTCTCCACAGTCCACAGGTCCTGCCAGGAGCCTGCTACAGCACGGGCTTCTGCAGGGTCACAGCCTCTTTTGCTGTGTCTTCACTTGCTCTGGTGTAGGGTCCTCCATGGGCTGCAGGTGGAAATTGGCTCCACCATCATAGAATCATAGAATGGTTTGGGTTGGAAGGGACCTCAAAGATCACGTAATTTCAAAACCCTGCCATGGGCAGGAACACCCTCCACTAGACCAGGTTGCCCAAAGCCTCATCCAACCTGGTCTTGAACACTGCCAGGGAGGGGGCATCCAGAGCTTCTCTGCGCAACCTGTTCCAATGCCTCACCACCCTCAGAGGAAAGAATTTCTTCCTGACATCTAATCTAAATCTCCCCTCCTTTAGTTTTAACCAATTACCCCTTGTCCTGTCACTACACTGCCTAATAAACAGTCCCTTGCCAGATTTTTTGTAGGCCCCTTTAGGTACTGGAAAGCTGCAATGAGGTCTCCCCGGAGACTCCTCTTCTCCAGGCTGAACAAGCCCAACTCTCTCAGCATGTCCTCATAGCAGAGGTGCTCCAGCCCTCTGATCAACTTTGTGGCCTCCTCTGGACTTGCTCCAGGAGCTCCATGTCTGTCTTGTACTGGGGATCCCAGAGCTGGACGCAGTGCTCCAGGTGGGCTCTCACAAGAGTAGAGTAGAAGGGCAGAATCACCTCCCTCGATCTGCTGGTCACTTTTGATTCAGCCCAGGACACAGTTGTCTTTCTGGGCTGTGAGCGCAAATTGTTGGCTCATGTTGAGCTTCTCATCAGTCAGCACCCCCAAGTCCTTCTCCTCAGATCTGCTTTCAATATATTCTCTGTCCAGCCTGTGGTTGTGCTTGGGATTACCCTGACCCATTGGCAGCACGTTGTACTTGGCCTTGTTGAATGGGCACAGGGCCACCTCTCAAGCCTGTCGATCTCAGGTGAGCTGAAGAACATGAGTAATAAAGTCAAACAGTCCTCTCCCTTTCTAAGAAGTATAGGCTCTCCTGAACTTGAAACCTAGTCCGTTACCTCCACATTAGATTTTATTCTGTTCTGCATGGTTGGCTAACCTCTCTGGTTGGGTTCATTAAAAAAAGGAAGATGCCGATGTGCATGAGTAGATGGACTATGTTCTTTTTCCCCCTGAGCCATGCTGGATATTCTATTCTTAAATTGATAAGTAAAATTAATTTATTCCCACTGCATACAAGTGAAGATAAGATGAGTGAATTTAAATTTTAAATAAACAAGGAATGAAGTGGACTCACTTGTTTTTGGAAATGAACTAGTTCCTTTGGTGTTGTTGTAAAAGTCCTGACTGTATGTAGTTTCTTATTGTATAATCTACAAAAAAAGAAGGAACCTGGCAGAAGAATAACGTAAGACAGCCAATTGCTTATAACAGTACCATGTCCCTGTCAGGAAAATAGTTATGTTTAAACCCTAACTATTCATTATACATCTAGTATTTTGAGTACTCATTTGTTCTGCACTTTTATTGTATGAACATACAGAACAAGGAGATTAATTATAAGATAGAAAGTTCTATTTTAACAAAAACATCAGGCAAAGTTCCAAATTAGTAAGCAAACCTCCCAAGTCATCAAAAATATACAGTAAAGTTCAAACACTGGCAGATTTAAATAAGGAAATTTTAATCTGCATATTCTGTTTTTCAGCAGGCTAACAGCTGTAGGGTTGTAAAGAATGTAAAGCACTAAAAATATATTTTATCTATTATTAAAGATATTGTTGTTATTAAAGATATTGTTAATCTGATCTACTAACCTGAGAAATATCAGCTAAAATGTACACATCCAAAACTCAGTTTTCAGTTTCCCATTACCGCAAACACCTGTCCACAGTATGAACTGCACGCACTTTTGCAGCACTGAACTATCTTAAAAACAGTTTCATTCCCCCTCAAAACACCCTTCTCCAAAACCAAACTAAACCAAACCAAACCAAACAAACAAAAAAACCCCAAACAAACAAACAAACTCAACCCCCCAAAACCGAGTAACTCCAGCAAACTGCTTTACTCTGAATAACTGTTATGAATTACAGGTATGAGACTTTTTCTGTTGCTCTTCTCAGTTCCTGTGAAGGAGGCTCATCTCCTCATCTCAGTAAGTATGTATTAGATATGTTTTGAAATGGAATTTATTTTGTTTACTTGACATTCTCTGATTTCAGTGTTCTAACTGATTATACTGGAAGTTATTGCTTTCTTAAGCAAATGACCTAAGACCACAAACATCATCTTTTATTTTAAAATGTCTTTAATTATAACTTCAGAATCTACTCTGAAATAAATCTAGATGAACTTTACATTTAAAATAAGAATCCTCATATCTTCAACTGTTTTAATCTTACTGTAAATTAAAGATAGTCATAGCTAGAATTCCTTTAAAATTAATTTTGGTAAATCTTTAGCCAATATATTAATTGAACTAACACAGACACACAGGAAAGAAGTAAGGAAGCAAGGAAAGGTTCTTGCTTTCCAGAGACCACTGTTAGTTTAAGTTACAATGAATTAAAAGAAAGCTCTGTCCATCATTTCGATTCAAGGTCACCAGTATCTGAATGAAATTAGTTAGGAGGCAATAAGTAATCCCTGGAGAAGGAGAAGCTGGGAGAGCGCTACATGAATCAGTGATGCAGGCTGACACATCAACACAGAAACAAGAAGTGTTGAAGCAAATGGCTCATATCACTCATGTTTACTGTGCAAAGGCAATCACATTACACTTATGCCAAATGTTTCATATCTCTTGTTTAAATGTGCAGTGTTGGAGGAGGGGAGAAGGAAGAGAGAGGTGGCGAATGATGAGTGGACATTCTAAATCTTGGATGAGAAGTATTGGATGAGCGTGATGATCACATCCCTGGCAGTAAAATTATGAAGAAATAATGACAACCTGCAGGAAGGCAGTGTGTTGTTCTAGTAATTAGGCCATATGGTGGTGTCATTACTTTTATACATTGCAAAAGATGCTCATGGGTGCGTAAGCACAGCAGCACAATGTGACACTGGTTTGCCATGGTCAGATCGAAAGGAGATGGAACTTCTGAATCTAAGAGAAACTCATATTCATGTCACTTCCAATATCGTTTTAGCTCACTGCAGTCATTCATTTCTATGGCACTCTTGAGGCTGCATTTCAGTCAAAGTCCCAAACCTGCTGAGGTCAAATAGCTTAAAAGCAAAAAGAGGTTTGAAACATACAAATATATTTTATATATTTATGTTTATTTATATATTTTTATTTTAAGTTTTTTAATACTTGAATACTATGACAGGCAACATTACGCAGGGAATAAAGCTACTTGTTATCAGTAATTTATCACTTCCTTTAATATGTTACATGATTAAACTAATTTAGAGACAAATTTTTTCTTTCAGAAAACTATGATTCTGGATAGCATATAAAACAGACACATTCAGGTAAAAATATTCAGTAAGGATTTATTTATATTTTACATCCTGAAGCAATGCTAGACTTCTAAGACTGATCTGTGCTAAGACAGACACCCGTGGATGCTTTTTAATATTGATAAAAAGTATGGTTTCTCGTACTGGAAGTTGTCAAAACAGCATCCCTATGGAAATTTCAGACTTGTGGTATATCCTTATTTCATCTGTTTCTGAAGAGTAAGTGACAGTATTGATCTTTGAAACATGTATATAGAACTCTGGGCCCAACAGGCTTAATTTAACCACTGAGGAATCACAGCCCACCATCCCCTACTGGCTTTGCCTTTGACTAATCATAACTACATTTACTGAATATATTAAAATCCACAAGATGAACTTGAACAGTAAAAAGAAGGAAAAAAAGTCACAGTTTTCTTGGAACTCACAATAGTAACACTGGAGAAAAGAAAATTCAGTGCTAGACAATTACATTTCCTTTACAGTGAATACGAACTATGCTGCACACATAAATTCAGTTTCCTGGCTTTATTTAAATATCCCACAGGGACATAACTGTCTCTTATGTTCCCTTTAAAATACTTATATCTCTACATCTATCAGAAATAAAAATATTTATCTTGCCTAAATCAGACATAGATTTCATAAAGTTCTACTCACAGAATTGAATAAAATGATACTATGGAATCAATTTTGCCCTGCAGTTTTTCTACAAAGAGAAATATAAAATGTGTACTTCTTTGTTTACCACCTATGTAGCTTTCTAGAAAGAGTAAAAAAATTATTTCTAAACACTATCTTTCTTATTTGGCCATTACTGAAAAGCAAATTTAACGGATGATTTCACCCACTGTTCATTAGTAAGTTTTCAGATAGGTAATGATAAGCCAGGTACCACTCTCAATACTTTTTACAATTTTGTTTGGAACAAACTGAGTCAAAATCAGTCTGTAATTAAAATTAGACCACATAAAAATTAAGGTAACTCAGAAATACCATGAACACAGCCAGACTCAAGATTTCCTAGGTGAAGCTGCAACACAGTGTTCAAACTCCCGCCACGCGGAGATAAGGGCTACATATAGCTATTTTACTAAATGAGAAGTCAAGACCAAGAGCCTTGAAAGGTACCAGTACCAGATAAATAAAGAAATAAACTATGAGTATTATTTATTAATGATTTCCTAAGAATGCACATATTTTTTTCTCTGTAAATATGAGATCTACACCACTTGTTACGATGCCAGCTGACAGTTTAAGATAAATGCATCACTGAAGAGCTGGGTGTCAAAGATAATGACCAGCAGTCAGAAAAGCTGTATTAAAATACTGAGAAATTCAAACACAGAATTTGTTTACACCTGCACTTTTTTTTTTTAAAGAATAAATATGATACACAGCTTTCTCACTCACACTTATCTTACTCCATGGCTTCCTCTCCAGCAGAGTATCTACTCAATACATTCCAGAGCCCTGTCACACCTGAGGATGTGAAAACAGACGCTTTGGAGCTAGTTCGCAGCTACAGGCTTTTGACATACAAGACCTCTCACCAGTCTATAGGTACTGGGAGAGAACTAACTTCTTTCTGTCTCCACACAGAACCTGCTCCTCTCTCCAAGGACAGCACAGGCAGCAAATTCAACCATGGCAGCACAGCTTGCTTAGTCCCCAAATTCCACCACCCAAAAAAACCTATATGCAAAATCTAAGCATTAGAACTGTTTCCTTTTATATTTCATTAGCAAAATGAGTTGATTGAATTAGTCTGCTACTGTAGTGTGGAAGTGAAATTGTTCTTGTCTCCTCAAAGAGCCACTCCCTCTGCAGTGACTGCACACAGCCTATAGTCTATGGTAGCACCATCTAAACCCTAATTCACAAGATCGGTGATAAACATTCTCCTGAAAGGAAGGAAGGAAATGGGACAATGCACTTATATTTTGGGTTTGCTCGGCAACGTTCATGAAGTTCATGAAGAACTGTAGCCAGTGGGAGGGACCCCATGCTGGAGCACCAGAAGAGTGTGAGGAGTCCTCCTCCTGAGGAGGAAGAAGCAGCAGAAACAACGTGATCAACTGACCATAACCCCCATTCACCTTCCCCCGTGCAACTGCGGGGGAGCAGGGAGAGACTGGGAGTGAAGTTAAGCCCGGGAAGAAGAGAAAGGTGGGAGGAGGTGCTTTAACATTTGGTTTTATTTCTCATTGCTCTACTCTGTGTTTGCTTGGTAATAAATTAGATTAATTTCTCTCTGAGTTTAGTTTGTTTTGCCCATGACAGTAATTGGTGAACATCTCTCCCCGTCCTTGCCTCAACCCATGAGTCTTTCGTTATACTTCTCCCCTGTCTAGTAAAGGAGGAGGAGTGATAGAGCGGCTCTGGTGGGCACCTGGACTTCTGCCAGGGTCATCCCACCACAACAGATTAAATTAGACACAATTGCTACCCAGTTTCAAGTAACTATATGTGATAGATTATTATTTGGGCTGTTCCTTTTTCTTTACTCATGTCAAAAAGGCCCACAGATAGCGTACAACAAAACTACTGCAAACTTTGAAATAAAAGATTTTAAGAAGGTCTGTGACATCTCAGTCCTGTATCCAAGGGCTGGATCCTCCAAACTTTCCTTTTTTAAAAGTTCTGGTCATAAGGAACACTTAATGCACAACTGACATATACCCAAGTTATATACACACTTTCATATAATTTAAACTTTCACAAGTATGAAAATCATAATGGATCAGATCTCTGCATGAAAACAGAGATTCTTCATCACGGACTCCATGACAACAAAGCCTAGCAAAATATAAAAACAAGCAAAGAAATTTCAACAGAAATAGAACAGGTAAGTGAAGAATAAAGGTAATAATTTGTTCAGGACAAGGTTATTTATGACTTCGGACATCAGTTATCTCTCATAAAATAATGGGTAAGAGATGTGTAGTCTAACATATATTTTTCATTCACTTGAATGCAGAAAAAATACACGCATTTGTGGGACACCATTTCAGATCTGCCATCATTGTAGAAAGTATTTTTAGTCACCGTTAAGAGCAACACTAGCTATCCTGCACAGTACAGATGAGGAAACTTCCTGACACATTTTCAAAACAGATGCACTCAGTCTTTTGCAAGCAGCATGGCAGAATGCTTAAGAAATCCAGGAGAAGAGCTTTTTAAGTATTACTAATAGGTTTCTCCGTATGCTGCAGCCTCACTTTTCTGCGGGCGATACGTCTGAACTGCAGATAAACTGAATCACTGCTACCAGGAGTATACAACTGGGTCTGACGGGGGCCAGCATGTGTCCAAAAGGATTTATTAGCAAGGCATTCTCAATGTATATGTCACCTTACAAATCTGGGGCCAGGCTTGGAAGCAGCTCAGCGCTCGTTAGTAAGTCTGACAAATACCGGACAACCCCATACAGAGCAGGTTCAGGGTTCTCAGCAGTCAGCAGTCAGAATCGGGACAGCTGGAAAGCTAATACCCATACGCTTGCATAGCCCTTGACAGAGACAGTTTGGCTCTACAAGTATCATTTTTTATGGCTTAGCAGTGACTCTTTGACACGGAGTATGGATGTTTAGAGATGTGTCTTTGCACCACATGCCTCAGAACTCCAAAGTCCATTTGTTACCTTGTGACAGATGCAAATGCAAGTGCACTTTCAAAGTGCTACCTTTGAACATGACAAGTTGACATGTAAGGGTAACCTGGAATGCATTGAGAGCAGTACTAAGATATTTTTGCAGAACAAACTTGACCAAACTATGTGAAGCTATTCAGCTACATTTACATGATGAGCTCTGGTGCTTCTGGGAAATGGACACACTCAATGTGGACCAACCTCAAGTTGATCCAAAACAAGGCCCAAAGGACTTGGTTTAACTCTTCCATGTCACACAGGAGTCTCAAAGTCATGCTGTTTATAAGTCAAAAATCTGTTAATAGTTTTCGTATTTGGGTTTTTCATTAGTTAGACTATCCCAACCTTATAATAGAAGGGCTAAGTGCACATGCAAGCACCTGTGAGAAGCTATGTCTCCAGAAGAAATCACTCAAAATTGTAGGCAATCATTCAAAATGGTAGGTAAAATTCACGGTCAAAGTTGACTCTCTTGACTCTTCATTATGTTCCTCAATGAAGCAACTTGTCATTTAAAAATGTTAATAGACAATACTCAAGTCCAACTTGCACGTTTGGATTAAAACTGGTAGCAGTTTCCACCACAGAATTGAGGTCTGCAAGTTCTTCAGTTGAGGATCATACCAGCAACATGCACTTACACATGATGATTCAGTTCTGTATATAAATATTCAGGGAAGTTCCAGCTCTCCATAAATTACCAACTCTGTTGGGTAGATCTGAACCTCTGATCACCAGTCTTTCCCATTTATTACAAACTTATTTTGCACCTAGTTTTCAAAGAAACCTCCAATAAATTTATTTGATAGACATCTGTGTGCTAGATTTGTACATGCCAACTCAATTGTATAAAATTGTAAGATTTGAGATAAGAGATTTGGAAAAGAATATATAGAAATTCTCTCAGAGAAAACTTACTAAAGGAATGTCTTATATTAGGAAAAAGGTTGTTATCAATTATGCAAAAAAATAGATAATATGTTACAATAATAAAGAAGACATAAAATTTTCAAAACCACAGCTACTGTGGTCGACAATTAAAAAAAAAAAAGGATTTTAAAATTAAAGTTTATAAGCAAAAAACTAACCTCATTTCCTCACCTATCACTATATATGGAAAATTCACAGGAATTCTTTAAAACAATATTCGTATCAGGCAAAAGCTAAACTGCATCGTGGAATTTGTTTGATCTTGTACAGTAATATAAGTATTTATCTTAGGGAATCAACCTTCCTTCCATTAACTAATAGCAAAAATTGGTTTGAAGAGAAAAATAAATATCATTTATATCATTACCTCTCCTTTTCTGCCATCATGTACTAGAGTAAGGGAATCCTTACATAGATTCCTATATCAGTAGTTCTATGACTAGAGTTACTGAAGGATACAGACATCTCTTAAGGTCACTGACCAAGTAATTCCACTGAAATTAATGGAAATGAAACTGTACAGATGTATTAGCATATGAACACATGCACACAAAACTGCATTTCCAAGAGGAATGATGAAGGCCAGAAACTTCCTAATACTGATGCTGATCTTGATCATCTGATTAAAAGGATTGTCGGATAACTGCCTGGGAAAGCAACGTCTGAAGCTGGTATTTCATTACATAATCACAACAAGGCAAAGCTAATTATTTAAAAATAATCTGTCATTAATCTTAGCTCACAAAACTGCAGATGAGTTATAAAATAGTAGTAGTAAAAAAACTGTATACATATTTACTCATTTCAGAAGTCACAGATCAACTATTTTATCACTTAAAATAAAACTTTCTTACTAGGTTTTATAGGAACTATGAGCCAATAATCACATTTTTTAGTGCATAAGCTTGTCTTTCTTAACTCAGACATAGGCATTTGAACAAAACAGAAATATTTTCAAGATGCTGACTTTCTTTAACTTATGAGCTTAATCTTAGTTCTAGCCAATCACGTTCGAAATGTTTAAACTTAGCCGACAAAGCAAGTCTGAAGACTATTCTTTTCTTACCCAGCAAAAAGAGTTTTCAAACTCTACAAAGTTTCAATGGTATGGCTTCATAGCCAATAAAATTAACAGATTTAAAACCTGATATATCTGTTAAATGTTTAAACATCTATCATGTTTACTGTCTTCTACAAACACTGTGTTAACCTTACATTGCATTTCGGGGTTCTGTGTCCTCAGATAAAAATGTAAATCCATATGTTGTTCATAAGATGTTTTTGTTATGTAATATTAACAATATGTATTCCCACAGCAGACGCTCCTACTGTATATAATATATTGCCACTTAGCAGTTGAACAATTACATTCATTTTCTGTGTTCATACAGGAATTGCACCCTTTACCATCTATGTTAGAGTTATTAACCTGTGAGGCAGCCCCACAATTATTTGGAAACTATAAACACATCTATATGTTTACATATATATACACTTTTATATATAAAAACACTTAGAACTGTTTAACATCAATTTTTGGTTTACCTCAAATCTTTGAAACATGCTTACTATTTTTCACCTGTTGCCACTTTTACTTTCCCAAAAAACAAGTGTCAAAAGACATGTTATTTTTGACTAAACAAATTGTGCTTTAGGCAGCAAATCAACAGCATTGTAGTAGAAAAACACAGGCAGGAGTTTTGGCTTTCAGTTGTCCTATGAGACAGGTGATTTGCCCTATCCAGTTTGTCAGAGTCAATTACAAGATAGAAGCTTTTTCATTTTTTACACTCGGATGAAAATTTTTCAGATGACAATACCCAAGGTTAATCTCTTAATGGACAGTAGACAAGATTTTGCCTACAGTGTCATTTCACTTAGAAGAGTCCGCCACTGAATATTTAATCATGTCAATCAAACAACATTTAAATTCTAGATAAATGCATCTTTTTGACTCTGCTTTACTTAATTAGTTACAGAAATATCAAGTGTTCTGAAAAATACCCGGCAACATTCTGGAAGACAAAATAAAACCACCCCAACAAATATGGGATTTTTCAGATTTATTTATTTATTTATTTACATGATATTTGTGTAAAGTAAGTTTTTACACCAGACAGATACTCCAAGTGCTAATTAATGCTTTATTTAGCTACAGTACTTCTTCATTGAGTACTACAGCTCAAAAATTATAGCATTCCAGATAAGCTTTAAGAGTTCACACAGGGACCTTACCCTTGAAGTGTTTCGTTGTTTCCACAAAATAATTTACTTTGCTTAAAGTACCATGAAAATGACCTTTGTGAATGAAGAAACCTTCTTCAGAGCTCCTCCCAACCCCAAAGACGTCCCCTTAGATTTTAACTACTCCCTTGCAGCTCCTTCCTTGTCCTCTCTGTCTGCCGCCCCACAAATCCCTTCTTCCTCAGTGACAATAGCACCCACTGTTAGCAAGACATGTATATTTTTGTTTTCTCTTTAACCATTTAGTGTGGGTTGTTTTTATGGGGGCATGCAAAACTGATATCCCTCTGGCTGTGCCTGTCTTACAGCTGTATTTGTTAATATTTAATTTTTGTTATTTTAAGATGTTCTATGTTTTAATTTACTGATTTCAGCAATATTTTTAAAAACATGCTTGTGAAGCCCTCCTATAAAATCACAGGTGACCTTAAACTTCATAGAATCATAGAATCATAGAATCATTAAGGTTGGAAGAGACCTCAAGGATCATCCAGTCCAACCGTCCCCCCACCACCTATTACCCACTAAACCATGTCCTTCAGTACTGCGTCTAACCTTTCCTTAAACACCCGCAGGGACAGTGACTCCACCACCTCCCTGGGCAACCCGTTCCAATGACCGACCACCCTTTCAGAAAAGAAATTTCTCCTGATCTCTAACCTAAACTTCCCCTGGCACAACTTGCAGCCGTTCCCCCTTGTCCTGTCACTAGTTATCTGCGAGAAGAGGCCAACCCCCAGCTCACCACAACTCCCTTTCAGGTAGTTGTAGAGGGCAACAAGGTCTCCCCTGAGCCTCCTCTTCTCCAGAGTAAACAGTCCCAGTTCCTTCAGCCGCTCCTCATAAGACCTGTGCTCCAGCCCCTTCACCAGTTTCGTTGCTCTTCATGCCATGGGGCTGGGGGTGCTGCTGCAGAGGACACTGTCTCCCTGCAAACCCTTGCTGGGCCCTTCCTTCCATCTTCTCTAAGTTAAAAGCAAATGGCAACAGCTAATATGGGAAGCTCAGCTTTGCTATGTTATAGCCACGTTTTTCTCCTTGGGACCCAATTCAGAATATATACACACCTTACTCACACTGACTCTCACACAATTCAGAACTAGGGTTAATGTACAAGCACTACCTATGAATATAGAACTCATCACTGGCTATTACATATAAGTCCCTCCAAGTTTTGTTTGGTGTTTAAAGAAAGAAGCTGAAAATAAATCAAGATAGATGTCTGAATCCTTTGTTTAGGGAACAGTTCCCATATTTCACCTTAATATACACAGGTCTCTTCCCCATGGTTTCTCACTCCCATATTTGGAGGATTTTAAGGGTGCATTGAATTCTGTACCATGTCAATGGAAGTTCTGCATGCAAACAAAATGTCAGAGAACTCAACAGGTCAAAGGACAAAATTCTGTATCCTGAAGAATACAGACTTTCCTGCAGCCTTATATTCGAAAAGTAGAATGCACTTTTTGGGTACACTCATTTCACAGTTCTGTACTGAAATACATCCATCTATACATGTATTCCTACCTATGGAAACAAGTGTATGGAGACTGTTAATTTGTCGGATTTATTTTGCAACTGGCCTCCATTTCTTTTATCTCATTAATTCAACTTTTGAGATCCAAATTATAACAAAGCATGTAGGTAGCTAATCCATTTAAACTTTCTAAACTTTCCAGTACACATTTTATTTCATGCATTATTTGATGTGAATAAATGGGAAAAAATATTTATACTACACTGGAAAAAAATTAAGTTTCTGAAATTTTTTTTGCCATAATTCGTGACTTGCACTAAGTAAAGAAAGATGCAGAGAAGGACTGAGTTTACTTAGGCATCAAAAATGCTCCTGAGTTTTAGGTGTTATAAAAGAACTTTCCTTCAATTTATGCTGGCATGATCTCTTTCTGGTTCCTTGTTTGCACCGTTGACTATTCAGAGAATTTAAGCATTTGTTTAAAAGAAATGTTTCCCCAGCTAGGTGAATGTTAAAGAAGGGTAGACTGAATCTTAGCTCAGCATTTACTGTAAGTATTTCAGTCTCTTCTGTTTCATGTCATTTTACCTTACATTGTCCAAACATATTATTTATTTTTTCAGAAAAGGCAATTCTAGTCAACCCTTCTGTTGCACCTAGCATATAGATAGGCATATAATCTAGACATGAGATATCAAGGTAGGAAAAAAAAAGGACAGACTATGAACAAAAAAGTTACATAACCCAGACATACCCAGCACTTTTTTTTTTTTTCCCCTCAGGCGTCAGGCTATGTTTGCTTTTAAATAGTGGATGTGCAGCAACAAAGGGCTTTAGTTTCTTTAGTCCTTTCAATTTTGCTTTTTAAATATCCACCTGTACAGCCTGTAATCCTTAAAGTCTTGTAACTGCTGGCTGGATGAAAAACACACTTCTTCCTTTGTTTATGCCATTCTGGAGTCCAAGAGTTGGTTTCCATGACTTCAGTACTGCTGTCATTTCCATATTCCTGTTACAGCTAATGATAAAATTTGCATTGATTTCAGAGATGGATTTCAAACAAAAATGTGTTCTTTTGAGAACGCTACTCTGGCTGCTTAAGGATATTAATCAGAATTTACATAGTGTCATTAGAGGTGTCGGGATTCTGTTCTGAAATTGGCAGATTAGCCTGGTTGTTGACTAACAGTCAAATATATCCAGATATTCAACAGGATATACAAGGCAAAGAAACATAGAATCATGGAATCATAGAATGGTTTGGGTTGGAAGGGATCTCAAAGATCATGTAGTTTCAATCCCCCTGCCATGGACAGGGACACCCTCCACTAGACCAGGTTGCCCAAAGCCCCATCCAACCTGGCCTTCAACACTGCCAGGGATGGGGCCTCCACAGCTTCTCTGGGCAACCTGTTCCAGCGCCTCACCACCCTCACAGGAAAGAATTTCTTCCTAATGTCCGATCGAAATCCCCCTCTTTTAGTTTTAACCAATTACCCCTTGTCCTGTCACTGCACTCCCTGATAAACAGCCCCTCGCCAGCTTTCATTTAGGGCCCCTTTAGGTATTCGAAGGCTGCGATTAGATCTCCCCGGAGCCTTCTCTTCTCCAAGCTGAACAAGCCCAGCTCTCTCAGCCTGTCCTCATAGGAGAGGTGCTCCATCCCTCTGATCAACTGGGGGTCTTGGTTGACACCAAGATGAACATGAGCCAACAGTGTTCCCAGGCTGCCAGGAAGGACAACTGTATCCTGTGGTGCATCAAGCATGGCATTGCCAGCAGGTCTAGGGATGTGATTGTCCCACTCTACACTGTGCTGGTGCGGCCTCACCTTGAGTACTGTGTGCAGTTTTGGGCGCCACAGTACAAGAAAGACATAAAGCTATTGGAGAGTGTCCAAAGGAGGGCAACTAAGATGGTGAAGGGTCTAGAGGGGAAGACATATGAAGAGAGGCTGAAGTCCTTTGGTTTGTTCAGTCTAGAGAAGAGAAGGCTGAGGGGAGACCTTATCACGGCCTGCAGCGTCCTCACAAGGGGGAGCGGAGGGGCAGGTGCTGATCTCCTCTCTCTGATGACCAGCAACAGAACCCGCGGGAATGGCATGAAGCTGCATAAGGGGAGCTTTAGGTTAGATATCAGGAAAAGGTTCTTCACCCAGAGGGCGGTGGGGCACTGGAACAGGCTCCCTAGCCACCGCACTGAGCTTGACTGAGTTCAAGAAGTGTCTGGACGACGCGCTCAGTCATCTGCTCTGATTGGGCAGGTCCTGTGTGGAGTCAGGAGTTGGACTTGATGATCCTTATGGGTCCCTTCCAACTTGTGATATTCTATGATTCTATGATAGGAATGCAAGTAGTTTACCTAAAATATATAATGATTCAACTTTGATTATATTATACAGACCATAAAAAGCCACAGTAGCAATTTCAAATAGGGTGCAACTGAAAATTGGAGGTGTTCTGGGCAAACCCATAAGAATAAACTAGAAATCTTTAGGGAGCAACAATGTACACTGCTGTGGTGGGTTGACCCTGGCTGAAGTCCAGGTGCCTGCCAAAGCTGCTCTATCACTCCCCTTCCTTAACTAGACAGGGGAGAAAAGGTGGAACAAACGGCTTGTAGGTTGAGATAAGGATGGGGAAAGGCTGTTCACTAATTACTGTCCTGGGCAAAACAGACCAGACTTAGAGAGGAATCCACCTAATTTATTACCAAGTAAACACAGAGCAGAGCAAAAAAGAAATAAAACCAAATCTTAAACCATCTCCCCTCACCCCTCCCTTCTTAACTTCACTCCCAATCTTTCCCTGCTTCCCCCCACCAGCACAGGGGGATGGGGATGTAGCTTACGATCAGTTGATCACACGTTGTTTCTGCTGCTGCTTCCTCCTCAGGGGGAGGACTCTTCCTGTGCTCCAGTGTGAGGTTCCTCTCACTGGAGACAATCTTCCACAAACTTCTCCAATGTCAGTCCTTCCCACGGGCTACAGTCCTTCACAAACTGCTTCAGCGTGGGTCTCTCCTATACGGTGCAGCCCTTCAGGAGCAAACTGCTCCAGCATTGGTCCCCACAGGGTCACAAGTACTGCCAGCAAACCTGCTCCAGCCTGGGCTCCTCTGTCTATGGGGCCGCAGGTCCTGCCAGGAGCTTGCTCCAGTGTGGGGTTCCCATGGGGTCACAGGCTTCTTCAGGTGTCTCCACCTGCTCCTGTGTGGGGTCCTCCATGGGCTTCAGGTGGAATCTCTACTCTCCATCATCCCTCCTCCATGATCTGCAGGGGGACAGCCTGACTCACCATGGTCTTCACCATGGGCTGCAGGGGAATCTCTGCTCCAGTGCCTGGAACATCTCCATCCCCTCCTTCCCTGACCTTGAGGTCTGCAAAGTTTCTTACATCTTCTCACTCCTCTCTCTGGCTGCAAAAGCTCCCACAGTTGGTTTTTTTTCCTTCTTAAATATGTTACCCCAGAGGCGCTACCACTGTCACTGATGGGCTTTGCCTTGGCCAGCAGCGGGTCTGGCTGGCATTGGCTCTATCAGACACAGGGGAAACTTCTAGCAGCGTCTTGCAGAAGCTGCCCCTGCAGCCCCCCCACTACCAAGACCTTGCCACACAAACCCAAAACAACCACCAGTCAAACAGCAGAGTAATAGAAAAGTAGAAATAAAAGTTATAAACCCAAAAGCCTGCAGTAGTTAAAAACAAGCTGATTACTTGCCTTATCTCAAGGTCATCTATCCCTGTCTTGTCTCTGTGAGATTATTATTGACTTTTCAAAAGCCATGATCTTGAACTGTTCTCAGCACAACTTAATATTGAACATGCTTCTGGGGAGGTTTAGATTTCTAGTCTGATTGTAGTTATGCCATATATCTTTTATCTTCAGACACCAGGTTCATGGATTGCTTGAGTTTTGAGGGCAACATGTGGAGCATCTAAAATGAATGGAAAAATAATATTCTGGACTCAGCAGTTCTGTGTGGATCTAGATAAACTTTACTAGTTCTATGAATTTCCAGGCCAGTACTTCCAATTTTCCTCTCCTAAGTAAAATAATAACTGCTTGAGATTAACGTGTTTCATGTGACAGGAGACATGCATATGAAACAGCAGGTCGCATGAATGTCACTATTATTCTAGGCACTCAATCAACTTACATGCTGCTTTCAGTATGTTTCAGAAGGGAATGAAAACACTGCTAAATTTAAAAGAAGCAGTGCTCGTTGTTAGGATAAATAGGGCTGTTTTACAGAGAAAAATAACTCATTGGAAAGGATATCCTTTTTCTAATCCTTACAGGTTTTTTCCTTGATTGTCTACCATAACTGAATATAGATGCTTTGCATTTCTTTCTTCCATACACTTAGTTTACTGACTAATGTCCAAGCAAGAGTGCATTTTGGATGGTTTTCTCATTTAGAACTCTTATTCAGATACATAAAAATTATTTTACCTTGAAATATGTCAGTCATGGGGGCCTTCACACAAGACTAAGCCTGTGGGTTGGTCTTTTCCTACATGGAAAACTGCAGGTATAGATAAGTCTTTGCACATATTTGTTCCACGAGTATTTGTGAACAGACGCTAAACTGTTGGCATTGATAGAGATCTGGACAGGCATTAATGACAAGGATAATAAAGTGGTTTTCTAAAGAAGATTTTAGCACTTCGTACTGAAAAGGTCCAATGTTCCTAAGCATGACTTAAACAACATGGTAGAAGTCGTCTACTTTTCTCTAGAAGAATGCAATACAGCCTATTTTTACTTTAGAGATCTTACTTTCCCCAAAAAAGCAACATATATTTCTTTTCCTTTCCTCACCCTGTAAAAGAAGATAAGAGACACCTTCTCATTCTACGGTGAGAGAGTGGATTTGCTTCAATGGCACAGAGTACTTTGCTGACCTGATCTTAAAGAACTGTGTTACGAGTCTTCTGATAATGAAATTCATTCAGCTTGCTAATGCCAAACATTTGATCTGCATTCTCCCCATTGCTGAGGAAGTAAGTTTCTGACAGTTACCCTGTATTTTATATATATTAAACAAAGGGCACTATAAGAAAACAGTCTCCTTAAGTCATAAGATTGTAAGAAATCATAGAATTAATTGCCCTATCTATCTATTTTTCACACTTTGCTTTTGAAATGTCTATGCTTTGATACATTATGTCATCATTTTATGCATAAACAGTCATAAGCTGTCAATACATTCACCCTACATGGAACTTCCAAATGGAAAAACACTCTTGAAAAATATCAGCCTCACAAAACAAACAAAACTCAGAACAAAAAACATCTTAGAGCACAAATGGGCAAGGGAAACACAGATCTAAAGGGCTGCAGCTTTCTTGCTAAGGTGAAAAATAATTTTATATCATAAATTTATCATTAAATTGTATATTTAATACTTGTACAGGCCACAGAAGTTTTAAATATGTTTTTGATAAAGGGGACTGGGACTTGAAAAGAAAAGCAAAAATACAAACAGAAACGGAATGAAATTGATATATAGTCTTCACAGAACAGCATTTCCATTTCTGTTGTTAAGGCTCTTATTTTCTCTTACGATGACTGAAATAAGAACAACTTAGCAAAAACAAACAAATTATTCATAACAATGGTAGTTGACAGTAGCAACAAACAACTCAGGCAGTGAAAAGTAAAAAGTGAGGAAGATGTCATGGCATCTACTGAAGAGTATTATTGCTTTGCTGTATCACAGGACATTTTTTTAGTAGAGAGACTGCAAGAGGGTTTAGTCTAATTCTGCAAGCCATTTGTGAACAATTTTCCTTGATACTGTTTCTATTTACTCTTTTCAACTGGGAATACAAACCACTACTTTCTGCTAATACTACTTTTCATTTGTTCACTTAATATTACTTAGTCTTACACAAGAGAAGCTTAAGTACAATTTAAAAAAGAAAAGCACTGCAGAATTCTAAATACCATTTGATATTTCGAAGAACAACAAGCTGAGGTTTGCACCAAGTTTGATTCCCTACAGTGGTGGCACAATCTTCTCCAGATACTTAAGCTGTAGCAAAGTTTTGAGTTGATAGGTACATTAAAATAAGCATCGTACACAAGCAATAGCACACTTGTATAAGGCCTCTAGGAATATATTATGACCTAGACAATCCATTATGAGTGTCTGAGCATAAGGTTATATTTAGTTTAATACATGCAGGAAACTGATGTGTATCTTGTTTCAACTTGAACTGGTTCTACTTTACAGAAGTTAATTAACTTTTCTTTTACACTAGCCACTAAAAGTCTCATTTCTGTCATTGTTGAGCATCAACTCAGCTATACCACTCATAAGTTGTCAATGCATTCACCCTACCCACTCTGTATTATGAAACATAGCAGCTGACTTTTTTCCCCTGCTCGTTTGGACAGAAGGACTTTCCTTTTCAATTTCCACTAGTGGCTTGACACATTGGAAAGATAAGAATTTAATTGTAGAATTTTGGGCAATCCTTTTCTCCACAAAAGACTCCTACAAATCTGACTCCAGATTCACAGAAAACACTAACCCTACGTGGCCAAACATGGCATTTTTTTGCATTACCAAGGAATGTTTAATTTTTATAATTAAACAAATTGAGTGTCATCTTAAGCCTCAGTCATCAGTCTTTCAGTGATTCACGTTCTCTAACTGTAGTTAACTTTAAACTTGCTTTCCCCATGCCCTCATTTAGAAACACACAACCTTTTATGAGGCTGCTGAATGTCACACTCATACTAATCACTACTGCAGTCAGTACATTAGTAGCAACTGAAATGCTGTTGCGTTCTTTGAACGTACCTAGCACATGACGGGATGTTCATAACTGCTACTTTTACTCATACATGTAAAATTACTATTAGGGGGCTCTTCGGGCTTTTTCAAAGAAGATATGATGTTGTGGTGAGAGGTAAAAGTTAAATCATATTATTTGCATTCTTACAGCATGACTTAACCTACAACACACTTCAACAAGTTAATATTTGGTCAAGTATACATATGGGAATAAAAACTAGTCTTATAAACCGCAAGTTTCAGTTTCAAGAAAATCCTAACAGTTTGGCTTTGACTACCTTTACTTTCATGAAGAGCATTTTCTCCTCTGAAAATCCAAACACCACCAGAATTGTTTGTCCCTGGTGAACAGCTATTTGAGTCATTTGAGTCAGACTAGCTCCAGAAATATGTGTTAAGTGCCCAACTCAGAAAACTTGGAAGAAAACTGATTTCAGGAAAATGCTGTGAGCATTGTTTTAGGACCACAAAATCAAACAAACTAAAAGTCCTAGAATGTCAAGGTGGTGGGAGGGGGGGAAGGAAGGGCCCAACTGAAATTTAAAGTTATGAAGAGGCTTTGAGGGGTTTATTATTACAGATCGAGCCGCCATGGACAAAGCATCAAATTCTGCATTTTTATATGGCTGTTTAGTTCAAATCAAGAATATTTTCAACTTTAACTGCTTCACTTCCATCTTCACTTGTCTTATAGCTTTTCACAACTTTGCTGATGATGTTCATTATCTGTTCAGAGCAGAATGTCTGACCTAATGATGGTCAGAATAATAGTATAAAAGTACAAGAGCATAGAAATCAAAGAGAGAAAAGAAAACTAAAACCTTTGGGGAGTTTGCCACAAATGATGTGATATATAACCCTGGAAAGCAGCACCAGATGTACACAACAGTTGGAATATCTCAGTCTTCCACTGGAAAAAGCACAACACAGATGTTTCTTATTTTATGAAAGTATATGAATGAGAGATAGAAAAACTCGATACTCCCAGATTTGTCTTTGGAAGACAGTAATAGCCTTCCGTCATTAGCAAAGTAGATTATTTAATTGCAGACCTACAGAACCAAATCCTTCTTCCTTATATTTCTGAATATCCATCCTTATGTTTATGGAATTAATTAAATTAAATATAGACCTGTGCCAGTCATCAAAGAGAAAGATATCTGAAATAACAGAGGAATATGCCCACAGACATTACCCTGAATGTTAGACTGATCATCACCTTTTTTGAAGAGTTCTCACAGATGGTTAGAAATACAGAAAGAATGTTTGGCTGGAACTGGGGTTACCAGAAACAACCTTCATCCACAGAAGTCTATGGGAAAGTCAGCAAAAAAATGCAAGTATTACTTGAGCAGAATTGTTTGAGCTATTACAGTGATGGAAAAGTAGGTTTAGAAAAATGTCTGCTGCTAGCTTTTACTATGTTCAGCAAAGAAAGACTATGCACATTTTCAGAAAGTCCAAAGGTTCCTATGACATAAAACAATCAAACCAGTAACAAAGCACCTCTATCACTATTTTTTTCTCCCAAAAGTGAAACAAGCTGGCAAGGGTTTCCTACTGGCAAACCACCTGGGCCAATAGCAACAGTCCAATACTAACTTCGTCTTTACATCTTGGCTTCACACAGACACTATAAAAAAAAAAGGATAGCACTCACCGAAACATAAGCACATTTCAGATCAAAAAAAGTTGATTCTGAAACAAAGTAAAAATGCACCAAGTAAAATTAAAATAAGATGTCTGAAAGCAGGAATATTAAATACAATAATTATCCATGACCCAATAATTTTGGAAAGTCAGTGTCAGGTTTTAATTCATTATATTTTTTTTAGAAATCTTTCTTCCAGTTTGACTGGATTATGCCTTCAGTGGAAAGATGTCCTAATGATGGCCACAGTGCACAGATCAAGTATTTCTCAAATTACAGACTGTAACAAGAATTAGAATATTTTAAGGAAAGTCCGAAGCCTATTGCTATATGTAGGTGTAGAAAGTATAGGCAGATAAAAAGAAACCTGTAAACTCTTCTATGAAAATAGTATTTTAAAAAAGTAAAAAAGTTTTTGTCTCAGTTTTAGATTTTTTTCTAGAAATTTAAATTCTGGAAACAATGTCCTAAAGCTCCCCTTTTTTTCCCCTATACTATACAAAAATTGATGAAATTCCTTGTAAAGGTCATGATGATTAATGTTTCCTTTCTGCCATGACAGGAAGTTTGATTTGATTGCATCACCCCTTTTTGTGATGGAAACTTCATACTGCACTCTGTATATTTCATAGAGATTTACGCATGACCCCACAAAGAAAAAGGCAGACATAGTGTAGGTGAACTACAATGGAGCAGTATTTGCTTCTTTCCATGGCAGAGAGGTCAATGGCTTTGGGGGAGGGGGGCATAAGAAAATAAAGGATTACATGAAATCTTTAAAAGACATGCCTACATTTTCCATCAAAAGAAGACATTTTTTCAACAGTCCTATTGTAATTTGCATGTATTTTAGCCAGGCCGCCTTCTAACTGCCCCGCATGAAATGAGCTACAGGTATCCAATCTGGTATTTTTTAAACCCAGAAGCCTGTTTATAAAGCACATCTTTCTAAAGCACAAGCAGCAACAAATGGACTGACAACCATGCAGTCATTTTCAGTTGCTCTCTCCAGTGCAACCCAACAGATGTCTCAGCTACTGCTCTCTTTTCCAGAGGCTTAGTACTGCCCTGTAACCCAGTGATTTTGGTAGCTCTGCTCATGCAAGTGCAAAACTTGCAGGACCTCCAGTCCTTGCTATGGGGGTTCCAAAGGTTTCCAAGTGATGGTGGAGGTCAGGGACCCCTCTGCACGTCCTGCTGATTCTCAACAGCAGAAAAAAGCTACAAGCACTGTCGTGATACATCTTTCTGTGGAAAATTTGTGTTCAAAAGGCTGCACCAACATGTCACAAATCCAAGAATAGTCACTGTGAGTAAGGATCACAAAGCGTCCTTCCCTGGACCAATGTCACTCTCACCTGATTCTTCCAAGAGCACCTAAACTATTTGCTGCTATATAAATATATGCCAAGCACCTAAAAGGCAAATCGATGCCTTCAGATAACATAGAAATAAATGGATGTTTTCAGTGTTTTAGTCTTCATTTACTGTCAATTCAGTTTCTATTGCTTCAACACTGACTATGCCCCTTCCCAGATTATTAATTGTTTTTAAAAAGCTTTGATTCTTCCTCCTAGCATCTATCATGGCAGAATATCATTATGGACATGTTTTTGATTCATCTTGCCAAGTTTTTCTCCCTCAGAAAGTCCCACTGAGAGAGCAGAAAATTCTTGGAATACAATGTTTTTTCTTTTTTTAGAAAGCACTCCTTAAAATAATAAAATATCATTCAGCAAGAACAGAGCAGGAAAAACATTCCCTTCTTTATGTTATTAATTAAGTAAAACCACCTTTAACTGAACTACACTTGCAGACTTTCATACACAGGATTTGGTTTTACCTTGAAAGAGCTGAGCTATCAAAGCAATTTTTTGTCCCAGATGGTAGTATTAAATCAATATCTTCAACAGAGAAACCCCCAAAAGAATGCAAACTGCAGCATTCATTATCATTGTACTTCACTAGGCAGCATGATAGATCCTGAGAATAAATGGGAGTGCCAGTTTTCACTGCCATATGTTAGCATCTGATAGGGAAATTGTGGAGTATTCTTCTCTGCTAATTCTGAAATTCACTGTATGGTTCCCGGGAAAAAAATACTAAAATTTTATATCAGTTTTGAATCTGGCATTATATATCTGAATTGATGTTCAGTATCCAAACTCTTTTTTTCCTTTTTTTTTTTCCATTCTTGACTACTAAAATGCATTGAGTTTAAAAGATTCTTTCAGATATATATTTCAAATGGGTAGGTGTACAACCATCAGTGGTTTAATGCCATATAATAAAATATCATATTTGCTTAAGTGAACTTTGACCATAATAGTTATGGCTACTAATACATACAGCAATTTAAGTCATAAAAAGGTCTACACTGTAAGATCAGGAGCTTATGATCCTATGTCTTCCCTCCTATAGAGACACCATGCATCTTCTTTCACCTGATTGAAAGTTTAATGTATTTAAGACAAATTCAGTCTGTGTTTAGCTCAAAATTTGCATAGGTTAGACCTGAAAAAGTAGTCGTGCTCCTTAAGTGTATCTGCTTTTCCTCTGCTATAATGACAGGTAACTGACTGCATCTCTCAGCAAGTTTTGCACACTTAAAATACTGGCACTTCTTTGAATGTGAATTGAGAAATAAAGCATACTGAAGAAAAGAGGGAAATAAGTGCAAAGTAATGATTTTGCCTGGGATACAGTTAATTTTCTTCACATGGTGCTGTGTTTTGGATTCATGGCCAAAATAGTGTTGGTAACACAGGGATGACCATCATCAGTGGTCGGCAATAAAAGCTGGGGGAAGAAGACAGAAGTAGGGACATTCAGAGTGATGGCGTTTGTCTTCCCCGGTAACCATTACGCATGACAGAGCCCTGCTGTCCTGGGGATGGCTGAACCCCTTCCTGCCAATGGGAAGTGGGGAATGAATTCCTTGGTTTGCTTTGCTTGTGCACACGGCTTTTGCTTTACCTATTAAAGTGTCTTCATTACAACCCACGTGGTTTTGCACTTTCATCTTTTCGATTCTCTCTCCCCATAATGCTAGGATATGATTAGCTTCCTAATGGAGTTAAATCATGACACTCAAGAAGTAAGGCTAATGCGTACAGATGAAACACCCAAGATGGAACAGCTACACTGAAGTTGGACAAAAAGACTGCATTTGGGCACGGCTCAATAACATCTGCTTCTACCAGTGGGCTTCATTACCTATTTCTTTTCCACAGGTTTTGGAGGTCAGGAACAAAACTCACTGTAGTTGTACCTGTTCCCAGTGTAAATCACTGTAGAAGCTTCAAGGTCTGAGATACAAGAGGCTGCCCTCTGACACCTCTACTTCCCATGGACATGGTAGAAAAGAAGCTATGAAGAAACATTACTTGGCTTTATCTCCAGATACAACTGGATGTGCAGAACTGTAAAATTACTCAAGAAGTCAAGTATAATCAAGCATTGAAAAGAAAAAGGAGATGAAACACTAAAAACCTTGAAGTTGTTCTTTGATAATGACTTGTCAACTGATTGTTTCATTAAAAAGTACACAAAAAAAATTATTTCACAAGATAATAGTGCTAAAGTGAAGAGCAACTTCTAAAAAATATGTTTCTTAAGACCTCTGGAATCAAATTGTCTTTCCTGTATGTGAAATGTCAAGCTGAACAGAAATAAAGGAAGAGTTACCCCATACGCACAGTTGCTGACCATGACATCTACTTTTCAGAACCACATATTGGGTGTAATAAGTACCTTGGTAGGTTTCTATTTTATTCCTCTGTCATGGTAAAGATGTCATTGTTGATTTTGGTGTCAAAAAGACAAGCAAAAAGGAATACAGAGACAGCACATAGCTTAACCAGCAGCATGTAAATCATAACTTTGTGATACTGAGCACAGGGCTGCACATTATAAGGCTACTCACATTTGTTTGCCCCTTCACAATTACCAGAATTAAAATAGAGTATCCAACATTAATTGAAAAGGAAATGATATAATATCCATATGAACTCCTGTGTCTAATGAAGGTTCAGCCTCAGCTGTATGGTTTCTGAGAAACAGGCAGTGAATATCCCTGCAATGATGCTTTTTTCTTATTTATACGTTTATGTGGAATTTCAGACAGATCTTTCAAAAAAGCTCAAATGCAATGAAAAGTGTTTGCAAGCATTCTCTCAACCAGCCTTCACATGAGTGCCTTGTTATCTTTGTAATACAGACAAGAAGCATCCAGTCTGCTGGAAAATACGGACTTGCTTTTTCTAATTACATTATTCTCCTATCTCATTTGCACATGGTAATCACAGCCTGTTTTCTTTTTAAAATCACTTAGTAATGATGTCTAGTAGTGAACATTTTAAAGTGTTTTGAAAAATATAGAACACACATACTAAAGAAAATAGATAATACATATGAAACACAATTAAAATACTGGAAACCAAAACATAGGTTTGTACATAGTTATACGCATTGTAGATAAAACATTTTTTAATATAAATTCATAATTTACCTGTAAGCTCAACAGGTGAATTGCACATTTTTGTTTAGGGCACTTGTCTGAAACAGCTACCGAACTCAAAAAGAAGGTTATAATTGATTCAGAAAGCTTCTGCTGCCGCACATGATCACATCAACACCACAACATCTCTTAAACTGTTTCCCATGTTACATTTTCACCACTTTGGCAAAGAAAGAGTTTAAAACAAAACCAAAATGTGTAACCAAAACTTGTTAATTTATCCTGGGATAAGCATGCCTGCCTCCTTATTACCTAAAATTATTTGTGTTCACTGTATTAAAATGTGAATGAGGTTGAGCAAAAGTGAGTAGCAAGGTTGTTTTTTGTTTAGTAAATATTTTCTCATTTTCCATTGGTTCTGTCAGGACCTCAAACACACTCAGGCCTTGCCTGAACACATGTATACTGCATGCCCAGCCCTGCCTCCTGCTGCCTGGGCTTGGGCACCATCCTGAGAAATTGCACACAGACTCTGTAACAGCCAAATATTTTGTAAATTGCTGAAATCAGGTTAACTAAATTCCAGCACATGGGAAAAGGACATTTGCCTTGCAGGAGAAAGATATACAGGCCTTCTTAAACAAATACCTATGATATCCACAATTTAGGCGATCGCCAGTGTTTTGCTAAAGCTTCCACATAATTTCAGTAGTGAGAGTTAATAATATGCCATTCAGTGTCAAGGGAGTTGCCATGATAATATTGTATTATTACATTTATAGTTTTTTTTTATTTTGCCTGCCAGTCTATAGAAAATATAAAACCCAGTAAATCTTGTGCTATACAAGCAGAAGTTCCTAAAGCCAGCTTTAGAAAAAAGTTTAAACACTTAAACTTTCTGAAGAACAAAAAATATCAGTAAGAAGTTTAAAAAAGAGGATGAAAAAGTACTTTATAATCTAGAATTCTGAAGAAACAAATCTCTTAGCAAAATCTTTACAGTTGGAAAAGACCTCTAGGATCACCAAGTCCAACTGTCAACCCAACACCACCATGTCTACCAGACCATGTCCCGAAGTGCCATGTCTACGGGCTTTTTGAACACATACCCTCAAAAAAAACAGAATTTGAAAAAAAACTCAAATTCTAAAATTTGTTCTATTTTCTGCTGCCCTGCAACTCCTCAAGTACAAGTGTACATAACAGCAATAACTCTGCAAAAGCCTAGGCCTGGAAAACCTTTGAAACACAAACAGTTATTTCATGTGAAATGCGATGAATGTTTCTCATGATTCAAGTTGCTGGTCTCTGATGCACTGTGACAGAGATTTGAATCCATGATTTGGATCCATATCTGCCCTGGTGTCTCACATCCATCAGAGACACCACTTAAATGTTTGGACCTGCCCATTACACCTCAACACTTTGAGTAGAGTTCTTAGTCTTAGCAGATCTGAGACAGAAATTAAGGACAAAAGATTTTCCAGACAAAATTTCTAAGCAAATTAACAAGAAAATTAAATGTTCTTGTCTCCTCAAAATTTTGAAAATAAGGCATGCTACTATAATTTTAGTACTAGTTCTTCTAGAAATAAGGAAATGAATAGACTATTTATTCACAAAATTTTGTATGCAAACCCTATGAACTACACACATGGAAAAAGCTCTACCTGGAACCAGTGGCAACCACAGCTACCCATTATCCCACACAATGGGACAGGTTTCCCAAGGAAACCTAGCTGCCCAGTGGTGACAGCTTGGTATGGCTAGAAGCACACTACAAGTCAGACCCTGAGCATCACAGCTCAGCCCTGAACTAAAAGTTAGATTTCACTACCTCATGGAGAGCAAATTGCTATTTTAGTTTTCGGTAGTATTGGTGTAACTAAACAAACCACTAAATAAATAAATAGTATTTTTGATCATGTAAGATATCCAATAAATCCTCAGACCTTTTATTTTCAATAAACCAACTTCAATTTAAATCTTTATAGCTACCAGCTTCCCACTGATCAAGCAAACCAATACTGAACGATAGAATCTGAATGAAAAAGTTTTACTGAAAAATACATTCCCTTCTGAAAATTGGAATTTTACTAGTTTTGAGTAATTTTTGTAGGTATGTATTATCATTTAGAAATGTTTGGTTAAAAAAACCCTCAAACTTTGAATAGAAATTTATTTCTTCCACCTCTCAAGTCACAAGCATATTTTAAGTCTAACACAGTACTGAAATATTCCCTGAAATAAGAATTAATATATTTGCTACCCTGTGCAAATCCTTCAAAAATGAAATAAAACAGGTATATCACGTTTCCTAAAGCTTTTAAAAACAGCTTCCTTCCCCACAATTCCCATGAGCTTCCAATATAATAGCCCCAAAACCCAAAAATCATTTGTGCCAGCTGAGTATTTTCACTGCTTTTGATGCTAGTACAATCTTTAGAGCCTTACTATTCTGCATGTTCACAACATTCAATAGTATGATATAAGGAAATCACATCAAAATTGAATTCCATAAACTTTTATATACTGTGAAAGCCTAGGATTTTGTGTCATTAGACTGAAAATACCATTTACTCGATTTGGACAAGCCATGTAGTATATTGTGACTGATTAAAAAAACCTGCATATTATTACTAATTACTTATGTTACTCCCTATGCATTCTATAGCCAGAAGGTACATGGCACATTTCCACCTAGAAGCAAGCCTAGGAGTCAATAATTCAGAGTTTGATTAGTGCTGAAATTATTTCGTCTCCACAGTGTAATTTTAATTCACTTATTTTATGTCCAAGGACAAGAAGACAAAGGATTGGAGTGGTTTTCCCTTCATACTTGTCATTTTCACATTTCCTAAGAGAAACACAAAGCCAAAACTCTTGAATTAGAAATTTATCATACTGGCAGCCACTATGTCTTTTTTCAGTTGCTGGATTTTGTCTTCCACACCCTAAAACTATCTGCTTATTTTTATTTTCAGAGGCAAGCAGATTCAAAAGATTTTTGTCAGGAAGTCTAATTTCACTCTCACTGTTTTCAACATGAATCAGAGCAGAAACCCTCCTTCAGCACTCAAAGACAATCCAGCTAAAAATATATGCCCTTCCTACAACCCAGTCACCCAAATGCATCTGTATTTTGAAACCCATATACCATGGAACTGAAACAAAGCTTTGCTTTGTCTTATAAATACCAACAGTATAGTAAAGAAAAAGGATGTCAGATGTATTTACTGTACATTGTATGTAACTGCAAGGCAACAGCTAACACATGCTCTCTCCTTAGCTCACATACAATTTCCTGGGGGCTAGGGAGAGTGCATGATCTACCAGGAGGTGCAAACCAGCTCCCAGAATTGTACTTGAGTAGCTAGCTGTCACCTGCTGTGATTATACAGCAGCCCAAAAGCTCATTGGAGATTTTTGACACAGAATCAATTGTCAAAAAACCATTCTCATGGTGAAATAAGTTCTCCCACCCAACATGTCTTAAAATTTAACAGCAAGACAGTACAAGCTGAGGAACAGGCTGAAGAAAACCTCTCCAGCTACACAAATAATAGATGCTCACTAAATAGACTGGTATGGAAAGAGAGAATCTTAGTTATACTGTTTCATGACAGATTCCTTGAAAACAAGTTAATTAGAGAAAAATAATGAAATTTAGACTATATTGCATTGTACTAAATCAGATCGTTTTGAGGCCTCTATGGATGAAAATGTGTGTACGTGAGTATAATTGTAAAGAAATATAGTTACAAAGAAACGCACCTCCAGAATATTAAAAATATTTTTTAAAAAAAGGAAATATCACTGTGAAAAAATCCCTCTTCATTTCCCATCAATTCAGAACCTTAAAAGGAATGTTATTATTTTTAATAAAATTTTTGTTGAACAAGGCAGTATAAAAATGTCATAAAAGGTAATACGCTACCTAATTCATATGCAAACCCTTTAAAAGGTGCTGAGAAGTCAAGTACTACATATTTTACATATTCTAAACTGCAGCAACGGAATTCATTCTTCTCACACCATGCGCTTTTGATCAACAATATATGTTAGCAAGCTGCTGATGGCTCATTTCTCTCCATCTCAGACACATTATCCACCATCTCTGAGAAACTTTTTTGTCAGTAAACCCAATTACTTCGTAATATCTGTGTTTAATATTTTCTTGATGCATGGACAAATTGTAAGTATTTCCACTAAATACTCTGTTTCATTACCTATCCAGTCCTTCCAATGAAAAATTATTTAAAACAGGACTGAATATCTAAGGGCTCTGTTCCAGCTTGAACGACTTGTTCCTGCAGTCCTTTTACAATTACAATTCAATAAAGAAAATAAATAAATAAAATTAAACATAGCATTGACTATTGGGCTCTCCTTAATGTATTTTTGTAGGGGAAAATGAATCTCGGAAAACTGTTAATAGTTTCTTAGATAACTGTATCCTAAGTAACAGTACTTCTTCCATTTCCTTAGATACTTCAAAATTTTTCATGTGCAGCAAAACGGCTGTAAATAGGAGAGAGCTTAAGCTGAAGATTGTCCAGACGATAAACTTCCTAAATATTTTCATTAAGCTAATAATTTGCCTGATATTTAGGTTATTTATTTCAGTTTCAGACATTAGGAGTCTTCTAGAAGACATCCGTTAATCCTCCGTAAGTTCTCCTCATATGTGCCTCACAACTGCTATTGCATATATCCCCACAGAACAAAAATCATTAAGATTTTAATGGTAGCTGGGTTCAAATGACTATTTCTCCTCAGACTTTCCAAGTGGTGTTTTCATGTTATTCAGATACCCTTTTGTAGAAAAAGGTAACTTCTGGTAACTGTGCTAACATGTTTCTATATGTCCATGTTTCTACAGAATGCTACAGCAACATTTAAAAATTCTTAAAAAGCCTGGGGTGCCTGTATGAAAGTCACTGCATAGACTAACCAATGTGTATGAAAGTTCCTTGTTATTTTTGTTATTTGTTATGATAGGTTTTGTTTGCCTTTTTTTTTAAAACTTTGTACAACTTGCAAAACCTGGACTGACCTTGTAAACTTTCTGTCCATTGAAATATTGCAATAATGCTCGGTGATCAAAAACTGTATTCAGCAGCAAAAACGAGTTTGTAATCTCCTGATAGCTATTCAAACCAACTGCTCACTAAACATTTACAAGAAAAAAATACATTGACACAGAAAAAAATAATACAGAACAACTATATGGCTGATTAAGATTGCTTTAAAATACTTTGCATTTAAAATACAGAATAAAATGTTTTCAGTATTACTTTGCATTTTTCAGACATTTTATTCTTCACAGACAGTAGCTGCATACATGCTATTTTCCACTTATTTTATCATCTTCTGCTACAAATAAAAAATGGTAATCTAGTTCTCTTTGAAAACCTCCATAGCCCATCACCAGTTTTCTACATTAGATTTTCCTCTAGGGCTTTCTAACCAGACATCAGCTGCCTTGATTAAGTCTTCTCAAAAGCTGAAGAAATAACTTCATGAAAGCACTTAAATTAATCAAGCTATTTTAACTTAATTAGTGAATTTAGTTACCATATTTTCCAGAATTTTATAATGATCAGCTGAACTCAAGGCATTTATTGATAAATAAATAACTTTTAAATTTACCAAGTTGATCAACAATTTCATAAACAAATAATTTTTACTGTACTTAAGACTTATAAAACATAGATATGCATAAGAAATATGTACACTAGGTAGCATTTCCCTAGTGATATTTGCCTTCTCAAACTAATCTAACAAAACTCTCATCCTGTTTGAATACAGTATTCCACAGGAAGGAAATAGGATCACTGTAGAAAATTACAGTTCAAGGCCTAATACAGGCAGACTTACAGTATCTTTCACATTAAAAAAAAAAAAAAAAAGGAAGGTAAAAGATGGAAGAATGGAAAGGCCAATATTATGCTTTCATCTCATAAATGAGTGGTGTCCGGGCAGTTAAACTGTACGCAGTTCCAGTGTCGGATGCAAAAAAGAAAATGCAACAGCAAACTGAAGTGAACCTACAGGTATGGGCAATGAAAATGGCCAGAAGTCCAAGAAAACATTATTAGGGCCACACTTGTTAAAAAACTCTAATAACTTTTACTGCATTGAAAATATGTAAGATAAGCAGCACTATATTGAAAGTAAAAACAGAATATCTCATTACCTGCTCAGAAATACAATGGGATAAACCATGGAAGTACAACAAATACAATGGATGGATTTTTTTTTTAAACAGTACATAATTACATCTACTAATGCAGTATAATACTGAGCTCAAGAGTTAGAAGAACTCAAAAGGGATTGGGGGTGGGTGTTTAGTATTGTAATCAATCAGCTATTTTCCTTCTAATGCTAGTTACTTAATTTACAATGTCAGACAGATAAGTGCTTAGAAGATAGAGGGAAAATATACAATGTATCACTGGCAATTGTGGCTTAAGTAACAAACACACTTATATATAAATAAATCCCTTAATTGACTCATTTTATATAAAATTTAAAAGAAATCCTTATTTAAATTTGGAAATCAAGGAGTTAAAGAAAAAGCAATTTAAAATGAAAAATTAACAATTTCTCTACTTTTTGGATCAGTCATAACAAAAAAAATAGACTGTTTCTCAATAAATAGAGTTTAAAATTTATTTAAAACCATAGTGGTTGACTCCATCTTTCTCTTACATGCTTCTTAAAAGCAACTCTGTGCCCAAAATGGAAGATAAAGATTGCCAATAAATTATTTGTGCTGTTCATGTCATATAATTTAATGTCCAATTACTCCTGTTTCTTAAATAAAAATAAACAGTGCCTTTGGTGCTTTTCAAATACTAGAACCTTCATGCTTTGTGGAAACAATTGCCTACTAATGTGGGGCTCAAGATAGATGTGAACATTTCTGAATCTCTTTTGTTCATTATTTAAAAGGTCTGTAGTACACAAATGAGAAATACAGTTTAAAACAACTTTATTGTTAATGACAGCTACTTCAATTAGCTAGAATTTCTTCTCTGTAGCAACATGTCTGTTCTGCTTTTGTCTCACTAAATCTTTTTGCTCTCCAAGTGACACAAAGAGTCCTTGAACTACATTTGGTCTTTTATGCAATACACCTTTACTCTACTTAGGTTTCCTCACAACAAATCATCCACAGCACTTTCTTTTGTCTTTCTAGCTGCCAAAACATAAACTGTAATATTTTACAGCAAATCAGTGTTCTTAAAAGTGTTAGTTTTCCACTATCCATTTCAGATTATTCTAATTTGCCATAAAGTATTTTAACAGAACATTAAAGTTCTTCCTGCCAAAATCCATGACTGTAGTGTCAGCAGGCACTAAGCTAAAAAGGTTCACTGTCACTCAGGATATGAGAAGTAGGACATGCTCCAGCTCGCATTAAGGTGAATGAACAAATTCTTCCCGATTGTAATGAGTTGGCCAAGTCCCCTCACTGGGTTGAGATTAATATCCCTCATCTCATGAGAAGTTTATTGCTAAAATTTTGTATGTCTAAACAGGTTTTTTCCTGTAATTGCTCAGTGCTGGTGCATTTGAATTAGCTCTTCATTTTATAATTTATCGTTTACTCCTGCACATGTACTCAGAATTTTAAAAACAAGACATTAATCCTAAAAAACTTTGCTCTGCTTTACAAATACTAACCTTCAGTTCCTTACCCAGTGACTAACAGTTTAGTCTTTGCAGGTCAATGGATTTGCCAATGTAGAGCAATCAAAACCCACCACATTTTGATGAGAACCTTTACACTATAGCAAAAAGTGTTGTGGTTCTGAAATAAAAAATAGTAAGAAGAAAAAGTCATACACACCAAGTACTTAAGTACAGGCTATTCTTCTAAGCGGCAGCTGAAGAACTGAGCAGAAATACTGCATATCACTATGATTCCATATGGAACCCAATTTCCTGACTAATACAGCTACTCCTATTTGTTACGAATATTTCTATCAAAGGTCCAGATTCAATGAAGTGCCTACACTTGGCTTCTGTTTATGCACAGAAATCAATACATGCAATAGACTGACCGTGAGTTTGAAGTTTTTCATGTAGTTAAGCACTTAGTAAAACAGAAGATCAGTTTAGAAACATAAATGAGATTTCTTTAGACCTTTGCAGGAAAGCAATTCACCTACACAAGAATGCAAGCTGACAGCAAGAGTTTCCACAGACAAATAAACAAGCTGACAATAACCTGAAGCGCTGGTGTTGCTGATTTTCAGCCACATTGTCACGGTGGAGGAAAAAAAGAACCAAAAACCTATTCCATTTTTTTTTTTAATGTTAAAGGCTCCAGCACTAACAAAACCAACTAAAAGCTTAGCATTGTCATGTCTTTCTTTTCACTGTATTCCCTGTTAAAATAATTTCACAGAATCATAGAATCATAGAACAGTTTGGGTTGAAAAGGACCATAAGGATCATCTAGTTCCAACTCCCCTGCCATGGACAGGGACACCCTACAGTACACCAGGTTGCCCAAAGCCCCATCCAACCTGGCCTTTAAAAATCGAGAAACTCAAAAGGTATTAAATAGATTTTGTAACTTTTCTTTAATTTCTTACATAAAAAATTAAAAAAATGTATTCTTCAAGTGTCCAAGTAAGGAGAATATTTGATGTTTCTTTATGTCTTAAAATATCAATCCACTAAAGAATTCAGTTTCATCAATGTAATTTTAAAATTTCAAATACACTGAATTGATAGAAATAAATAATAGAGTAGTCCAGGCTGAATTAAGTGAATAGGCAACTGCAGATCACACAAGACTACCAAAGATGTTAAAAAAAAAAAAAAAGTTAATTCACTTGTTTGGTAGCTTTCATATCCAAAAGCACACTAGGAAGAAAGTGCTGATACAAAAGGTCCACAGACAGAAAGGCTTTAATCATCCAGTGGAAAAAAATAGCAATTTGTGTTAAAGGACGGAGTAACTACCAACATTAAAAAAAAATCTCACTATACAAAGGTTTATGTGACAGTCTATTAAAACAGTCCCTGGGAAGAGAAAGAAAACATGAAGGTCATGGAACTAAAGGGTATTTTTATCTTCATAAAATGCCACGAGGATGTGACCTAGCAAACAAAGCAGAAGCCCAAGGCACTCTGGTAATAGAAGATAAAGTCCGAGGATTTCTGAAGAGATGACTTAAGCCTGAGCAATCCAGGTCATTCACATTTTTACACTTTCATTTTCAAAAATACTCCATGAAAGTACTGAATGCTTCAAGCCCATAAATGTAGTAAAGTTCCGTCAATTACAAAGAACCAACATTTTGAAAATTGCTTCAGTTTAAGCATAGTGAAGTTGGTGATATTTAGAAAAAGATCAACTACAACATTTTTTGCTTGCTGTTTGTATTTTGAAGGTTCTTTCTGAATAATACAAGCAAAAATCGCTATGTAAAAATTTTAAATCTACAGGTAACCTGATCAAAATTTTCTTTTACTTTCATTTTTTTTTTTAAAAAAAAAAGCCTGCTTGAAATACTTTGAATAATTATGACCAATGTCTGAAAAAAAACCCCAAACCCAAAAGCCGAACCAGGTTTTGTTTGTCAGTCGGAAGCTGGCTGATTGCCCCAGTCTGATGCTGCTTTGCTCCCTCTGCAGCTCCCAGCAGTTAGCCAGCAATAAGTAAAACCCAGGTTTTCCAGATTTGCACTAGTTTTAGTGTAGATAATAATGAGTCAACGTAAAGGTAAACAGGCAGTCTAAATTAAGCTGGTTTGGATTTTGGTTAGTTTGTTTGTCTGTTTTTTCAGCAAGCTTTTGTTGTCAATAAGAGCCACACAAATCCTTCGGGGGAAAAGGATGTTTTCATTCCTCAAAGTCAGATTTACCTGATGATGGCGCTGGGAAACGGTGCTGACTGTCTCATTCTCTCTCCTTTACCGCACAGGCTATTGGGTTTCTCTAAGTTAATTCTTCTTTGAACATGAGAATACCTTTTTGGGGATGATAGGACCTTGACAAGCTTTTTGACTACTTCCAAAACAGATTTGTCAGGGCTATGGAGTTTATTAAACCTTGACCTTTGTAAGAGGTGTGGGTGCCCAGGCACTGGCAGCGGGGGCTGCAGGATGGCCGCTGTGAGGAGAGGCCGGAGCTGCCTCGTGCCAGACGCAGTCGGCTCCAGCCGGCTCCAACCCACCCACCACAGGGCACGGCTTAGCCCCACAGCTGAGGTGGGGGTGTCTTGAAAGAAGTGTATGTAAGAAAGGGTAAAAAGCTGCACAACTGTGAGGAGTGAGGGAAAAAAAGTGTGAGAAATGGCCTTACAGACACCGAGATCAGAAAAGAAGGAGGGTGAGGACATGCTCCAGGAGCAAACGCATTTCCCTGCAGCCTGTGGAGAGGACCACACCAGAGCAGACACCCACACTGCAGCCCATGGAGGAACCCCCCACTGCAGCAAGTGGGTCTTTCCTGAAGGAACTGCAGCCCATGCAGGCCCACGCAGGAGCAGGTTTATCCTGAAGGACTGCAGCCTGTGGAAGGACCCATGCTGAAGCAGGGGAGAAGTATGAATGAAGGAGCAGCAGAGCAGAGCTGTTATGGACTGATCACAGCCCCCATTATCCATCCCTCTGTGCCCCTAAGGGCTGCGGGGAGGAGGTAGAGGAGTTGAGAATAAAGGAGTGAAGTTGAGCCTGGGAAAAGGGGTAGAGGAAGGTGTTTTTACTTTTGTCTTTGTTTCTCACTACCTTACTCGATTTTTAACTGGCAATACACTAAATCAATTTTCGCTGAGTTGGTAAGTGATCTCCCCTGTCTTTATCTCAACCCATGAGCTTTCCATCTCATTTTCTATCCCTGTCCTGTTGAGAAGGAGTAGTGAGAGAGTCGCTGGGTAGGTCTCCACAGCTGCCCCAGGTCAGCTCACTACTGCCTTTTAAACAGAGACCCTTTTAACAAACTGTTGTGGTTAAATTGTGCTATTGTATGTTTCTGTACATCTATGACATCTACTTATGGAATATTGCCATATATGTCATAATGTGTGTCATAACAAAAAATAAATATATAAACTTTATTTCTCCAATAACAAAATACTAAAAAAAAATCTTGCTTGTTACAACTCAACTGTGAGAATCTAAGAGACTAGTCATAATATTTAACTATATGAAGAGCAAATATCAATCACATTATTTCTTAGAACTGTCCCATTTATTGCACAATACTTGTCCATTTTAAAAGCTGCATTTTACTTTACACTGCTGTAAAATATCATACTCATTCCCAGAAAGGGAAATAGCTGTTTCTGTCTTCTGTGTGGGTACTGGGAATTTTGTTCTTGTAACTATCCCTTTAGGTAGAATTCTTTCACAGTTTATGATAACATGTCAAATATTACCCTGTCGAATGACCAAAATAAAAAAAATCTTACACATACATGCACATTACAACCTCCCTTTATCTCATCAACAGTTAAAAGAGTTTCAGTTCAAGACCAAAAACAACGAAGGGCCTTTGAGTGGAGCTCCCATGTAACAACTCAATTTCTCAAACACCAGTTACATCCAGATAGCTTTTATTTGGTCTGAGTAATTCCCATAGGACACTGCCTTTCAGTCTGCTGTTCCACATTCATCCTTAGTCAACAAGATCATCATCCACAATACAAGATCCATTGCTGTCCATTAGACATCTTCAATTGCAATACAGAACTTAGGTACCCTATGCTAAATGCCAAGTACTTGAAGCAAATCCAAAAAGAGCCCAATGTGCATAGCTCACAAAACTAAGACAAGATCACATTTGTGTGTGTGATCTTCCAACTGAATGGGAGAAATCAGCTATTTCTCTTTTGAGCACTATTACATTATTGCACAACGGTGTTAATGTTCCGTCATTAAATATGGAGCTAATTAGAATAATCTAGACTGACCAAAAATATATCTCTTAACCGGGAGGGAGGCAGGGTAGGGGAGGGAATTGACCAAAGAAGTTGCCTAAGAGGGCGAAGTGTCAGAGGAGTCAGCACACTTGATTTCATTAAGCAGAACTATGCTTTCTATCCATAAAATAATTCATGCACAATTTGATCATATTGTCTTTGTTATTTCACGTGTCAGGTAAGTGGTGTGACAGAATGGTTTAAAGCATACATTGGAACTATATATAACAAAACATCCTCAAGCACATCAAGTTAAGGACGAAGAGTAAACATATAACTGTATGAAGTCAGTTTCCTGCCACTGGAAACAAGAATAAGATTCTGAAAATACTTGCAAAGACCCTGGGTCCACAAAACAAACCTGTAATAAAATACCCACTGAGATCAGTAACAGCACAACCGCTGAATTGGCCAGATCCACACAAGTCACAGATATGTCTGATGTTATTGTGGAAAACCTGTAGGTTAAACTGTCTTTCAAAGCACTCCTTGATGACAGAATATGCCAAATCAGCTCCTTGAGCATTGGAGTAGTGTTGTGCTCAGGGATTAGCAGAAAGGAAGTTTTGTAGGAAATAATTTCAGTGAGTTGAAGTAGTTTATTCTTCAAATTTATGATAAAGCAGAATAGAAAGAAAATGTTGAAATTATTCTAACATATTTAAAATATAAAATACCTTTCAAGAACATAGGAAACAGTCTAGTTGATAAATCTTGCAAGAGCAAGGTTTTAAACCTTGCATGAGAAGATCTCTGTTTTCTTCCAGTGTTGTTAAATTTGTGATCTCAAATTGTTGTCTATGAATACAACAGCTTCTTAACGGAATTATTTTACATATAATTAAGGTGTTGAACTAAAACCCCACATATCTTATTTAGAAAAAAAAATGCTTTGAATTTGCAGTATCTTCCACACCAGAGCTGCTGAAATTCCACTTAAGAATATACTCATCACTAACCTTTGCAGTACCATGAGATTTCTGTCTTCCTACAGTTTTATCACCACTTTAAAATAACCCACAAATGCATCCAAACACCCCTCTCCAGCAAGAGGGAATTTTTACTCAGGTAAACTGAAGGGTTTACTCAGAAGGTCAGACATTTTTCCAGTACCACTCCAGTCCAATTGTCAGCTAACCAGAAGTTCCAGCAGGAAGAAATGAGGAATATAGGTGAGAGTTTGAAGCAGAGAATATGCATCCCTTCATTTCACACATCTCAGCTGAAGTTTTGGAAGCATTTTGTAATTTGACTCTCATGCCTACTGAATGCAGCCTCTTTCCATTACTCATTTGAAATCAACTATTTAGCACACAGATGCAGAGGACCTTGACACTAATCTAATGGTATGGGGATAAATTATGCATAGCTGTGTTTTAAATACAAACAGAAAAATTGATTTTGGGAGGGGCATACCTCATTACTTTCTTTAGTATGAAAGCAGTTACCCAGACAGAATGATTTGGAATAAACTCAGAGGGAACAGAGAACAACTTAAAGGAACCCAGTTCTCCTTCCCTTTCCAAAATCTCTTTTTTGAATTTGCAGAAAAAGGATATGATTCACTCATGAACTCAAACACTGGTAAACATAACTGGATGGCACTTATTGCAAATCTCCTGTCACCTTTATTAATGCAGTATTAATCTAATGATGATGTAGGCGAGTGTAGCAAATTGCAGAGTAGGACGAAAAAGTGTATCTTAATACATTAAAATATCAATGTTAGAATGAATGTTGGTAGAGACAAATGAGCTAATCTATTTTGCTCTAAAGATAAACCAGAATCTTTCTCTTTCAAAAAAGCAGCCATGAACAGAGTCAGAAACACAGATCATAGAATACCCTGAGTTGGAAGGGACCCATAAGGATCATCGAGTCCAACTCCTGGCTCCACACAGGACCAGCCCAATCACAGCAGATGACCGAGTGCATCGTCCAGACACTTCTTGAACTCAGCCAAGCTCAGTGCGGTGACCACTTCCCTGGGGAGCCTGTTCCAGTGCCCGACCACCCTCTCGGTGAAGAACCTTTTTCTGATATCTAACCTAACCCTCCCCTGACGCAGCTTCATGCTGTATCCGTGGGTTCTGTTGCTGATCACCAGAGGGAAGAGATCAGCGCCTGCCCATTCACTCCCCCTCATGAGGATGCCATAGACCGCGATAAGGTCTCCCCTCAGCCTTCTCTCCTCTAGACTGAACAAACCAAGGAACTTCAGCCTCTCTTCATACATCTTCCCATCTAGATCCTCTAGACCCTCTAGCTATTAAGTCCTATCTGGACATGGAGCTCCAAAAGAATTTTACAGTGCTCTGAAGAGATTTTTTTCACTCAGTACAAACTTAACATGTTCACCACAGCTTTCTGCTTACAGAGTCGTATTCTGTCCTGCCAGCGGTTCCATTGTATTAATTTTGGAAAAATAAAGTCCATTTTAATACATCCACGCATAGTCTTCATTTTGCATGTTTCCTGCTTTGAAAATAGTTTAAGTAAACCAGTTGTAAACACAAAGGCAGATCATTCAAGAGTCCATATTTTGTTGAGAGCCTGAGGGATATTGTTATAGAAGGTCAATCACACACATAGGCATAATTTTTTCCAAAAGGTATAAAGTAATGGATTTTATTTATTTAATGTAGCTGAAATACCTGAACTTTACACCACTCTCAAGAGCTAATTTAGCACAGAGTAATCCCTAACATCTGTGAAGGTGCTGTAGTCAGCTTTTAGACACTTTTTTTTTTTTTTAATTATCTTTATTTTTTTTCTCACCACTTATCCCTCACTTTATCTTTCACTGTCCAACTGAGAATCAGCCATTAGTGGTAAGGAATCTACACTGATTCCAGTTACCAGACTGCTTATAATAGCTTCCCAACTGGCACCTCATGGAGGGCCATATGCCATTTCAACTGAAGAGGATGGCAACATGCCCACTGACACTATTAGAACTAAAATTAATTTTAGACGTCCAAAACTCAGAAAATCTATTGCTCTGATTGACTTTTACTTTTTCTTCTCGAAATCTGCCATGTCTTCTTTCAAGCTTCTTAGAGTTAATTAGGAGGTTCCAACTCCTGTGCAGCTGCTAGGTTATTTTTGAGCTGGTGAAGAAGGAATGGCAATATAGCTAGATCTGCAATTACAAAAGAAAAGAGTCTCATCTCAGAGGTGGATGCAGGCTGAAGGAAGCATATTGGCCCTCCAAGTCTGCAACTAAGGAACTGTTTTGACCTAGTGGCGTAAGCATTAATATGAATTGATACACTGTGATTTGATTTTAGTTTTTGCTATCGTATTCACCACTTACCCCGCCTTGAAATAAATGGCATAGATAATGACATGTTATCACATTACTACCAATATCATACAGTTAGCACCCCAGTTTGAACCTGTTCAGGTGAAACTACTTCACACTGGAAAGGGACCAAATTTTAACCTCAATCTGTTCTTTCAAAATTACATTACTTGCAGTAATTACATTACTAGAGATTGACTGGAAAGATATTCTCACTGTCAGCCATCCAGGACTAATTTTTCATTACATTAGTGATTTTTCTTGTGCTTCTCTGTTAGGCACATAAGCAAGTTTCAAGAGTCGGTCTAAAAATCCAAGTCCTACCCATGACAGATGTACTGTAATGGAGCTTCCTGAGACTAAGTTTTAGCAAATTCTGATAATTTGTCTGCCTCAAAACATAATGGGACAAGAGCAAGTCAAGCCAATTGGGTTTTAGTGCAACCCAGTAGCTATGCAATGTTCAGTGTCAGAAAACCTTATGAGCCCCCATTACAGAGGTATAAAGGAGTAGGCAGAGCTTTGATATTACATGGTCACACAGGGTCCTCTTAACCCACTGAATCTCTGGTGCTCTTTAGGCTTTGTACAGAGGACATGGCAGTCGTTTGAAACCCTTTAGATTCAGTGCTGTACAAAACATGAAACTGATGACAAAAAAAATAAATTAATGCTGTGAGGTTTCTAAACAATACAACAATGTACCCAGGGGGAAATTCCTAACACTGTACTCAAAGCAATTACTGAGCATCACATTTACAATAGTGAAAGTAAAGCAAGAATATTAAGCTGCTGCTCACCCACCTGACACACTACTTTTCAGATATTAAATGAAGTTCTGGTATACAGCATCACAGATTCAAGTAAAGAAAAACTGAAATATTTGCAAATAATACAAATATTCACTTAATAAGTCACAGAGAGTAGATATTTAAACACTAAAATTTTATATTTATAGAATTTTACTAAACACTTTAGTACTGAAGTATTTTAACTCCTAACTTACATGGCACACAAATGTATTCATGGTGAGGTTGAAGCCATCAACAGGATCCAAAGAGTTAAAGAGACTGAGATAAAAGTTGAGTTTTAGTAGCTGTACTAGCTCCAAATTCTTCTTTAGTCCCTATCACAAGCAGACAAAATTATCACCAGGCTGAAGTATTAATATGGTACCAAGAGTCCAATCAAGATCATTTGTTCACTGGAAAAAAAGGGTTCCAAAAGCACCTTCTCACTGACAAGAAGAGTTTTTTTCTTAATAACATTATAGCTCTCAGAATATAAATCTGAAATCTCAGCTTTGGATTCTGGTGTTGTGTAGGTGGCTCTGCATGGGGGTGGCTGCCAACTGAAGTCATAATGTCTATTGTTGCATTATTAGAAAGCTGCCATTAAACAGATCTACTATCACACTTGCTGGAGTCCAAGTGTAAAATTATATGCTCTCTGATTCCTAAACTTGGATCCCTGTGTCAAGAAGAGATCACTAAAACATCATAGGCTTAAGTAAATGGCATTCAGAAAGCTTGATTTTTCCAAACAGGAGAGCTATCTGCATACTGTGTCAGAAACAGTTTAAATGGTATCTTGTCCTCCTAATTACTCTGAAGAGGATTGTTTTGAAAAGTTCTTTGCACACTTACAGAAGCAGCAAAATATTTTAATAGGTATTTTTAAGTCAGTTGTTTTCCTTTTTAAAGTGTGAGCAGTGATTTATAAGGTCTGCACTTGGATAAGAGCTTTAGGCTGAATATGGAGCCTTCCTTGCCTGCTCTTTGTTGAAATGAACAACAGGCTACTAAATAGCATCATGACCTGACAAACACAGGCATGGGGAGGTTTACACCAGTGTAAAGCCAGGCTTCATCAGAGTGAACAGGATTGCTTGCACCACCTGTAACTGCGGGACTGGACACTTATGCCCTGGGAGGATAACAGCACCACTGACACTGTCCTTCACCAAATCCTAGCCAACAAAGCTTGCAGGACATTTGAACCAGCTACTTCCTATTGCTAGCAATGTCTGAACTGTAGTAATCAGCTCCAGGTTCAAAGTGGAGCAACAGACGTCCTTTTACTGTATTATTTATCATATTATTTTGCCATCTGTTATGATTCTGCAACTATAGCTTGAATCCAAGCTGTCCCAGCAGAATTATTCCGCTTTTATTATTAAGAGGTTTCTGTAATATTCATGTTTCAGGTAACAGCACTTATAACCCAAGTATTGTTATATTAATGGGCACAGTGATATTTTAAATGCATAATTAGCCACTCTTAAAACACGACTGTTAAAGTGTCTATGGATACAGAAATGCACGTAATGTGCTGTTGGTTCTTTCCTAACCACTAGCATCTGAAGCTGCCTTTTCTTTCCAGTCCTGCCTTTTTACTGCCTGCCAAGAGCAATTCTGCTAGCAGCATTGCCAGGTATAGGAGCAAAAGACAAATGAGGTGATAAGTATTACTGAAAAAGCAAACAGGCCTATGCAACAATTGCTCATGAGGAGAAGCTGTTTGAGATACCACAGCCTACTGCTAAACTCCTGTGACCTGAGAATCCATACAGCTGCACAGGTTATTTACTGGAACTAGTGACCTCCAAAGGAAAATTTGCATGTTTCTAACAAGGACTCAGTAGATGACAATCTATTGTTTTTAAATACACTGAGAAAAGTTGCAAATGAAGTGCTAAGCAGTTGTGCTCTTTTCATTTCATTAGCTCTCAGAGAACGTAATCCTGATTTTCAAAGTGAACAAAATGGAAAGGAAGTATTTTCAAATAGCAAAAGCATTAACCTCTTTCTGACTAAATTACAGCTGTATAATTAAATCCCGTCTACTTAAGTCCACTTGTTGAAATAGAAGCCCCGTTGTTTAAATAGTTGCATTCTTTCCCATTACATGTCCCCAAAAGCTGTGAGTTCTGCTGCAAACAACTGCAAAAAACTGTGAGTTCTGCTGCAAACTAAACAGTTGTTTGTTCCATCCAAAAGATGACTGTACTTCACAGAGCAGATTCTATATGCGTAGGTCACACTGGAAGCAAAGATATTAAAAAAAGCGAAAGGTTAATTGTTATTAATAGAGTGGACTTCAGTAGGTAACAAATGCAGCTCTAATGTAAAAAGAGACAACTACTGAGTTGGAATCAGGAATAGTTAAATCCATGATGAAAAAAACATATATGCAAAGTATGCTGGTTTTGTCTGGGCTACAGCTAATTTTCTTCATACTAGCTAGTATGGGGCCATGTTTTAGATTTGTGCTGAAAACAGTGTTGATAATAATAACATAGAGATGTTTTTATTATTGCTGAGCAGTGCTTACACACAAGCCAAGGCCTTTGCTGCTTCTCACCCCACCCCACCAGCAGGATGGCTGGGGGTGCACAAAGAGTTGGGAGGGGACAGACAGGACAGCTGACCCAACTGACCAAAGGGATATTCCAGACCATATGACATCATGCTCAGCATATAAGAAGCTGAGGGACATACGGAGTGATGGCATTTGTCTTCCCAAGTGACCATTACGCGTGACAGAGCCCTGCTGTCCTGGGGATGGCTGAACCCCTGCCTGCCATGGGCAGTGGGGAATGAATTCCTTGTCTTGCTTTGCTTGCTTGTACGGCTTTTGCTTTACCTATTAAACTGTCTTTATCTCAACCCACAATTTTTCTCACTTTTACCCTTCTGATTCTCTCGCCCATCCCACCAGTGGGGCGTGAGGGAGCGGCTGGGTGCTGCCCAGCTGCCAGCTGGGGTTAAACCACCACCCAGCGAAAGCCTGGGTGCGTGTGTGGGTTTATCTGTGATGTGCTGCATCCCGGGACTGCCAGCGTTGCCTGGCAACTGGCAGGAGGGGTGGCAGGCACCAAAAAAAGGTCCAGATCTATAGTTGCTGTGGCACAATCTTTCTGACAAACTGCTGTTTCAGCTGCTGTAGGCCATACATACATTCTTTTGGCTTACTTTCCGCTTTTATAATGAAAACTAAGCAACAGAATTAGAGCAAGTGTACAGGATTACATTTTAAATATAGTTAAATGAGATTCTGATTCTCTAGGTTAAAAATGTCGTATTTTCCCATTTCTCATAGCAACAAAATCTAAAGTTTAATTTTCTCATGAAAATTCATGAAGAAATAATTAAAATCTCATTGGATCATGAGACACTGTTGGTAAAATCCTTTCACTGGTACATTTCAGACAGATGTAATTTTAAACCATGCAAGTCTGAAGACGAGAAACTTCAGGCTTGCCCAGGATTGTGTATTCAGATTCCCCCTGATGTCACCACACTACTCAGGGCAGACCTATCTCAAATACTGACCAGAGAACTTAGTGCAAGTTACTTCCCAGGAGCACCTTCATTTTAGAAATCACTCAAGAGTTATGCATAGCCAGCAGCAGGCTACAGGGGCTACACTGTGCTCTCATTATATTTAGTGGTGCAAATAATTTTAAGTATTTATTTGCATTTATATTTGGGACCCATTATGAATTCTGTCTCTGAACTCCACCCAGAAGGAAAGAACTCTCAGGCTGTAGTTTAAAATGAATGGCACCAGTGCCACTTACCATCTTCAGGTTATTAGTCTGAATCATGTCCCTAGTTTAAGATATTATTCCCTATTACTACTCTACTCCCAAATTATCTCATTAAATGTCATATCAGACACTAATTTAAATTAAATACTGCATAGCATATATTGAGGTCATGACTTTCTGATTGCTTTGATAAGTTGAGAATTTCATTTTAATCTTTTTTTCATCTAAAATAAAAATCTCTCAGTGTTACCAACAGTGATACAGAACGATATCAACTAGGGCTTATTTAACATGTGATATTAATTTTAAAGAAAGTTAGTCATTTTTTTTATATTTCAGAATTCTAAATATCAATACTTAGCATCTGAGTAATACTTTATATCTTCTAGGTGTCCGGCTACCTTGTAGTACATTTTTGAAAGTCTTAATTAATTTTAATGCCTAAATTAGATGTTGGTATTTTGAAAGATTAGACCTTGTCAGATTCCAACATTTTTTCAGAGAAAGGACTATATGCCTAACACCAGAATGATCTTTTAATCAGCTTTTTACTTTATGCTTCACAATAGGGAAGTGCTGCATCTCCCTAATAAAACCCTTTAATTAGAATAGAATAGAATAGAATAGAATCATTAAGGTTGGAAGTGACCTCAAGGATCATCTAGTCCAACCATCCCCCCCCCACCTATTACCCACTAAACCACGTCCCTAAGTACCATATCAACCTAATTAGTTGTTTTACATACACAAACAATATGCTACTCTCTCTAATATCATATTAGGAACAACTGAATCCTTTTAAATAGAAATAATAATGGACTCTGAAAGACATACCTAGAAAGTCTACGTAACTTAGCTGTTAATAGAGTATTTGTTAATTTTGTCCAGTGGTTTCTATTTATTCTGAATCTCTGTCAGTGTCCTTAACAGCAGCATTTAGAAGGTGAAGTTAGCTCAGGAAAATTTGGTTTAAAAAAATTGAAAGTATATCACTATTATTGATACTATCTGGGGAAAAAATAATTATATTCTTACTTTAGCTTACTTATTTCAATATAAAAAAAACCAACAAACAAACCCAGAATTACTAGAATTTTCAACTGTAAAATATTTTTACAAAGCATAAATGAAATTTGAGATTAGGATGTAACAAGTTACTTTTGTCCTAACGGGATCTAGCATGGAAGTGATATGCCCAATCAATGAAAGTAACATCATCAAGTTGATGTAATAGACTTGAATTTATATTTACAGAGTACAGTTGTGTATGAGGAAGTTCTCCTAAAACAGCCCCCTGAACAGTTCAAGGAAAACTTAACAGATATGTTTATTGAATTACTTTGTATATTTATCAAATAAAATAATTTTGACACATTGAATGGATGGTGTAAGGAACAAAGAAGATGGATATTTGAATAGATCATTAGGCAGCATTTCTAATCAAGATGTGAATGAGCATTACTGTCACCTCAAAGTGTTATAAATACAGCGCACAAATACTGCCAAACAAATGGTCACTTTTGAACTGATATGGATTTTGTTCTCAAATCAAGAAACAAAAGTGTCAGAACTCAGGACATTTTCTTTGTAATACAAGGTTGTTTTCTTTACCTCTCACAGCAATGCAAGGGCTTCAGGAAGAACTACTAGCAGACAACAAACACAAAAAATGATGATTCAAGGTAACGTACTTGATCCTATTCCTTATTTTACCTGTAATTGGATCTACTACTTACACGGATCCAGTAGTCAAGAAATTAGTGTTTGACAGAAAACATTCCCCCATTTCTGAGCCAAGGCATATGTGAGGAGAAGAGAAAAGGAATTACAACATACCTAGACCTGGCATTCTGATTCTGTCTACATTTACAATCACAAATCATTATTTTCAATGTAGCTGTTCAAAACTAATTGTATCTTCCAGGATAAATTGAAGGCTTAATACATAAACCTAAGCTACAGCATGTACTTTGCTCACATGCAAAACTATGAAAGATCTGTTAGATTTGGGTGAAAAAATTGTACAGGTTTCATATAGATTCCTACTTTGTATTACATTTTCCAAATTTAGATTTAAAAATGCTTATCTGCCTTGTCTGCTTCTACTACTCTGCCTCTCCTCTGTTTTCCATACATTGCTTTTTTTCTGAGGTTTACAGTGAGCTAAAGTTAAAAAGAGCACTGGTCATTTCACAGCCAACAGGTGCTTATAAGAAGTCATGAGAGTTCAAGAGTAAAATCTGTCATACAAGTATATATTTTAGTCCTACATTTCCAAGCAAAGATTTGCTATTGCAGTGGTCCTCATAATTGATAGGGTAATAGAACTGTAGGGAGAAAGGCACCAAAGCACTTCAATATTAATGCACAAAAGTAATTACATGAACTTTATAAAGAAATGTAACAGAAAAAGAAGGTCACTGCCTTTGTTTTTAACAAAACCTGTAACAGAAACAGTCTAAGACTATCACTGCCAGAAAAGGCTCCTGAGAACTATTTAGCATTTGCTGAGCAAGTTGGAAGAACAAATACTTGTGACATTTTCCATGCTGTACCAGTGGCAGTATGCTGCAAAGTTCTGCATGTCTCTTAAATGCAGAACCAAATGCTCTATGTCAACCTGTGGAGCTGAGGGCACTTATTGTGTATCTGGAAGTGTTGAGCATCTCTTAAGAACAGAACCAAAGATTTCACTCAATCATTTACTTGCAGGATTGTTACTAGAGTCAAGTACTAGCGTCTAAGTACTAAGTAGATAAAAATTATATTATTTAAAATCTTGGCTGCTTAGAAAACTCAGCTTAAATTTATGATCACAACTAGGGGTTCTTAATAATAATTTAGCATTCAAAAATATCATAAAAAGATGGCCCCAAAGAGTGAAAAATTAAATAATTCCTGGGATGTGTAATGCCATATAACAGGATGTGTGCAGAAATCGTCAGCTACCTTGAGCAAGCTAGAAATGGAACTAGAACAATACAGATGTGTTGGTATTATAGTTAAGTTCATCACCTCTGCTAAGAGGATCTTGTAAAATACCAGGCTTCCTAGACCACAGGACCAGGGCTTCTCAAAGATCTAGAGTGGGTTCCCATGTGATGTCTCTGTATGGTACTGCATTTCAGCAGATCGTTGTGACTCCACATAGTGTAGGTACGGCCTCTATTATTTACATTATTCAGAGACAAAGTGACATACTTAAAACTGTAGATGAAATATAAGTATCACCACAAACAAAAGAACATCCCATTTTTATTTGTTGTGCATACATTTATTATTTTATTTATTTTAAGTCAGAGACTTTAATTCCCTTTGCAATTAGACCGTATCAGCATTTTAAGAACACAACCTAACATGAGGTTTAGGTTGGATATTAGGAAAAACTTCTTCATGGAAAGAGTAGTGAGGTGTTGGAACAGACTGCCCAGAGAGGTGGTTGAGTCACCGTCCCTGGAGACATTCAAAAAACATGTAGACATGGCACTCCAGGACATGATCTAGTAGGCATGGTGATGTTAGGTTGACGGTTGGACTTGGTGATCTCGGAGGTCCTTTCCAACCTGAGTTATTCTATGATTCTATATTTCTATGACTTATCACTGAAATGCAGATTTATACACAACAGCGATTGGATGGCTGCATTTCTCAGTCAGCTATCAATTACCAGAAGAAAAGACAGACATGACATGGTTTAGTGGTTAATAGGTGGGGGGGGACGGTTGGACTGGATGATCCTTGAGGTCTCTTCCAACCTTAATGATTCTATTCTATTCTATTCTATTCTATTCTATTCTATTCTATTCTATTCCATTCCATTCCATTCCATTCCATTCCATTCCATTCTATTCTATCAACTGCAAAACCCAACCTCATGAGTTTTCTCTACTTTTACTTTATTGGGCTTCTCTTAACCCATTTTTCATGGAGTTGTCAGATGTAAACTAGTCTATGCTTGATGACAAATAGGAATTTATAATATGGAAATGCAATTAACCATGCACATAAAGTAAAAAGTTTATTTTAAAAGATTCTGATTTAAACCCATGAACAGCATGTGATTTGATGAGTAACTTCAATTTTGATCACAGTGTTTGATAAATCTGAATGTCAATTACTGAAGAAGAGATTATTGATTATCAATACAAGCAGTTATATTTTGTAAATGCTACTTTCTCCTAAATAGGATATAACTGCATATAGGGTCTCTGCACGGCAAACCTCCTTGCTGGTGAAATTTTAGCTGTGATTAAGCTGTGATTCTTTTAATTACAAAAGTTCTTGCCAAAACATAAGAAGGTACTCAAACTATATCATACATACATAAAATCAAGTAGGGGTTTTTTTTTTTAAAAAGCATGCTGATGACCTTGCAACTCTTCCAGTACAGACCTACAGTGAAACTTGAATCTTGCACAATATTGTGTGATATATGCAATATCCTCAGCTAATCATCACATACCTGAAATTCTTTTCTATTCCACGTGAATACTTGTACAGTGTAGGCTTTCTCAGCACCTCCGTCATACATCCTAGCCTGTTTTCCTTCAAATCCATTATCTTTTCTGCCTGTTTCTGAATGAAAATTTCCCCCAGCATCATATTCTGCCTTCTCCTGCATATCTTCTATACTGGCCACTTCCCACAGAACATCATTTCTTCTGCTGCTTGCCACAAACAAACCATCCCTACTCAGTTTGGAGGTCTGACTCATACATCTGGATACTACTTGTTTATTTCAAATATTATCTTAGCACAATTACTCTTTTGTTATTTAAGCAAGTTACAAAGGACCGATCTCAAAACAAAAGTTTTAGTCACATTGAAACAGGCTATTCCTGAACACTCCTTAACAAATAAGTTTACTGTATAGGTTACTTGAAGTTAGCACTTACAGAATGCTTTATATCTCTAGATAGTCTGCAAACATTAAGTAATGTGTATTTGCATCTATATGAGTAGGAAAAAAAAATAAAAATTCTCTTCCTTAGGAACTGAGAAATTAATTATAAGATGACCATTCAGATGGGTGAGATGCAGAACTCGAACACTCCTGGTATGCAGTGACCTCACAGACTGTCACCTCTTAACATGGGCAAAAGAAAGCTATTTAGCACAGGCATAACTAAAGTATATTTTGTGTGCATATGAATTCCCTCTGCTTCTGAAAGGAATATTTATGACTATGCTTCAGGAAATTGTTCTTCTGTAATTTCTGAATGTAAAATTACTTTAGCAAATTTACATTTTGTTAATTGATAACATATGTTGCAATTTTATCTTCATAACTATTAAACAGCTTGACAAAAAGCTCTTTGCCTCTGTAACCACAGCATCCCAGCAACTGTTTTCACATATCCTGAAAACACCTCTGCTGTCTCTGAAAAATTATTTTGCATCAGTCCTGTTACCTGCTACAGGCTGTTTACCTTTGATTTTTGTTTCCTTTGGCACCACCTCTACAACAACATGACATCCATCTCAGGATGGTGGAAGGGTTTTAATGTTAGCATTCTGGGCCTGAGTCATATATTTTATATAGATACTAACGTGCAGCAAATTCCTTATGTGCTGCGCCTCTGGCACCACATATATGACATGTTACCTCTGAACTGCCAGGTTCATTCATGATGGCAAGTACTTCAGCTCAGTCTGGGCTAGGATGACCAAATACCTTTTGCAGGCATACATGGCCATATAAAGCAGTGAAATTTTGATATTGTATAGAAATATTTATTTCTAAGCCTTTAAACATTACACTCGTAAAAGCAAGGAAATTGCCAAGTCTTATACACAGCTGTCCTCAGGCAGAAAATTTTTGCAGTAATTTCAAGAAGTATTATTGATGAGGTACATTCATTCAAAAAGATGCCTCTTGTCCCTAAAATCATAGTCTATGTCATCCCAGGGTAAAGTTCTCATTGACTGAATAGATCCTAGCACAGTTTGAGAGCCATGTTCATTTGTATGGTACAAATGAGATGTCTGGGAAACAAATGCAGTCATGGCAACAGCAGTACTTCAGCACTTTCATGCCAATGAAAGATGTAAAGAATCTTGAATCCATGGTAGGGTGGAAAATCTTGTGGCAAAGTACTGACCCCACAAATAGATATTGTTCAGCCCATGGTGTCAGTGACACATACAACAGATAATAAAATAGAGGATTGCTCTAGTAGCCAGGAAGCACTGCAAGTGCTTGCCAGTTCTTACATTTGGCAAACCAGATCAACATGGAAGCATAAAGTGTGAGAAAAGAAACATACCAGTGAATGAGATAAGGCTCCACTGTACTCAGTTCTTCACCTCTATAGCTAGGCAGGCTAGTTCTAACTTGCAATAACAGCGTTTAGATCAATATACTTTTACAGCTAGGGAAGAGAGTAAATCTTTTACAGCTTGATGTTTTCTTTATATCAGCCAGCTAACAGTCTCTTTTTCAGACAGCCTAGAGGTAGAAAAGTTAGATTCCTGCTCTTCCATTATGGCTCGTCACTTTGTTATACAAAGATGGTTATTCACAACTGTTTTCCACACGAGACTCAACCATAATGCATGCTGATGCTCTGTCACTCATCCCTATTCATTGGGAAGTCTCCATACTTACAAAAAAAACCAAAAAAAACACCTGACATTTTTCTAACTTACTTTGCTAAATACTATGCTGTAATATAAAGTGTCATCATTTGGCATTTATAGTACTCTAGTTTGTGTCTATGTGGAAGTCAGTATATTATGTTTGTTGTGAAGAGAGAACTACATCACAGGCCTACCCAAGAAGGTATCTTACTGGCTATTAAAAAAAAATAAATACATCGCACAACTTCATATTTACTATCATGCATCCCTAAGGATCATCTATTTCTAAAATATATTCTGGTTTTGAAGGCATCTGGCCCATCAGAGAAACATCACAGATAATCTTGCATCTAATGTATTTAGTCTGAAAATAAAGTTCAAAAGACATCATGACTACAATACAAAAAATTGAAAAACTAGGTAACTGCATCATGGTGCATCTGGCCAAACATGCAAAAAATAAAACCGCTCAAATCAATACAGTAATTTCTGAAACACCATACATGGGATACAACAGAAGTGCTAAGCAAGAGAGCATAGCTGAAAGTTTATGAAACATGATGATTATTAATGTGCACAAGCTGCCTAACTCCCAGGCTTTCTACAGCTATCCTTGCTCAAGGGAAGTTTTAAGGATGCATGTAAAAAGGAAGTGTAATAGCTGTGGTTTTCATTTTAACAGGTAGCACTTTCTGAGAACACAACAGATTGCCAGTTCCTTATTATACAAAGGTTTTTTACCCTGTCTCTCATAAAGGAACAGAAAAGCAACAGAGTTTAATGATGCCATTTTGTCACAGCTGACAACCTTACCTATTCTTGAGTGAGCATGCATTAAAATGAACTATGTGCATCTTGCAAGAGTTTCCAAGTAATACGGGTTTTGAACTGAACCCACAATAGCCACGTAAATTTCATTAAAGACACTAAGTTTCCACATTCTAACATACAAAGATCAGATAAAAGATTGTTTATTATACAGCTAAAAAACTGCAACTCATTGTAAGCACAACAGGAAAGCATGCCGTCCTGGGTTTCTGCCAGATGTCTGCATGCTGTTTCAAAATCTAAATGACTGCAGAAATTAATAAAATTATAAAATCCAGAGAAGGAGAAAAGTAAATGGGTCAGATTTACAGAAGGAAAGACAGAGAAGGCTAGTGATCTATGTCTATTGCCTTTCCACGGATCAACCAAACACAATCGGGAGCAGTCACTGGGCAACTCATTTACAAAAGTTGTATGTGCACAGGAAAAGAGTCCAAAACAAGTAGAGAAGAAAAAGAGGATGATTAATCATTTAATTAAGCACACAATCAAAACTTCAACCACACAAAGGACTTGTAGGAAAACACTGCGATTACAAAAAAACTAAGGGTAAGAGAGAAAATCTTAGTTTCAATTGGCTTCACAAAAAGAGGCTCCCTATGCAGTAATGTAAACATGAGCGTTTAGAGCCATTTGAGTTGTACTACCGTATTCAATCACCTAGCAGATATGACAGAGGAAGAAAAGGAAAATGGCACCTTTATTGAACAGAATACGAAGGCCAGGTGGAATACCCTAGGGTACTTCAGATATCACTAAACGCATATGTTTATAAAACTAAATCAGAGCTGGAATGTCTCCATTGGAGCCAGGATTTCATGCCAGTAATGATGAGAGTCTCAGGGATGACAGACCAAGCTTTACTTAGGAATCCCAGTGACTATAAATTAATAACCTAAGGGCATCAATCGAATTTATCTCCACCCTTCCTCTTCCCCTAACTACAGGAAAAACATTGGTGCTCCTATGGTTAAGAACACTGAACCAGAAACTAAAGCCAGACAGTGTGAAACACTAGAACATCCTCTATCTACTCAGCACTTCCATTGTTTAGCTCCCTCAGAAAACTAATAACTAATGTAGAAATAATGTAGGAAGGAATGAAGGGGAATTTATGGTATCATCTGCCTTTTGCATAATTCTTACAGCATTATCAATCAAAGACCTTCATTTTAGGCAACCAGTGTTTTGGAGTAGAAGATCTCCAATGCCATCAACAAGGGTTTCAGCTGTGAAGATACGATACTTTCCAGGTAGGAATGTAAGAGCAGAATGTCAAAACTCAGGCAAGCAAACAAGTTGGCTGACAGGGCCAGAATTCCGGATCTTTTGTTCCTTCACAACTCTCCGGCTTCTGCAGTTAAGCACTACAGCTACTGCACAACCTTTCGGCAGGAGACAGGCTCTTGTCTCCCAGTGCAAGGTGCTTCTGTACACACACAAATGTCCACTCTATGTAATAAATGGGAATGTCACACTTAACAAATTATGTATGGCTGGTAAGTGAGCAATCAGAGCATTGTCTGGGTCAGACATCTAGGCTACATCTATATTGTTAAATTAAATGTACCCATGAACACGCCTGAGCACTGAGGCCAACTAATATGGAACAACTGTGTCTACACAAGGAAAGTCTCAGCCTCCATAGCAGGCTGAGTGTAACCAAACTTCCTGCTGGATGTACTTTGGCTTCTGAACCATGCCCAGGAATTCCTTGGGAAAGAACTAGCTAGTAAAAGACAAAAGCTAACCATGGGCAATAGTAAAAAGTAAAAACTAGTGAAATCCAGGGCCCAAGAATATTCCTAGATATCACCCAATTTGATAAAACTGTAGCATAAAAATCCATGCAAATCACAGTTTTGGTGGATGTAACAGGACTGGTTCAAAGACTTTCTGGTGAGTGTTCATGTATGTGACAGTAACCTGTCTTAACATACCTAACCAGCAGCAAGGCCATACAGCAAGAAAAATGCAGCATGAAATTGTAAATAGGACTGCAAGGCGTATAAAGGAAAATCACCTACACAGTCTGTGTGTGCCTGTTCGCCTCTTCAACCCTCACGATGGGATTTATACCATGAGCATAACCCAGACAAACAGTATTATTCCACATTTAGTTTCATGCAAGAATTGAGATTTTTGACTGCATTTCTGTGTTCACAGAAATGTATGCTGATATAACAATATTTGTTCAATTCCTTGTAAAAAGTATTTTCAAGTGCTATTATTACAGAAAACTGAAAACCTTGTATATGGATCTGTGTATCTGCAGGAGCATATGAGAAAAAAATCACGAAGATGTAACCAATTAAAAAGAAAATTTCAACAGAAAGATGACACAGGAAAACATTACTTTATCTTCATCAAAATTTCTAAATTTCTGGAATATAAGCGAGTTCCCCGAGGTGCACCCCTCCTGCGAACATTCTGTTTCAAGAGCAAAGACTTTTTCGTACTGAATTTCTGACTCATGATTATTCATGTGATGGCACTCAATGTGTGGTTGAAATCATTGGATTTTGCCTAACACCACAGTTAATTCTTTAAAAACTCAATTCCATTATAATGAGCCAGTTTTGGAAAGAAAAAAACTAAATAAAATAGACTAAAAACTGTAGAACATTCCTATCATCATTTTGGCTTGTGCCCAGATATCTAAGAGGCTTGTGTGGAAAAAAATGTAAATATATACACCATTTTTAAAACGTACAGAAAAAAAAAAAAAAATCAGCAAATAATTTATTTGTCTTGAGTCACCGTCCCTGGAGGTATTTAAAAAACATGTAGATGTGATAGTTAGGGAGATGGTTTAGTGGTGGGCTTGACAGTGCTAGGTTAACGGTTGGACTCAATGATCTTAAAGGTATTTTCCAACCTAAATGACTTTATGATTCTACGAAATCCACAGAATGACTTAAGAGATCAAAATGGCCAGAATACAGCTCATAATTAGCAATTCAGATGGTTGTAATAATGATTACACTTTTTCAATAATATATACCCTTAGAAAGTGCATTTCGAGAACATTTTATACTTCCAAAACCTGTGTAAACATTAGCTAAAGAATTCTCACAGGACTGATAAAATGGAGGTAGGTAATATGCTTATTATGAGCAAAATAAATGGTAAAATTGAGACTCAGAGTGTTGGTTTGTCTGAGTTTCCACAGCAAGAAAACTAAGAATCACAATTTTGCCTATGTTACTGAATCCCTCAGGGGGTGACGGTCTGAAAACATCTACAGACCCAGGTGGGTCCTGAAATCTTTCCTTAGCTTCCAGGAGGGCTGCATCTGTGGAGTTAATCTCCAGGCAGAAAGCCAGCTAACTCACAGGAGTTCAATGTCTCATTAGACCTCCATGGCTTCAGAGTAAGTCTGGAGAAAGAATGTCGGTAGGTTCAATGCCAAAGAATTGAACAAGGCCAAGATTCAACTGGGTTTATTCATTTGACTCAGTTTTCCTCGCGATATTTCCTCAGATTCTTAGTTTTGGTCAGCCATGACTGAGCACCTAGATTTGGCTGAAAGGGCAGGATGCTGATGCATGTTCTCAGCCAACTGGCAGGAGCATCTTTTGTTTCTCAGAGGATGAGCATAATCGCTTCTACAAAGCACTGAGTATTTACCAGGTCTTGAACTGTACAAGTACAAACCATTTTTCCAAACATGAGTCACTCACAGGGAAGTCAAATAAGCAGCTTGGCTGAATGATCAAAAAGCGAGGTGACACAAATTCAGAAAGCCTTAAAGAAAAGTAGCTTTACAATTATGAGCACTGCAATGTTTATTAAATGTCACACAGAAGCAAAATACTTAAGAAAATAGAAGGCCTGTCTGTTGGAGAAGATGGTGATTTCCAATTACTAAGACTATTTCCTTTCTTCTAGGTGGCTAGATGAGCATGCCACCCTTGAGATTCATTTGCCACATCCAGCCATACCCCTGATACAGTTTTCAGAATGCAAACGCAGTTTTAACATGGAAGAAATAAATGTTTGGGATCATAGACCAGAAGAAAATTTCACAGTCCCATAACCATAGGTGATTTCTTAGGAAAGGAAATGCAGTGATAACCTTGCTTATTAAAAATAAAATTAAAATTAAAAAAAAACAGCAGCAATTTGAGAGAGTTTCTGCACATTAGAACTCTTACCCTCCAGTTCATTGGAAAGGAGAAGATCACATGCTTTTGAAGCATCCTTTCTTTGTTGCAAGATTATTTCCTGCTTAAATCATGACAGCTGCCTCTGGATGCAGGAACATTGACAAAATGTAAGAAAATTACAAGAAATAATCCCTGGGCAGTCCTGCTTTTGGTATAGGCTTCAGCAGCAGAGGTCCCAGAGCAGCTTCTAGCCAGCTGACTGCATACACCCCCCTGTCACAAACATTTTTCCTTAGTGTAGTCTTGCATGGTAACATTCATCATGCCAGGCCCTCCCAAAACTTTTTTCAAGGCATTGTAAAATAACTGTTTAAAGAAAAAAAAAATCTTAGAGGTATCTTAACAGTATCAGTAAACACTGTATAAAAATCTTTCATTATAAAATCATCACTATTCAAAACAATGAGAAGGTTGCTGCTGTAAACACACTTCTGTACCAATTCCACACCATGTAATTATCTCTCACAATGTAGTCACTAACAGCAGGAATTAAAAACTGGATTTACAAATTGAATGTCTGCTTTTAGAGATAGAAAGAATCCCTTGTAAACAAAGATCAGCAATATATTCCAGATAATACACTATGTTTTGCCACAGAATAGCAATGCTACAAAATACGCTTTTCTTTTAAAGATTTTACAGCTTTTTTCGCTATGATCTTCTTCCAAAGCAGAATTTCCAAAGAGAATTTTGATATATGTTTGTATAACAGCCGTATGTTCATGATACACTTATGAGAATTCAACAAACTTATCTGTGGAGGAAACATTTTGTCTGTTCTCTGTCAAAGACATTAACTCCTGACAAAGCTCAAGTTAACAACATCATCAATGCCAAAAATACTAACATAAAAAGCCAGTAAAGACAAAAATATATTCAGAAAAAAATGAACATTTTAAAACTAGCATTTAGGAAGTTAATGAAGTAACTAAATAGGCAGAATCAAAGATATAAAATCTAGGAGATATAAAGTATTAGCTGAATATATGCAAGCAATCACATATTTGTAAATTGAGTTACATATCTGTGCAGGTGCCTGCATGAAGTGGATTATTTGGGGCAGTTAGAATTGCACAATATCACAAGCATTCAAACAGATGCTGAAAAAGTCAATTTTTCATGCTTACTCACTAGCTTGGTAACACCAGCAAGAATGTAAGAAGTATTTATATTTCAGGCGCTATATGATTTTATGCCGGAAATCCTTGAATTCAACATTAATGTGACGTGTCCTCCAGTTTCTGTCTGACTCCTTGTCAAAATTGCTTGACCCTCTTAGCCACTGCAGAATTGGACATGCCAGAGGAGTTTATATGAAGAAGCTAGAGAATTCTGCTATTGCTCTCTTACTAAAAGAAGAACCAAGCTGCCAGTAACTGTACGACAAGGTACCGGCAGGTACATACCCTCACCTTTCCAGGTGAGAAAGGATGGAAGCCCATCCTGAGAGCCTGGAATTCAGATTACCTGTCCTCAGGTTCAGGCTGATTGCCAGGGATTTGCAGTGCTATCTGTTGTATGAAGGAGAAGCTCTGTAAACTTTTCTCCAAATGCTAGGGAAGGGAAAACCTCTTAACTATGAGAGTTATCAGTAGAAGAATATTTTAAAAAGTTTAGAGAGTTATTTAAATTTACTTTTTGGAAAATGTTCAGTGCATACGTATCTAAACAAATCACAGCAAAATGCTTTGGCATCAAGCTTCTTTTCAAGAAATGTTTTGAGAATAATCCAGATGTTTTTATTAAGTCAAATTAACCTGTGTTCATCTCACTATTATCTTTTATGTCTAACATTTTCCTTCAGTCTGAAAAATATAAAAAATTCCTAACATGTTAACAGCTCTTAACGACTATTAAAAACAGTTAGCCTAACCAATCATGTAATTTTATAAAAATTACTTCCTTCATATCCATTTCAATAGGAAGCTGGTTTTGTATAAAGATATGACCATTGTTTCCTTAACTCACTTATCACCTTCAAGCATACTGTACATAAAACTGATCACAAAGATGAAACACAAGTTTCATCAGTCTACATCCTCCTCTACTACAGCTGTCACCTACATCCTCCTCTGCTTAGGCCACTGACACATCTCTTTACAATCTGCTTTGTCAGCTTCTGGTTTACAGCATTGTGACCTAATAGTGAAGACAAAAAAACACCTCAAGTGTCATTTGGCTCAAAAGCCAAGTTAGGACCTATGAATTATAACAGTAACTCTATGTCCATTTAACAGTGGAAATATAGTAATGACAAGACAGAGGAGTAAGGGAGTCTTCACTGTAGAACAATCTGTCAGGGCAGATTAGACAATCCCAAAGTCTTCAAGAAATTATTCATAAACGTTATGAAAAAGTTATTCCCCTCTAAATGGCATTTACCTTGTGAATACTACCCTCTGTTTCTAAGCTTTTGTTGTCAGTAACCCAAAAAATCCTAACCTCCAGCAGTACAGGGAGGCATGGTGAAAAACCAAAGGAACTGCCCCTGGATATGTGTAGGTACCATTCACATACTACGATAATACGCAACTTTTGAAACACCAAGATTAAAGAAACATATATTCTGAAACTTTATCTTTGTCTGACTTCCAAAATACTATCTTTTGACTGGAAGGTAAAATGTGACCTTTCCATCAAAAGAATTAATTTTTGCGTTCATACTTACTAAGCAAATACCATGAGGGGCTTAAATATTGTTTCATCACAACTGAACAGCAGTATATTAATATAAAACTGGAACAAATGAGAAGTAACAGCACCAGAGCTATACAGAACGTTGCAATGAAACCTCAAACCATGAAAAGCCGAAATGGAAACACTGGGATTCTCCTATTTTCTTGAAGAGCCGTGGGAACCATTGCCATACTTCTTGGCTATGCCCATCAGATGGAGCAGAAGAAGAGGAAATTCCCTTAGAAAAAATATTTTGAGGAGGTTTTCTGGACAAGGACAGACATTACATAAAGGATCACTGTGGAAATGACTGCAGTGTCCAGTTATTCTTACCATGTCTTGAAGGAAGCATTAATACAGATAAGACATACAGTTCAATACTTTAGGAATAAGGAGATCTTAAAATCTGTCAGCTAAAATGCAGACTCAGATTCTCTAAAACGGACAGCTCGCGTTCCTGTTCCTAAGACAAAGAATATGCAGATAAGCTAAAAAGGCATATGTAGCAGTGCTGACTTACATTTAAATAGGCTCTTTATCTAACATTTGAAATATATTTTGCCTCTCTATAAATATTAAAATTCCTAATCCCCTGTTGCCACTCCAGCTGATTATTGAATTATTAGCTGTCAATATGAAATACATATAACAAAGTATACCTTTTTTTAAGAAATTACTGCAAATTCTGAGGTCTGTGACCATACAAATAGGACCCAGTTCTCATGCTGATGCTATCTATCTGACCGGAGTGTATACCTTTGACACAACAGAATCTCTCTGGTAGAGGATCTAAACTATTTCAAACAGCAGTTAATCTCTTGTATTTTCATTTTCTACCATAAAACAACAATGCAAAGTAAGAGGACAAGAAAGAGGACTGTGTTTATTTACAAAGGGTCTGAGTTCCTTGTATCACAGTTGAACCTTAAATAGAAAAAAATGAGACACTACATCAACTTATTTTGTGAGCAGTTTTCCATGGAAGTAATACATATAGTATTACTCATTACCACTTTGGCAAGAAATATCAAGTACAAGATAAGAGAAACACTGCAGCGATATGTAGCAGCACATACCATTGAGCAACAGAAATCCATAAGGGCAATAGAAATTACAGATATCATAGCACAGAAATGAGTTATCAAGGAGAAGAGACACAGACCACTTATCTGAGAAGCTTATTTCAGTGAAGTGCTCTGTCCCTGTGAGTGTCCCAAGAAGAGCTGACACACAGCTGGGGTACATAACTGGCGTCCTAACGAACAGCTTTAAGTAGCTATGAAGTATGTATCTCTGCTCACACAGTAAAGTTTCTTGGTCGCTGCTAACTTAATAAACAAATTTGCCTACTTGCTAGAAAATGCTTGATAAAAAAAACCCCAAAACTGTTTACTTGTTTTAAACCTTACTTTTCCTGAAATTGATGTTATTCCTCATATGTGTTGTTCATGTAGCCGGCCTGTATGGGGTGAATGGTGGTGACTGCTGCTAGTCAGATATAAATTTTTATCTATTTACTGAGTTGGCCAGTCATTTAGCCTCTTCTGTGCTTAAAAAGAATTTGAGGATCATGTGGTCTTTTTTTTTTAATACAGGGAAGAATTCAGTCATAGGGAGAAAATTTTTTTATAATTTCAACAGTATGCACTCTGTACATATTCATGAATTTTAAAGCCAGAAGGAATCATTGCCTTCCAATCTTGCCTTTTATCTACAGTTCACCTACTAATGTCAGCCTGCAGCCCAGATGTTCTGTTTAGCTACTATGTCTTTGAGAAAGCTGATTGCAAAGGTTAATCTACTCACCACTTGAAAAGTTGTTCCTATGTTTCGTCTACCTGTTACTTTAAAAAAATCCAGAAGTAATAAAAAACCCAATCCTCCATTTTGTCCACACTTCTTAGTTTCTGTTTCAAATCACTGTAATCCTCCGTGCCATTTTTCTTCCTCTAAAGGGAAATCTAAGGAACCATCTCTACATAGATAATTTTGATGATTCTATCAAGAAATCTCAAATCTCTTCTTAGATAAAAGACACCAATTTAACTTAAGGCTTTCTCACAGACCTGTACAAACAAAGCACACATGGAGTTCTCTCTGAAAAAAAGGACTTTTCCCGTCTTCAAAATCGCTGCATATCAGTCCTCTGTACAGCAGACGTTCATGGCCCTGGCGGTTCTTACACATGTATGCTCTCCTCAAAGCAAAACAAAGCACTCCTAGTCCAGATGGTCTCTCTCCCAAAGCTTCGCCAGCTTCCATGCTTGGAACAGTTCCATGGTTCTGCCCCAATACAGGTGTATTTACATTAGTAGTTTAGTCCAAATCAGGAGAGTACTTTGATTAATGATTCTATGATTATGTTTTGTCATTGCATATATTGGTTAGCATTTCATCTGAGCTGCATTTCTTTCGTGGGGAAATCTCTCATTTCCTCATACACAAGGAAATTTCCTCACACACTGGGAAACTTCCTCACACACTGGGAAAGAGCAAGAAATGATAAAAAGAAAACTTCTTGGTTTTTTAAACCTCACAGTTAATTTTGTCATTACAGCAGGAAAACACATCAGTTCACAACAAGACCAAAAGAAAAACTATGGCTGATACTCACCTTCCACTGTCAGAGTTTTCAGTCACTGTGTAAAATAAATTGAACTATTAAAAAAAGTGAAGTTTTCTTCTTTGTTTTTTGCTGGGTTATTCATGAGATTATTATACTTACATTAAGGATCTGTGTATATTTATCACTATTATCTCTGCATCCCAGAAGAACAAAAACCACAACCTACAGCCCTGCACATTTTACTTTTTGAAGACATGAGATAAAAATCTGTGTGCAAACAGCCTTTAGGAGATGCTCATTTCTGTCTACAAGTATATTTTCTAACAAAAGAAAACAGGTGTGCTGTTGACATTTTTAGTGCAATTCTGTTTATTAAAAATGTTTGTATTCACACAATAATATCAATTGCATTTAAACACATAATTAATGTATTTTCATATATATTAGCACATTAACAGATTTAACTACTCCCAAGCCTGTTATTGGCAATATAATGAAAACCTAATGTAAAGAATATCTACCTGCTCACATAATTCAAAGATCTTACTTACGTGGAATTCTGTTTTTCTCAAATACACTTAAGAACTCACAATTATGCACATAAATTAAGCTAAAATAATAAATAAAAGTAAGCAACAAGTTAAATTGCATCTTGAATTCACATCTGAAAGTTTGCCCATAAATTTAACATTTGAATATTTAATGATGTAGGGGTTTTTTTCCTTTTTATAGACATTTGTTACTTAGATACTTTATCAAAATCATAACAAGTCTCAACATCTTTAATCTGTTCATAGACATAGCCTCAAATTGCTACTTATATAAAATGTTTTATGGAAAAAAGCTCTCAGAGTTAAATTGCTCTCAGACTTAGTTGTCCCAGGAAAAGTAGAGAATTACCAATGAAATTACTTTAGCAGTAGGGTAAAATATCTATTGACTGTGACAAAGACTATGGAATCCATCTGCTCATGGACACACAGTGCAGCAGATTTTACGACTATGAACTCAGTCTAGTGAAAAGAAATGGTTTACATATGCAGAAACTAATCTTTATGATGCTTATAACCACACTAAAGAAGGCATCACCTCCCAAGCAAGAAAGAAAAGACAATTTGCAAAAGTGAGCAACAGTGATCCCAGCTTCTGAAAACTAAAAAAGAAGGCTGAAATTTCTCTAGAGTTAAAAAGTGAGATGAGATGCGATGAAGTAAAATAAAATAAAATAAAATAAAATAAAATAATAAAATAAAATAAAATAAAATAAAATAAAATAAAATTTAAAAATAAAATAAAATATAAAAATCCCATTTAAAAAAGGAAGGCTAGAATTGCATCACTTGGCAAAGGAGAAAAAAAGAATTTGATTTTTTTTTATTTCATGAAAGAGCTATACGATATCTCATTTAGAATTGCAAAACAAGAAAATACTTCAATACATTTTTTTATTCTCCTGCCAAACCAGGAAGTTTTAGAACTTTCTAAGCATCTGAAAATTGTGAAAGAAATTAAACTGCCACATGTTGTAAAGCCTTAGCAACAAAAGCATCCACCCATGTAACCTTTGTAATAATTCTGTACCAAAGGTATTACATGTGCATTTATTTATGAAGTGTAAACAAGCAGCCACCATTTTCATCACTTAGAATTGAGTTGTATAATGCGTGCACTGCTAGTGAACCCAACGATTCTGAATGCAATTTCAGTTAGCACACAAAATTAACCTTTCATATGAGTGCCCACATTTCCCCTAAAACATCTTTCCTGTCATATTTCATAAGTAATTTGGGCAATGCTTAGTGTTTTAGCCCATCTGAATTATGCATACACCTACACATTCCATAATGTAACTAAAGAATGTTTGCAGTTCTTGGGCTTGATGCAAATTTATTATAAATAATTGTAAAAACTAACCAGCCGTACAGAAATAAAACACACTTACTGAAGTTAATCCCACACACTCTTTCTTCCACTGTCTCAATACATCAAACAGTAATTATCTTGTACTTAACATAATAGAACAGAGAATATTTATCCTGAGAGTACCCAAACTGGTTAAATATAGATAAACATCTATGACAGAATTAAAAAAAAAATAAATCAGTTTTCTTCTTTAAAGGTCACTGCTTAATAATTATTTCAGTGTCATTAGCAAAAAAGCTACACATCAGAGCCAGCTCCATATGGGCTATGACTGAACTTAAACAGCATTATCTGTGTCCTATTGTGAGTTCAAATTAAAAGGCAGATTGCTGCTGTTTTGGGAAGAGGAGGTTGTCTGCTTCTTTGCTTTGCAAGAAAAGAGAAGGAGGTAAGTGAGAAAAAGGAGAAATGATAGCTATCATTTAACATGAATGTTATTAATCTTTATCTGAGATACTTATTTGTTCCTATTCCTGTACCTTAATGACTTCCAGCCCCTACATCATTCCACTCTGATATAAAGAGGAACGCTAAGCTCTGGCAAACCATGTGGAAAAACCCAATCCATTTTCCATAAATACCAAGATAGCGTGCTAATCGCTGTAGTCCTCAGCCTTATGTTAGTAAGTACTTCCAACTTCAGCCTACTTTTTTTCCTGAAAATGTCACTGACATTAAGATGAATACTCTCAAATCATGTTTATAAGCCCTACATTGTCTGTGAACTTTTGAGAGAGATTTAATGGCAGAGTGCTAATGAAAAATTTACGTGGCATTTTCATTCCACAAGCTTTTCTACCAGAAACCTCACTTCATATATTTACTGTGAAAGCAAAAAGTCTTCCATGGAATTATGCTACTTGTTAGAATGAGGCAATTAAAATTGCAGAAAATTTTAAAGACCCGAAAAGTCACTTACATGAAGAATATTAGTGTATTGTTTAATATAATGAATGCACTTGTTAAATAATAATCAGTCCATTAACATCTTATGAATAGAAACAGAAACTATTTTAGTTATATATTAATTCTAATTGTCACATTAGCTATGCTATAGGGTTTATACTGTTATGCATCAATACACATACTTATGACAAAGTTTGGGAAAAAGGAGAGTGGATACAGAAAATGTTCTTTCTATTTTTTCTTTTTTCCTCATACCTAAATAAATATATCACCTGGAAACTACGTGAGAAATTATTTATACAATTTATATAAATTATTTATATAACTTATACTGTACAGGTTACTCTTCCTTATATAATTCGTACTATCTGCATGACAACTTTCTTGCTTGCTCATATCAGTTTGGGTTTTCAGCCATTAGAGAGACACATCAATGAAAAGATGTCAGTGGGGAAGGTAGGAGGGGGAAAACAATCAGCTTGTCTGGCAGGGAATTTGGTCTACCCATCAAGCATTTGGTCAGTCTCCATAATGAGCACAGGAAAATGTGTAAAATCCTACCACTCTCCACTTAGTAAATAAACATAAGAACTTCTCGTGATAATACAGAATAACATACAATACTTAAGATGTAAAATACTTTAAGTATGAAAGAGGCAATGAGATCACACTTGGCTCTTCTGCCCAGTAAATCAGCCAAAACTGCCCTTGGGAGTACAAGGACTTTATGAAGAGTAGAGTCCTTGGTGAGTTGGATGAGACAGAAAAGACTCATCGTTGTTCGATGAATGACCCTTAGTTCCAAGTACACGAACACACAGTACTACTAACTATTACTGTGAATACTGAAAAGTGGCCTTCTAAGGACAATTAGCTTTTTTTATAGATGTGAACATCAAAACTAAATAATTGTCTCTGCAGTTGAATGAGTATGACAGTGCCCCAGTTTCAGCTGAGATAGAGTTAATTTTCTGTCTACTAGCTGGTATAGTCCTGTGTTTTGGATTTAGTATAGTAATGTTGATAACACACTGATGTTTTCAGTTGTTGCTGGATAGTTTCAGTGCTTACACTAAGTCAAGGACTTTTCACCTTCCCAAGCCTTGCTAGGTGCACAAGAAGCTGGGAGAGCAGAGACAGGACAGCTGGCCCAGGGTGGCCAAAGGGACATTCCCTGCCACAGAACGTCGTGCTACAGATAGAACTGGGGAAGCCAACTGGGAGGCAGGATCCCTGCTAGGAAACAGACTGGGCATTGGATTGGCTTTTTTTCCTTCTGCATGTGGCTTAGAATCATAGGCGAGCAAGTACATTTGTGCATCATTTGTTTTTTATTTATGTGTATATATATTTATTATCATCATCATTATTATTATTCTCTTCTTTTGTTATCCTATAAAACTGCCTTTATCTCAACCCACAAGTATTTTGTTCCATTCTCCTCCCCATCCCACCAAGGGGGCTGAGCAGCTGCATGATGCTCGGTTACCAGCTGGGTTTAAACCACAACAGACAGCAACCACAAGTTCTTTATCACATCTGTGTATTTCATTCCCAGAATTGCTGGAGACAGAAGCCTGACAATACTGTTTATATGAGCAGAAACTCAGCTTCTCTCTATGTTGCATGTCTGGAGTGTAACAAGGTAATAGCATTAGACCTATATTCCAGTCATTTTCACCCAAGCCACTGATTTATATGTATGTGATTTTCAGGCTTGTATATGCATTGTACAACGTGGCAAGAGCTCTGAAAATTAAGTTACTAAGATGAAATTCAAGTCTGTCCTATAGTTATAATTGCATAGCTGGATTTCAGGGCAGTTGTCTGCCTGCACACCCATGTACTTGAGTCAGAAATTCCCTAGTGGTCCAGGAAGCCCCCAGCTAGATGAGACATCCAACTGATTTGAAACATCACAACAACCTAGCCAAGGTGACTGACTGAGCTCCTGGCCTCCTTCACAGCAATATATAGGAGTAATTGGTGCAGGAGTCTCCATGTGGGAATTCCAGGCACTCCCCGAGGCAACTCCTGCTATGATAGACCAATTTGTATGTTTCAATGTGTAGATTACCATCCTGCATGGGGGATCTGGTTATTCTGGATGCTCCCCAGGCAGGTCCTCCTGCAAAACTGATTAATCTGTACACAGTTACTTTTAAATAGTCAGTAGAAACCATTTCTGCAGATGTAAAAGCAGTTACGTAAGGCAGTCTTCAGTACATAGTTAAGAGATGCTTTGTGTGTAGTTTAAGATAATCAACAGCAGTGAATTGAGTATGTACTGAAGCAGCCACATAGGACCACGAGCCAGCTAGATCATAGGAATTCAGCAGAATGACAGTTCGATGAGTCTCATTCCCAATGCAGCAGGAGACACCCCTGCAAGGACCCCTGCAATGGAAAATCCTGCAGCCCCAGGTCCAGCAACCAGCTGCGCTCTTTGAGACATCTAATCCCCATGCTGAATTCCCGCTGTTTTGGGTTGTGTTGTTTTTTAAAACAAATACTCTGTTTATGAGTGTCTGTGTAGCAACAACCAGGTACTCAATGTATACGGGACAAACTTACATTTTTCTTGTAACTGGAAAAAAAATCCATGCTTTTTCACCCTGATCTAAATTTTCCCTTTTCAAAACATCTCACTAACTACATCCTCCCACAGTGCTTCAGCAAGTAGGAAAGTGGTGGAGCAGCCTAGCATCCAGCAGTAACACAGCTATTAGAATATAATGTTCATAGTGCTGGTATGAAGTAAGCTCTGTAGGTTGTAATTATTGAAGTACCAGGCTGCCTGTGTTACAGAAGTAAACAGATTTTATAAGTGATAAAAAGTAAAGTTCCACTGGCTTGCAAGTCAAGCCTAGCAAATTACTGATCAAAAGTATCTTGCCTTTTCACTACTGGGCTCTTTTGAGTCCACTTGAACGAATAAAAGACCATTCAAATGAGCAAGGATTGAGAAGGTCAGGACTAACATGAGAATCAGTTATCATAGATTATCAGATATCATGAGTCAGATCTACAAATTGTTTCCACTGAAAATGATAACGAAAATTCCCTCAGGGCATACCCCAGGCAGGACAAACAGATCATTTCTCTAAGGAGCGAAAAAGAGTATTTTTTTCTTAGTTGCCCTGGCTGTTGCGTCTGGTTCTTGTGCTTGTAATGAGATGGATCATCAGACCTGATTTGAGGAAGAAATTGTTTCTTGCATCGTATGAGGAGAGATGGATGGATGGCATGGAGAAAGAGAACAGGAGCTCAACTCCTTTAGCTAGCTGCTAGGATTACTTGGATCTATCAACTCATGTCTACCCTGCAGTTTTAGGGTCTTTTGCCTAAGATACCTGGTTCCTGCCTGTTATCCCCTCTGGCATTCAGCATAACCTGTCCTAAGGATGTAAATTGAATAAAATTGTAACTAATTCAGGGATAGATAGGAAAGGTTTAATGATCTACCACTGCATAGATATAGAATAATAGAATCAGAGAATCAGAGAATGGTTTGGGCTGGAAGGGATCTTTAAAGGTCACCCAGTTCAACCACTCTGCAATGAGATCAAGTTGCTCAGAGCCCTGTCCAACCTGACATTGAATGTTTCCAGGGATGGGCAATCTACTACCTCTTGGGTAACCTGTTCCAGTGTTTCACTATCCTCATCATAAAGAATTTCTTTCTTATAGTCTAGTCTGAATCTACTCTCTTTTAGTTTAAAAACATTACCCCTTGTCCTATCACTACACACCTTATTAAATATGCACATATATATCAATATATGCACACACACATATGTATGTATATATATGAACAAATGGTCCCTTTTGCCTTAAACATTTAAACTGTATTTCAATATAAGGTGGAAAAGTATTTTCTGCTACGAATTTTATCTTTAACCTTCTAAGCTGCACTAGAAACGTGCTGATTAGAGACACCCACTATCCATTTTACCCTGTTGCTAATGAAAACAAGCCCTGCATTCAAAGCTATTTTTACTGTTCAGATTTGCATAATATAGCTGTGCTCTGACTCAGATTTCTGCAGATGAAGTAACTTTTTCCCTCTTCATAAAATTTTCTAATTTGAGAGCTAAACAGTGAGATAATTCAAAAACAGTTTTAAGATCCCTGCTCAATTATTCTTCTTAGTTAGCAGAAATTAATGCAACTAATTTACAGAGCTGTAACTCTACCCAGTATATAGGGGTATGTTTGTATCATGCATTCTCATAAAATTACCTTTCTTTTATTTAAATATCCTTATTCTTAAATGCTCATGAGAGAAACTTCGAAGCAAGATAACATATCTGTTTTTCTCCTGTACATATTTACATTAAAATGCCAAACACAGGCAAACACACTTCTTAGCAGATAAGATCTCAATTTGCAGAGACAGAGAAGTCAAATCCCTCTTTTATCTGGACAAGTTTTCTCATGACTACACTCACTGCTTTCCCAAATTTTATTAAAAGTGGGATAGCAGGAAAGAGGTTAACATTTCTGTTAACTAATCTTAACAGAAATGAATGTAGTAGAAAATTCATGCAGGGAAATTGTGTCAAAGGCTACTAAAATAAAAAATGGTATCTTTGGCTCAGGAAGCCCTCAGCAAAGATAGTTGAAAGACTGTCAGGATTTCAGAAAAGTAGGTGTACATGGTTTCCCACTTCTGTGCTTCTCCCTAGACATGAGATCTCTGGAACAACACAAGATAGCCATTCCTTTTGTTTGATGATTTAGGGATTTCTAGTCACTCAAGCTCACAAAAGCAGGGGAAAAAATCATAGAGGAAGTCCTCAGTTTTCACATTGCCTACAGCTCTTCTACTATACAGTAAAAGATTTAGTCCCATTTCCAGTACAGCTCAGAAAGCAACACAGGCCGTGATTTGATTCAACTTATAATCAGCATTCACCATCTTATCAATGACTTCAGTAAAACTTGTATATCATTGATCTGTTTGTTAGAAAGAATATGTGGTTTTATCATTAAGTCATTTTATAGACATTGTTAAAATTTAAGCTGCCGTTCTAATGCAAAATGTGTTGAATGAACATTATTTTGATCTGTCCAAACAAAACAATCATTAGCATTTAAGTTTGGCTTTACAGACTGATAAAGTATTAGTTTAAAATATCTAACAAAATCTGTGAGGCACCAGAAAAAAAAAAATAGGTCAAATGCCTGATTATTAATAACTTTGTATGTTGCAATTTTTTTCACAAAATACCATAGATAATTTTATCAATAGTGCAAATTTTAGTAAATATTGATCCTGTATCACTACATTTATCTTTAATAAACTCCAGAGTACAAGAACAGCAGCAGTATTAAATCAGAGTATGAACAACAATAATAAGCAGGAACCAAATAAACTGCACAGCCCCATCTCTGCACTTTGCTCCCTCCTCTTTCATTTTGAAATAAGGCACTCAATGCTGAAAATGTGATCTTTTAATTATATTTTTCTAGAACAGTTAGCACAATGTGGAAGGTTTTCCAATATCCACACAAATGTTTTGCAGAAAATGCTGTAGGCCTGCCAACTGAAGGCACCTTAAGATGTAGTTATTATGGTATCATTTTAAGCATGTATTTTTTAATGTGAATTTTCTTCAGCTGGTAAATTGGTAAATAGCTAAGGAATCTGAAACAAAAGTGCTGAGGTATATGATGTTTCATCAGAAAAAGTACAACTTATTCAACTGCTGCACTAAAGTAACTAGAAGTTAAAGTCTTCATTGGGTGTCTAGAAAGGAAGAGGGATAGAAACTAATCAAATGGGCTAATGCTTAATTGTTATCTGTACTAATTACTAGAACAATGATGCTCAATATTAACTCTTTCCCAGTACATGGAAAGTGTACAATTTATAAAAATTACACTACCCATTTAATAGCTATTATCGTTACCAATTAAACAATTTCCTCCAGAAGCACTATTTTGAAGAGGAGAGCTACAAAAAATAAGACTGCATCACCTACTTGAGTGGAAAGCACAATTTCTGCATAAAGATTCAACTAAGAAAATATGTCTCTCCAACAAAGGCAGAACTACCACATTGGAAGTTGTCCTCTATCCAGTGGACAAGAAACAACATGCAGCCCAAGATTAAAGGGACTGTGCACAGGAAATAAGAATAGATTCGGTAGTTTTCAAACAATATGAAGGAGTGACACCTTTTTCTCACTCTGCAATGCCAGCTACTTTGTCTAATATAAATAAAGAAAACATATGGTAACTACAGCCTACCTGCTGATCACGTGGAACTCAGCTGTGAATACACACGAAAAAGCAGAACAAGAATATTACACATAAAATAAAAAATACTTTTAGTAATTTCTATCTTTATTATGTTTTATTTTAATTTTAAGCAAGCATATATTGAGAACCACAACATGTCCACTGTTTTTGGCCACAGCTACCACAAAAGCATGTCAAGGCATGAACTCTCTGTCATGCTCAATCTTATTTTTATAATTTTATTTTTGAAGGAGGCCTTTCATTATCATTACCGTTAGCAGAATTACTCTGACTTGTGACTTAACTCAAGGTGCACTGAAATTATCTGAAGACACAGCATCAGAACTGAAGCAACTTATCTTTTTATTTAATCAAAAAGCATTAACTGGTACAAAAATTTAAAAAAATTCTAATTACTCCATTTATGTACTTTACTTCAATGGAACACTGATATTTCTGGAAATAAAGCTGTTTTAGTGCAATATCTGTACAACTCAATTCTACACAAGAAAATGCATGGTTATATGCAGCCTTAAAATCAGTCTACATGTTATAATTTCTAGATTTATTCTAAAATATGGTAACAGACATTTGAAATAATCGTGCTAATTTCTACAATATTATTGGGTTTGAATCGTTCAGTATTATAACACAGGATAAGTTGAAGTCTATGGGGGACGCGTTTTTATTTGTTTTTGTTGGGTTTTTTTAGTATCTGGCTTGTCTTAGATGGTTACACCAAGAATGATCAAAAGCAAAAAAAAAATAAATAATTATACAATAACATCTCAGCAAAATTACCAACTATATCTAAAGTGTTCTGAAGATATTTTAATTCCCTAGAAAATAAAACGTCCCTCTCCCCTAATTTGGAAGATAAAGGAAAAACATTAATTTAGGGGCTTGGGTCATTTATCATCGGGTATTGAGATAATTTACGTTTTATAGCATGATGGGCTTCTGGGCCTCCCGTCATACTGTTATTTGTCTGAAAGGGAGGCTGTTCGAGATATTTCTACTTCTTTTTCTATGCCAGTAAAAGCTCAATAAGAACCTCAACAGCTTCACTACCAACTGCTACTAGATCAAGCTGAACATTAAACAGATGGAACATATTACTAATAAGAATGTTTACCAGCTAGTCATTCAAGGATCCCTGTTGAATCCAGCCATGATGCATGTTTGCTGTAACTGATAATGAGAATCAAGAGCTGCCTCTTCAATAACACAGTCTTCTGATTAAAAGTAAAAACAAAGTTCAAAGGGGTACAAGGGCAATTTTGCACAGCAAGACAGCGTGACTATAAGCTTGAGTCGTCACATAAATTAGTAATGTCTGTACTGAAAACTGCAACTTACAAATGACTTCAGAGAGTCCATTTTTTAAATACCTCTTTAAATCCAATGTGAATTGTTTAAATCTGTACAATAGTAGATCAATAAGCATTTTTGCTGACCAAGGAATAGTCACTTTTAAATTGCCAAAATAGACCTGTTCTGGAAGAGTTTCAAGTTGTACTGCAGCTTTCCATAATACATAGTGTTTAATTTGCCATCTCTTAGCCAGGACAATTCTTACCATATTCAAAGGACAACACCAAATACCAACAAATTCAGAAAACACAGCATTTCCTTCAGAAACTGGCAAATAAATAAATGTCTGTATGTTGTTTTTGTACATAAAAAGCATTTCAAATCATTAAATGGTTATTATTACTCCAAACATGTGTTGACACAATTGCTGAAGCCAGGTCTTAAGTGAACATGACTTTTTATATTCATGACTTAGAGCTAAAGCTGTGTTATTTTTTGATTCTACTGTTTGCAAGATCTGCAAACATTATTATTGTATTATACAAATGAATAGTTATGACTCCTTTAGACTGGCTGTGGAGAAAACAGCAACATAATTTGAACTAATATGGAAAGACATGCTAGTGGGAGAAAAAAGGCCTAACTAGAACAGACGTTTTGAACATGAAGGGAAAAAAATCCTCTGTGGATTAACTTGATAATACTTAAATAGGACTAGATCTTCCTTGCCATGGAAAAAAAAATACAGTGCAGATGAAACTCAGAAAAATCACATTAAAAAACCCTTGCAGTTTATGCCCAATGCTCCTCCCCAGCAGAAGAACCAAGGTGCCTTTGCACAGACAGGAAACTGAAGAGTTCTAGTAAACTATACATGGAGATAAACTTATACATTCTCTGTGTGAACTTATTTCAAGCCTCACATTTTAAGAGAGCTGCAGAAATGGGTGAGGCTTTGTTTTCAGGATTGTTGCCGCTGTTGCAGGTATAGTTAGAGTAATGGCATCACTCACCGGGCACATGTGGCAGCTGCTTTTTGACCAATACCAAAACATTCTAAAGCTAAAAGCACAATCTGTGTTTGGAGGGTTGACCCTGGCTGCACACCAGGTGCCACCAAAGCTGCTGTATCACTCTCCTCTTCAGCTGGACAGAGGAGAGAAAATATAATGAAAAGCTTGTGGGTCAAGATAAAGGCAGGGAGAGATCACTCAGCAATTACCATCACAGGCAGAGCAAACCCAACTTAAGAAAATTAATTTAATTTATTGCCAATCAAATCAAAATAGAGTATTGAGAAATAAACCCCAATCTTAAAAACACCTTTCCTCACCCCTCCCTTCTTTCCAGGCTTAACTTCACTCCCAATTTTCTCTACCTCCTCCCACCCAACAGCCCAAGGGGACAGGGAATGGGGGTTGTGGTCAGCTGATCACATGTTGTTTCTGCTGCTTCTTCCTCCTCAGTGGGAGGACTCATCACATTCTTCCCCTGCTCCAGCGTGGGATCCCTCTCAAGGGATATAGTCCTCCACCAATGTCTCCAACATGAGACCTTCCCACAGGCTGCAGTTCTTCACAAACTGCTCCAGTGTGGGTCCCCCACAGGGTCACAAGTCCTGCCAACAAACCTGCTCCAGTGAGGGCTTCCCATGGGGTCATAGTCTGCTTTGGGCATCCACTTGGATGCTCAGTGTTGGAGCAACTGTGGGGTCCTCCACAGGCTGCAGGTGGATATTTGCTCCACCATTATCTTCCATGGGCTACAGGAGGACAGCCTGCCTCACCAGGGTCTCCACGGACTGCAGGAGAATCTCTGCTCTGGCGCCCAGAGCATCTCCTCCCCCTCCTTCTTCACTGACCTTGGTGTCTGCGAGTTGTTCCTCTCACATATTCTCACTCCTCTCTTCTGGCTAAAATAGCTGTTGGTGAGATTTTTTTCCTCCTTTCTTAACTCTGTTATCCCAGAAGCACTACCACCATTGCTGACAGGCTTAGCCTTGGTCAGCCGTGAGTCCATTTTGGAGCCGGCTGTCATTAGCTCTACCAGATATGCGGGAAGCTTCTAGCAGTTGTGACCCCATGGGAAGCCCATGCTGAGCAAACTCCCAGCAGGACCTGTGGAGAGAGGAGCCCACGCCAGACACTCCCCCTACCAAAACCTTGCTATGCAGACCCAAAACACCATCTTGACCTAAAAACTTCAAGAGGTACCTAAGGAAGGTACTCGAGACAGTGGAGAGAAATAGGAAAGTGATTCATCACACCATAACTGATCACAAACGTTGCTTCTGTCTAAGTCTTAATCTTCAGATGGTTAAAGATAGACAAGGTAGCCCCTACTTTCAATCAGCATCTAAGTCTCACCTAAGAGCTATTCAAATCCAAATATATTCCTCACATGCACAAAACAGTACTAAAAAGCCGAAGGACTCAGAACCAGAAGTTAGCCTACATTACTGTAAATTACACACTGCAACCACACAGACTGTTAATAAATGAACAACATAAATATGTTTTAAAATGTGCTTCAAAACAAGCAGAGACGTGCTACTGAATTCCGGGCAGACAGCTGGCAAAGAAAAGCAAGTCTACCTCAGATTCATATGCTAAATTTATTGCCATTAAATGTCAATTAAACTTATTGGGCATTTTCTTCTGCTATTACTACTACAAAAAATTTCAGTGTTATTTAGAGAAAAGCCTCTAGACATTCTCAGAAAAACTTAAAAACTGTTAAGTTTGTAAACAGAAATGGATTTGGATCTCTTTTCTTGTACTAAATATTGCCTCTTCCTGACAATGCACAGCAAGTTGTGAAGTTCTCCTCCAGGCTACATTCCCGTTGAAACCAAAGTGATTGCCTTAAACCCTGACTTGACGATGCAGAGGGTTCAACACCACCACTGGCATAAAGACCTGCTCTCCTTTACTTCTTTTCAACACTCGTGTCTGCTTTTTCATTGTTTTCCTGTTTCATCAGACTAAATCCCTGATGCTGTTCATGGTGCAGACTCTCAAACTACTGTGATGGCACAAAATGTTCGGTAAGCTGAAATAAAGAATTAAAAATTTCTATGTCAAACTATGAGTTTAACCCTTTAGATTCCAGGTGCAAACAGCTCTAATATTGCTGGTTAAATTTTGGTAGGAGATATAACCTTCACCAACAGGGAAAGGCAAAGATACAAGGCACCTTTCAGGTAGAGAGGCTATGCCTCAGAGGTTCTTCTGTGCAAAGAGAAGACACTTTTTACTTCTGATTCCTCATGCACCCTGACGCAAGAACAAGTTGGTAACAATTTGGAGAAGAGTTTGCTAGCACACCTGAGATTTAGCAGCTCCTTTGGAGGTAAAAAAATTATTCTTGAAGGTACCTTTGATCAAAGCATGCAAACTCAATTATAGCGTCATTCTGTTCACTATGGGAGAACGATGGGCAAAAGCCAAAATACCCCTTAATAAAGCCTGTGATAAACCCACGATTTTTGTGGAATGGACCTTTCAAAGATTTCAAATCTCCTGAAACACAAATCCTCTCTCTCTGTGAAGCTGAGTAGGCTTGTGCCTGTCAGGTAGATGAAACTAAAACTGTACCACAATATACAGCTGGCATCAGTATCAGTGTTCTCCAGAGCTCTACTCAGTTACTAAAACATCACTCAGATCTGCCTAATGCAATAATATATATCTACAAACAAATTACTGAGCAGTTATACAGCACTACAGAAAGTCTTTTAAGTGATGATATTTTTTTGATAAAGGCAATCAGCATATGTTTTCAAGTGTCTAATTTGCCTGTGCCTGTATAATCTGTGACTTCATTTTGCATAATCCTTCATCTCAGTCCCCTTCTGGATATGCTAACTCGTAAACCACATGCAAGGTTTACAATACATCAAAAAATCTATCAGTATGTTTAGTCTCATGAAGAATGCCAATCTGTATAAATGACAAAGTAAAAACTGCTGATGGCATACGTAATGTTGTAGCAGCAGTGCTGTAGCACGACACGTTCTAAATATACCTAGGGGACCAACTACAGAGAAACCACACGTGAAAGGGTTTGTGCCTGAACACGTACCTGTGTTCCATGCCCTTATGCCTTCCCTCATCACTCCAAGCATTCCTTCTCTCAACAAAACTCATCTGCCTCACAGATAACCGCTTATAGATGCAATTCAAATGGTTAATTTGGAAAAACCTTCTCTTCCATGCCTGTGCCAGACCAGTGCTGTTTTCAGCACACCTCACACATACGTGTGCAGAAGTTAACTACACTGAAACCTAGGCCTTGAACTATAACTGGCCCTCTCCTCAGCCCTCTTATCTTGTACCGTCTTCTTCCCCTACTTTATTATACCAGAGGGAAATAACACTAATTTTGCATGAATAAACAATATCTGGTTTTCTCCATCAGCTTCAGTAGCATAAACAATACTGTTTTACTTTGTTTGTGATATAAATACATTTCTGAACTGACAGTTTGACAAATTAAATATAACAGGAAAAAAATAACTCTTCTTATTCATCTACTCAGGCAAGAAAATTTGAATCCTATATGTGTTTTTTCTGTCAACTTCTAATATTTTGTTACATTATTATGTGGAGGAATTCAAGAAACAGCAACTGAATCTCATGATGTTGTACCACATGGTGCCATCTGTTGAATGATAGTGGCTCCTACCGTTACACAATATTATTAGATGGTTGTCTCTAACATGTAGTGGAAGTCATTCTGGCTCCTATCCAAACTTTAATAGGGCCTTTAACCTTCCAGACAGCATTGACTGCTGTTAGCAAGATACAGCCTGCTGGAGATCCTCATAATTTAGACACATAATGTTGTGTAGTCACTTTCAGAAAGTTAAGATCCTCAGGCTATTTCTTACTGAAAGAGAGCACACAGACAACTGATAGAAGAATGAAGAGCACTCGAAGTCTTCCTCAGGACAGATGTGGATTATATATGGGATCCCAGTAGAACAGCAAAAGACCTAAATCATCATTACTCAGAAGAAATCAGTGATGTTATTCAGTAATAACAGAGAAAATATATTCAGAAAGGGATTGTTTTTCCCATTCTACCTAGTAAAGCAGCATTTTATGATTCTTATCATATTTAGTATGAGACAAAACTGATCCAAAAGCTATATCCAGCTATAATAATGCCACATTTCTGCTTCACTGCCTCACAGTGTCGACAAGCCAGGGCTGGAGACCGTTCACTCCAAAATTATCCTCTCCACAGTAATCACTTAGCAGCTTCATTGAGACTAAAGATGAACCCCATTCATTACATATTTATGCAATATATACATTGCATGAGATGCAGTATCTTTCACAAGATGATATTCAATGTTTTAACCCTGCCATATCAACTTATATGGGAACGTTATCATTCACTCATCCACAGAACACTTTCTTCATAGTCAAGAACCAGGCTAGCCCTGCTGTTTTCATTTAGCAGCCAATAAAACACTGTTTTCAGCCACTCCTAAAGGACCTTAGGACTTAACAGTCCAGTGGGAAGTGTTAAATACCAAGGCAGAATAATGAGTCTGTGAATTTCAGGAAACTCCTGGGGTGGAGCTGACAATGAACGGTGCCTCCAGAGAGCAAATAGCGTCAGATCAGGGCACTGTACATTGAAAGGAATATCTATCATAGTGGACATTTTAACAAATTGTATCACAGCTGTAAGGGCTGTACAAATACCCTGACAGTTCACTGACTGATAAAAAACCAAAAAGAACTGAACTATGGCATTAAACACATTGCAAATATTTAAGGTTTGGAGGTTCACAGGACGAAGGCTTTTCCATATCAACCTCTATTTAGTAATTTCAATAGTCTTTGCACTAAAATCATATTCTTTTTTTTTCCTCTTAAAATTTGTCCAAAACATAACAGATGGATCTGCTGACATCTGTTTTCCTTCCAGATTTGCTGGAAAACCCCCAAGAGAATGGAAACACACAAATAAGGGTACTGGGCCTCTAAGACTTCCACCAGTAACTGCATGCTCAATACATGAGGAAAGGTGTGCAACAGATTTCAGGGAGGTCCCTTTCCCGTGCAGCTGGCCAGTGTGGGAGCTGCCAGTGTCCCCAAGGGGAAACATTTGCCTTTAAAAACTTCTGCCCTGATATTCTGGGCGTTCAGCATGACTAAGAGGAGCACTTGAACACTGAAGATTTCCTACAAATCTGCAAAAATACTGCTGCAGTGTTTTTAGAGGTTGGCATACATATTTTTGCTGGTGGGAATGATGCTTTGTTAGGTTAAAAAAAAAAAAAAAGAGTCTATGTAGTCCAGAGGTCACATCAGCATCAAACATCTGACAGAAGGGATGATCATCCCCACGCAAGGCTCCCTAGAACCCAGCCTTCAGGCTAGAAGCTCCTTGAGGCAAAGACAAACTGTCTTTTGCGCTGTGTGCAGCACTGGGCATGCCGACTTCATCATAAAGTAATAAACCAATAATTTCCTACACAAAAACTCATAGAGTCACATGCAATATCACAGCACTGAAGAAAGATGCTACAGCATTATCAGGTTGGAAACCTACACTGGCAACAAAAAAAGATAAATATGAAAATATCACATATTTTGACCTCAAGCTATAGCCAAAGTCTTCACGGCACAATATGATTGAGCGAGAAGCTGCAGCGTTTTACAGAGACTTCACAGTTGCTGGCTTAAACCATTGTAAAATTCCTACACAGCTGGACAAAATGTAGTGGATAAGAGCTGAAAATTTTCCTTCTATGATGAGGTACACTTTTTCTTCCTTGTGTGTAAATGAGGTAAACACAGCTGTCTTTTCACTGCCTTTTTTGCATCTTTGACTGTGGTGCTTATCTCATTTCAAGACTGGTATACACAGATGAGCAGCTCAGAATCTCCCACCCTCTGCTTTTTTTGTAAATTTTGGATTGGATTAGCTAATGCATTAGAGGTCATCTGCAGAAAGAAGACATATGGCTGTTATCATATATTTTAGGTTTATAGAAGATTTATGTAACATAAATTCTTAAAAACCTTCAAAGCTCTCATTATTTAAACTGTTCATGGAGTCCCAGATATTATTTTCTTAGACCACTTTAAGCTACGAAACAAAAGAAGCCAAAGAAAGGTTGCTTTCTGAAAACACAAATACAGAGAACATGTGAGATAGACACAAATAGTTTTTGTTTAAGGAGGAAATTGTGTCTCAGGAAAATACAGATATATGACAAGCATTCCTCAGTTTCCCATAGATTGATTGACTGATATGTTACCAGCTTATCTTAAAAGACGTTTAGGATGCATACAATATTGCTTTTACCACATTAAAACAAAACCATGTATTTTTCTGTCAATACTCATAGCATGGCAAGTCTTTAAAAAAAAACGCTTGGTATTCTTTTTCTCCATCAACCTTGGCCACAATGTTACCCAGTCATAAAGAAAGCAAAACAAAAAATATTTGTTTTCCCTCACTGTTAGGTTGATATCAGGTTAGGATATTTACACAACTGCTTATATACCAGGGAAGAAAACACTTTTATTTCAGAGTATAGAATAGTAAAATCACTGACAAAAAATTTCTGTTGACGAACTCAAAAATGCTGACCCAATAATGGCCCTAGTGGTGTTCCTAGGAATGTGGTAAAGTTTTCAAAGTGTTGTAGTTACCTCAGAAATAGAAACCATCAAATGTTTTAGATCACTGCATCTTGCAAAAAGTTGCACCAAAATCATGATTGTTAAATGTATATATATATTTATCTGTAATCAACACTGGTAAAAAAGAATAGATAAGCTAATAAAGGTAATGATAAAAAAGGAAGCCACGATCTGATCATCAAACAATTGCTGAACATTTATGTATTAGTACTGCAGCTTCTCCTATAAAACTTGAAGTTAAAACTGAACAGGGAATAACCAAGTCACTGGACAGTCCTGAAGAATTTTTACAAGCATTTATTTCCTCAAAGCCTTTTGTATCTCTACCTTTTCCTCTCCACATAAGCATTACCATTTGTTCCCACCGAACCAGGTCTTTCCCTACGGCAGGTGGAGTTAAAGCACTGTATAAGGTTGTCCTCGGTCTGGCTAGGATGAGATAGCCTCACTCAGTAGTGAACAAGAGAAGATCACAGCTCAGGAATAGCCAGATTATTTTTTTTTTATTTTCACTCTTGAGGAGGCTGCTTTCAGCAAGCTAGAGGGTTTGGAAGCATTCATTACCCCTGAGCTGTGCCACACACCGCATCACGCGAGTGCCATCCTCCCACCTTCCACTCACAGCACACATGACTCAGAGCCGTCGCTGTAGGGACGCATCAGCACTTAGGTAATTTAAAAGTTCTAATTTAACTGTCTTAATGCTTAGACATTGTCAGCTTAAGCCAAATCCCTTCCTCCCAGGATTTTCTGTCACGCTGACTCTCTGTCTGCATTTTTAGCTGCATCCAAGATCTTGGTTTCCACTTATCTCTGACATTCAACTCTCTTGTGAGCCAAGTCAGGAGTGCTGGGCGCAGCGTGTTCAGAGGCAAAACATTCACAGTGAGCATCTACATTGTCCACTAAGTACCAATGTTATCAGAGCAAATTTCTCATTTTTCTGCGCAGTGGCAGTTCACTCCGGTATAGCATTTTTAGCAATATCAAAAATCATGGTCACAAAGAGATAATATTTATAAGAAGTTGATATGTTTGATACCCTTCACAGCAAGAAGGACAGTGTTAAACCACACGGAAAATTCTTGCTAACCTTATGAAAGACATTGAAGAAAACTTGGTAAACATTTCTTTCTTGGTGGTATCTTCTTGCATTGAAGCCCTGTATGAGAAATCACATATAACTGCTTCACTGAAAATTGATAAAGGTGACCATATTTTAACCCTACTCCTTCCAAAACATTTTGGCATTCTTTCTAGCCTCTCTGTTATTTTTATCCCCTTCATTTTTCTTTTAGAGAAGAACAGGTATCAAACTTCTCAATATATTATTTTACTGTAGATTTTACATTTTTAGTTTTCCTTTCTTGCCCTCAGTTAAACAACCGATCATCTAATTAAAAATATTGACAAATTACATATGAATAGGTAAATGGAAGTGCACTTGTCAGATTTTCCAAATGAGCTTAGAGGAGCTTCTGAATCAGTAACCAAATCTCTGATGAACAGACTGCTGTAGCACTAAAAGATTCCTCATGCTTTAATACCTTAGATTTTCACATTGTAAAGTAGCAGATGAATAAGTGAGATTTCATGTACAGTTCTGTGAGATCTCTATCAGATACATCACATTAATCCTATTGTATTTCTAATACGCATGGTAAGATCAGCAGAGTAGAGCTCCACGTTTTGAAGTCCAAAATCAGTCCTAGCTCTTCCTTTCTGCAGACTCCTACTCCACCATCACAGTCCTGGGAAGTTTTTTACATGGTGAGCTTTTCCTCCCGTCAAAAAGTTCAGGGTGATGAGCAAACATTACTTATCTTTTAAATTGTTGATGGAACTGAGACACAAATGGATGCTAAGCAGCTTGTCCAAGATCACGTTTGCTAAGAATCACATCAAAAAGTGTCAAAGAAGAAGGATCTCACTTCAGCAAGTAATAAGAAACACAGTCCCTTTCCTGAGTATGATCTATGAGTACCTGATCAATGACAAATACACAATGGTCTTTTAAGAAGCAAAAATAAGTTTGGCTGTTTTACTTGTTTTGATTTGGAATGGGGGAAAAGAATGGAAGGCAGAAAGAAGTTAGTCTTCCTCAGCAGGCAATTACTTGTCTACTGATACAGACGTAAGAAGACTTCATTCCAATGTAATAGCTCACATGCAGTAAGTCTCAGACCAGTAGCCAGTGAACAGGAACGCAATATTGCAAGCCTTTCCCACCATGACAGTGCATTTTTGTCTCTCTCCTCAGTTTGTGCACTTAAAAAAATTGGTCCCAGCTTGCAGAACTGAGATTAATTTCATAAAGATTTATTTCAATTAATATCTGTAATTGCAGCACTTCAATCTATGAGGTAGTGTAACAACAAAATTTTCTACCTTGAGAAGAAATAGAGTAGGAAATAAGTTTACCAGGGATCTTGCCTCAGCAACAAGTAAGTGGCAGTGATTACATCAGGAGTATCCGCTCCAAGTGCAGGATCAAAATTTTACCTCGTAGTTACAAAGTATCTCACAATAGAAGACTAATTATAATTTTATTTTTTGAACAGTGTAGATTTATAAAATTCTTCTTTTACTTTCATTTCCAAAATTATCCAACTTGTGACAAAAATAAGTATTTTTCAATACTGTAACTTTGCTACAAATGCCTGCATAAATAACCATGCTTAATGTACTGTACAGATGAAATACAGTATCAGCAATAACTTTATGGTAGCATGAAAAGTTCTATAGCCATTATGGGTTTCTAGTATATTATCATAAGAAAAATTACATTGAGGATTTTGTGAGAACAGCTAAAAATACTAACAAAAAACCTCCTTACTTTCATAGTTAATATTTATTAACTTGACACTTCAATAATGGCCAGGTGAATAATGCACATCTTTAAATGCTTTCTTTCCATTGGGGTATTTAAACGTAGATGAAAGAAAAGAGCTCCTAAGAGCCTGAATATTGCTTTTAAATTATAGGCAACTCTTTTGAGGCCTGAGTTAGAAACACAAAATGCCACTTAGAACTTTCACAAATAAAGCTGATAGAGTTATTACTGTTACAAAGACTAACATGTACATAAATACAAATATTATGAACATCAGCAGACAACAGGCCAACAACACAGTCCTCGGTCCAAAATATAATTAACAGGAAAGGAAAGCATCACCATGAAAAGCACTTAAACTATTAAAAACTTTCCACTGCTCACCACTAGAAATTCTTTTTTATCAGTTAAAAGCCTGATTCTGTTACATTCCATATCAAGGAAAATCTTATCCCTACGGAAGCTAAGTTAAAATGGCTTCAGTAGGACAAGAACACATATGTAGATTCATATTTGCATTCATCAGATCAATCATTCTTTAATTTCAATATTTACAGCCTTTGGCATTGAAGACTAATGACTTAAACTTCTCAAAGCATACAATTGGCTTGAAATAATTGCAGGATTTAAAATAACACCATTTTTTTTTAACAGCCTCATTTAAGCTTTCCAAGATCATCTTTTAAGCTCTTTGCTAAAACCATAAGGGATGACACTGTCTGGTAAATTTGAGTTGACGATACTATGTAACAATGTGGGGTTTGAAAAAAAGAGGGTTTTTTTTAAAAAAATACAGATACTGTGAACTAGTTACAGTAACTGCAAATAGTATGTCACATCAGTATATGATACCTATTATGACACATTAGTATGTCCTGAAGACTCTAAATAAAGTTGGGGGGGATCATCAGTTCCACAAATTTCAAAGCAAACAAACATGTATACAAATGAAAAATCACAGGACAGATCTCTTTCTTTTTGGGAAAAACAAAACAAAACCCCAAAAGCCAACAAACAGTTGCCCTCTACAACTACCTGAAAGGAAGTTGTGGCGAGCTGGGGGTCGGCCTCTTCTCGCAGATAACTAGTGACAGGACAAGGGGGAACGGCTGCAAGTTGCGCCAGGGGAGGTTCAGGTTGGAGATGAGGAGAAATTTCTTCTCGGAAAGGGTGGTCGGGCATTGGAAGGGGTTGCCCAGGGAGGTGGTGGAGTCACTGTCCCTGGGGGTGTTTAAGGAAAGGTTAGATGCGGCACTGAAGCACATGGTTTAGTGGTTAATAGGTAGTGGGGGGGGTCGGTTGGACTAGGTGATCCTTGAGGTCTCTTCCAACCTTAATGATTCGATTCTATTCTATTCTATTCTATTCTATTCTATTCTATTCTATTCTATTCTATTCTATTCAAAACATCCCACCACTCCCTTCTCAAAAAAACAAAGAGCAAACAAACAAAAAAACCCAACCCACCTCCAAAACAAGCAATTGTTCCATATACCACAAGGTTTAAAAGAAAATAAATGCTTTGTTCCATTTATGTTTTATGATAAAGTAAATATCTGACATCTGACATTTAGAAAATTTCTGTTGCCCACAATGGTAAATATAGAGAACAGAATCCTTTTGCTTGCCTGGCAGGAACTATCATTAACCAATTTCCTGATCGGCGGTCGCTTTGCTTAGTAGATCTCAAATTTTTTCTTGACCCTGCCAAGACCATGATCAGCTCCAGACCCAACTTCACCACCTTGTCTCAGGTGGCTGGAAGACAGATATTCTCTCCCTTTCTCCCTTTTCTGCTCAGGACTGTGTCAGGAGGCAGATAAAGGGGCCTTACACCAGTGGTTCTCATCAGACTATTCCCAGGCTGGCAGGTAGGAGAAGAAAATGGAAACTCTTCTGGTTTTGATGGGAGGGAGGGAGGCAGGCAGTGGGTCAGCAGTGATTTACCTCAGGAACCCATCACATTTTGACAGAAAAGAAGCAATGAGAAAGGATGGGGATTCTCTGCCTCTTTTAGCTGCACTGACTGGGAGATCAGTTTTAGGAGGTGGGCTGATGAGAAAAACAGCCAGTTAAAGAAGACACCCATTTCCTGCAGGCAGCATGGACGTTTGTTGTATTTGCACCTTTCCCAGCCATTGACAGACTGGTGCAAACTGAGGTACAACCCCAAAGCTCAGTATTTGTACGTACACAAAAAGTGAGTGAGAGATGACAGTATTGGACGCTAATACACAGGTAATGGTTGATTTGAATCACCTGCTGCCTAGGAAACAGAGGGAGGTATAGGTAGTCCAGAGGAAAAAAAACAAGAGGAATTTTAACACAAGAGCAATGTGTGATGGGTATGCTGCACAGAAAACGAGCCAGGGTCAAAGAAGAATGCCCCTCCATCTATGGAATGCAAAACATTCCATTCCCTCGAAAGTCAATTTTAACAGACACAAGGCTAGAGCATTAAAGTAACAAGGTAACCCTTCTGCACCTTAATATGACTATTTGTATAGCACTTGGAATAGTAACCCTTTTCTTTACTAATTTTCACTAGAGACAGCCATCACAAACATTCTAGCAATTGCAGACCAAGTCTAACATAGCTGTAAGTAATTCAGAGCCTGGTCTAGAACCTCTCAAACAAACGCTAAGTGTCCAAAAGTATGCATTAAAATTTGATCCTCTGATGAATATGGATATTCTCATAATTCTTCCCATCTTTGAATTTAGAGTTACATAGCTTCTGTTCTACAGAAACAACGTGAAAGTTATAGTGATAATTACATGCAATTTCAGTATTCTTTTTAAGTATTAATCTAATTGCATTAGAATTTACATTTTCCTCCAGAAAAAAAAAGGAGCTGTTGTTTGTTTGTTTATTCTTTTACAGATGTTATCTGTGAACACAAAAGAGACTGTAATTACATTTTACAGAAAATACTCAGATTTTTACATTAGAAAACAAGGTAATAGTAGGTTTTCTTTCCAATGTTTAAAAAGATTCCAATTTCAGACAAATGATAGCTTTGACTAAATAATTAAATAGATAAATTAAATATATTGATTTCTGCCAAAGGTAAATGCTAAAATACTAATTAGCTGACATTAAGCTATGTTTAAAATTGCATAATTTTGTTACAGTAAGATCAATACCATTTAAGGTATTAAACAGATTAGGTGCTCTCAGTATATTTACAGTTACATTACTAATAGGACAGCATCTTTTGTTCACGAATATGATATCAATTGGTGAAAGTCTTTAAGATTGCTTACTGACAAAAAAAGATAAGGCTATGCCTTTTCATCAGATTCCCATTCAGCAGTCTGAGAATCAGGAACTAATCAGTGACCTTGTGTTCTCTTGAAATTCAGGCAGCAAATATTTTGTGACTATTGCTCATACAAGATTAATGAGTGTCATCTTAGCACAAAAACATTCCTCTTTCTATTCTATTGTAGTTCATAAAAAGATCAAATTGACTCTGTACTTTTACAACAGATATGTTTTCCACAGTTGCAGAAAGGGACAATAAAAAGAAACACACTGTGCAAAATCTATTCACTTTTTTTTGCGCCAAAGCAGGCATTAAAACCTTTGTTTGAATATGCACGACTTTGGAATACTTCCTGGTGTTCAAAGTAATCACTGTTCCCTAAAACAAGCAAACAAAAATCTAGTACTAAATTCTCCGGATTTATTCAAGAAAGACTGCATAAACAAAAGAGTATTACACCATTACAAAACTAACAGGAGACATACTTGACCTCCTCCTGTATCTATAAAATCCAGCCATGAGCTGATCAGTCACAGGCTGATTCCAGTCACAGTGACACATCTTGAACGATCATCTGAAAAACTCACCCGTATAGGTCACTATACTTTTTTTTTTTTTTTTTACGTCAAGGGAGAGAAACAGAAACAATGCAACTGAGCTATTTTGTTCATGAAGTTTAGGTGAAGTCTACTCAAAAGTACCTACTCTTTCTGGTGAGTTTAAAGGCAGCCTAAGATTCAGAAACTAAGATCTGCACTTAATGGGGTGAATCCTCTTTTTCAATCCTAACAAGGAGCCAGTCATACATGGAGAACTAAATAAGTAGGGAACAAAAGAACATGGCTCAGCTTTATTAGATTTTATGAAAGTTATCAAAACATTCTTTTATGCCGGTTATAAAAACATTTGCTTTCAGTATTATTCTCTTTAAGTGCCTTTACTATGGCACACAGAGTTGTAACAATGAATATCAATACGTCTTGCAGTCACATTATAAATACATCCCTGTACTAGACAACTTCAGCATTTTCAAAGTACGTGATCAAAAGCCCATTACCTAAATGCATGAGGAAGCACTGAATTTTTGTGAGACTAACTATAAATAGTAGGTGTTCCCACTATTTGAAACCAGGTCATTCTGTCAGAAAACACATTTTATGGACCCAAATTTGAACACCTCTGACCTACTTCCTAAACAAGAAATCTGGATGGGTCACAAACTGCCTCTGATCAGCTGACAGAATTAGTAGGCTCTACTTTCCATTGAAAGTAGACTCTTCTCTTGCCTACAACAAAATTAAAATTAAATGATGCATTTGTTCAGGACAGATTACAAAATCAACCGAAGTACCTGACTATTATCACAAATGCAAATGTGAGGTGTCACAAAGAACTTCGCACAAGAGAACATACAGATCAGGAGCCACCTGAGGAATCACTAGACAAGGCACTGTAATGCTGTCAAGCACAGTGAAATGTTACTGTGCTGCATCAAGAGCTGTGTTGCAACTGAAAGATCATAAAATAGCAGATTTTTTTTTTTTAAATCACTATAGACAAGATCTAGAAAGTACACCATAACACTTCATTCTCACTGCAGGTTACAAAGCACCCTCTAATGAAGCACTAAGTCATTTTTCAGAAGATTCTACATTTTAAATATTAAGTATTTTTCTCGGTAGTTTTTCATGTGTCAACTAATGTTGATTTTGTTTTCATTCAGAATGAAAGCAAAGATTAAAATGTCAGAATTTTCAGTCAAAGAGTTATTTCAAATTTTAGTAAGATTCAGTATGAAATAAAAATGAATGCACACACTGAATGTACATCTTTGATTCAGCTAAGGGGCACAAGTTAAAATTGGGTCTTTTGGATTTGGTTTTATTAGTTCTAACTGCTTTTCAATACATACATTGTGTGATGTTTTATCTCTGTTACCACTACTTCTTTACCTGCTGGTTTTTATACAATATCACAGAGAGAATTCTAAGAACCTTCTCCTTCATAAGGCAAGGTATCATGAAGAGCTTTTACTCTGTTACTAGTCTCTCCTTCAGAATTAAAATTTTTAAGCACTATCCCATCTGTGATAGATTTTCAGTCCCTCTTCAAAAGCAAGGTAGTTCACACATCCTCAGAAACTGCCCTGTAAAATCATTGCTTCCTGGTAGGAACCCACAGCTTTGGGAAGGCATATGAGCAGTAGTCTCCAGAAAGAGGGAACATTTTTCCAATTGTGAATAAGATCAAAATTTAAGGTACATTTGGAAAAACACATTTAGAAACAAAATTATCCCCTTCCAAGTTGCTTAACCTTATGTATGTATAACTTTAAATTAAAAAAACACTCGGAAGAAAACACAAAGCAATTACATGTCTGGACATATTTTCAAATACCTTACATAAAGCTAAGAGGTAAAAATAATGTAACTCTCAGGGGCTGAAAAATCTTTCAGCAGTGTTGCTGTGTTTTATCAGCCATGAACAACAACATTACTACCTAATTTTAATGCTGGAGGCAGGACTGAATCCTTCATGTAGATAAAGTATGGTTCATTGTTGAAAACATGAACATTCATTTATGACTGTTACCCAGTGAGGTCAAGCCCTCCTATACTAAGCCATCTGATAAGTCAAAGTATGAAGTATTATATTTTGCTTTGGTGTTTTAGTCTTGTTCTTTCTCAGAACTGGACCTCGAACTGACCTCATTTTTTTACAATAATGACCATTCTACTGACATTCACAGCACCGTACTTAGATAAAAGCTGGTCACCCAAAAAGCAGTGAAATGCACATTCAGACACCGTAATGATTTTTTTTTTTTTCAGATGGAAAGCAAGACAGGCATATCTCTTGAATAGTATATTAACTCTGTAACAATAAAAGCTTTTCCTTTTCAAGACTCTGAGATTTCACATAAAAATTTACAGAAGACATAACACTGCAGAATAGCTCTTATTAGCTATTGTTCATTTCCCCTTATACACCTCTCCTTTCTTATCTTGTCTTTCCACTTTCTTCTTTTAGAAGGACATTGGAAAGGCAACCAGAGCTTTTATGCAGAAGAGGAAAAACACAGCCTATATATAAGCAGAATTAACTTTAATTAGATTGCATGTCAAAGTTTTTCATTAAGCATCACTAAGTGTTTAAGATTTTAATGTTCTGGGCCTCTGAGACTGAATTTCTTCGAAAAAAGATAAAGAAACACTAAATCTCAGAATTTATTTGACCTGGAGAGTTAGGGGGCAAATGACAATACTATTCATTATTAGGTCAGGAATGTTAAGTTAGAAAATTATTTCAGAGTTGCAAAACATTATTCAGTTACTATAAATTCTGTCATTTACTTTTCATATTTTAAAACATCTGGGGTGTCTATTTTTAGGACTTCATTATCAAGATCTCAGAGATATTTGAACTTGCTTTGCTGTACAGGAATAAAGAGGTTGCTTTGTGACTTCTTGACTATAACAAAATTCATACAATTCAGTGTTTTAAAAATGAAGGGAAGCAGGAGAGCATTGTTTCAGTTATTGATTTAACTAGCTTGCTAACTGAAGAACAGGTGGGAAGGCAAAGGGTTTCTGAAAGTGAGACATAATAATGGGGTAAGTACCTCTGAGAGGGGATTTTTTTGCTTATTTGAAAATAGTAAGCCTAGTAAGAAAGAGGACAGGTCCACAGTCTGTTGAAGTTTCTCGACATCCCTAGCTTCTTGAAACAAGTTGTTCCTTTCCACCTGACATGGGAGACAGTCTTGAAAGCCTCTGAGAGAATCGGTATTGATTTCCTCTTAAGGATGGATTAGAAGAATGCGAGCCTTGAGGAAAACAGCTGCCATTTCTCTATAGTGAACTTTAAAAGAAAAAGAATCCATTGTGTCTCCACTAGTTGATTCCAGCCTCAGTGGGTAATCACCCCAAAATACTTCCCAACACTTAAAACCGTGAATGAGACAGGAGACTCCCTTTGGTCATGCTGTTTATCATTGTTTTACTAGCATAGATCTATCTTGGTGTTAACAATGTCGATGTTAACAAATACTGGGACATTTATACTCTTGATGTCATGGATTACTTGCTCAACAGTCAAAAGGATTACCAATACCACTTCATGGGAATATTTGTATACTTCTTTATTTAAAGTAGACGAGTCTTGTTCTACTGTTGCTTGGGTTTCATCTTACTGAACATTTTATGTCATGCTGTATATGTAGGAGTTCAGAAATATTCATTGTGAAAACACTGAATGAGTTATTTTTTTAAGGACCTAGAGCTTCACTGACTCAAACTGAGATATTTCTCTGGTTTTAGTTATCGTTGGTGAGACAGCATCATATTAAGACTATCTGCTGTATAACAATAATTGCCATTTGTCTCAATATAGTCATTAGGGATATTCCTATCTAGGTGAGAAGTCGAGATAGAAATGAAGTTTAGTGGTTAAACATGTGGTTTGAAATAACTCCCTGGAAACAGAGATTTCAAATCACTGCAAAGCAGCCTCAGATCTTAGGCTTTCAAAGTAGTCAAATGAAATACCATGCAATTTACTCTGTAGGGATAATTAGACTAGTATTTAAAAATGAAGTTCAATCCGCTCTGTGGCGTTGCTAAAGATCCAGTAATAGTATCCATAAGAGAAATCTTAATCACTCACATGGTCCACATCAAAGCTTGTCTGTTGGTCAAGCTAATAATTGTGTACAGCACAGGGAAGAATAAATTCAACAGTATGATAGGCACAAAGTTAGTAACACATCTTAGGTCTAATTTCCTGAAGGTTTCTCTGTAAAAATCTGGAACCAAAAAGAGACTTCAGAATCAACTCATCATGATATAAGACTAAACAGATTCAGAAATGGACTATCAGAAGCAAATGTCCACAATCAAGCTCTTAAACATTTGAAGGTTTTTCAACTGGCTGGTGGCACATCAGCAGTATTGGTCTGGAGCTGAGATTCTAGAGCGATCCAGCCAGCCAATTCCTAGCTATACCTTTATTCTTACATTTTTTCATAATAAATATTATTATTTCCCCCAATAGAAAGGAATTTAGCAAATTCAGAGTTTCACATGGAAGTTAGTTCCAGCTGCAAACCTTTTTTTCCCTCTTATTTTTTGCCTAATCCCATACAATGCAACTCATACCTGAAAATCCACCTAAAACGCACCTAGCAGGGAGAAGCTGTAGTACCAGCCTACCCACAGACTACAGGCTACAGCACTGGCTCCTTTCCCTCTCACACCTACAGGGATTCCCAGTCCCATAGACAAGCACAGCGTCTATCTCAGTTTTCAAAGGCACAAAGATCTGGAAAGGTCCTAGTGTGATTCAAGAAAATGAGGCAAGTCATCCTGTAGCCAGAAACCACTCTCTGCATTGACACTAAAGAACATTAAAAAAACCACAACATCCTGACAAGAATTTTTTTTTCCTGATTTGGGATTTCATTTGACAATGGAATATAAACTTCCAAATACCTAGGCATTGAGTCTGTGCCATTTTAAAACAATATCAGAGCTCTAGAGATTTAATTTGGCTATACTGATATTTGGCAATGACAAATCATGCATATCTAAAATTATTTTTCTGATTTTATTGGAAGATACCATGCTTCACTTTATTGTATGTGGGAATATAAATATGACCGTGTCCAAAGGCAGTTCTGTATTTTAAAGAATGTGCAACTAATCCAGGGCCAAAGTTAATAGGTCAGTAAAAATGTTTGAAATATTTTTCTAAGATGATTGCTACATAAAGGCATTTCTATTAATAACTTTTTAATGTAGAGCACTGACATACCTGTCCAAAGTCTTCAGTACACTTACACCGCATGTATCGATATTTTTTTCTCCTAGTATAGTGAAACTGTGGTAGTTTACACATCATTGAAATTATCAGGTGTTTACAGTTGCTATGTCAAAACATTGTCTTCATCTGTAAATCAAGACATTTTAAAATCTGTTCAACATCTGGCAGTAAGACTTAGACAGTATTACATTTCAAAGTAGATAAGCGCATTGTTTGAAAATGAGCTTCTTTTACAAACAGAGACAAAGAAAAGAAATACAAAATTGTCTTGCATTTGGTGTCATCACATAAAATCAGAAATAGAACCTGCTTCCAACAGCATGTCCTTGAACCTATATAATACATTGCCTTATATGTTGGAGAGGTGTTGTAGGGCTATAAACAACAGAAAATGAACAGGTGTATGATCACTTCTGTTTGAATAAAAGTCAAACAGTAAGATAATTAAAAATGGGAAAAGAATTTCTTTATTAATAAATGTATCAATATATTCCTATATCAGGCAGACAAAGTATTAGTATATGAGTCTCAGGTACAAATGTATTTCTATAGACTGGTGACATTACGAATAATTTATCAAGGAACACATAAATCTGAGTGAAGTATGTTGAATATTCTTTTCTAAAATACTGTTGCTGCCATTTCATAAAAAATCTAGTTATTTAGTAAATACATTGACACTACTATCTGATAACATTAATAACTAAGAAATTGTCAATCTCATTTTTGAAACATCAACTATATAATAAGCGAGCTTTATGGTGGGGCACTTAGAAGAATAGTGCTCTAACTTTGAAAACTGGGTAAATTAAACTCTTTAACTGCAAAGCAAGAGCAATCTGGCAAAAAAAAACCAACAAAATTTCTGTTCTTCCAGTACATGAGTATTTAAAATGTACAACCAGGTGTTTTCAAAAATTACTGTGAGAGAGATTGACCTCATCTAATTTCAGCAGGTAATCTTCAGTAGGTAACCTTAGGCTACCTACAGTCAATACAGACATAGGCACCTCCAGAAAGCAGTTGGTCTGACCTTTCTTAGACGTCTCTGGAGATGCCTATTTCTTCCTGTGATTATGAATGGAACCACAGTGACTGCCATCAACTTACACAAGTACCATTAAATAATGATGGGCAAATTCCATCTGAACGTACTTTCAATCCATTGAACAGTCTGTGCAAATTCCATGTCATTTATGTTGCAATTAAGCATCAATATTATTTGGTTTGATGACTCTGTTCTATCTCATTTAAATTGGACTGAATTAGAACGTACATAGGGCAATTGCTTAGGACAGAATTTCATCCTGTGTGTCATTTACATACAACCTTAAACTGTTAGATGAAAAAGAGCTCAAACATTTCCTTCTCTTTAGAAACTGTAAAATTCCATGCATTCTCAACTGCGTTATCTTGAACCACTTTTTTTCTTTAATAGCTTGAATGCTGAATCAACATCATACTATGCTGAGAGAGACATAGTAGATTTAGACCCCCCAAAAATCTGAATATTTTATTAAATATTTTATTAAAATTCTCACTTCTATAAATATAATTTTTACAAATAAAAAATGCTGGAAGACTTGCTACAGGGACCAACAGAAGAACATAAGACAGAGGCAGGTTTATATATATTCAGAATTACACTGAAGGTACTACCTGCACAAAAACTAAAGCATTTAAAACCATTACATACTTCAAGAAACTCCTTTTTGAAAATATACTTTGCAAAGCAGAATAACACAGTTCAACAAAGACAAATGCAGAGTCCTACACTGGGGACAGAACAACTCCATGCAACACTTAGACCTGTGGGGCACAAGCTGAATACAAATCACCAGTGTGCTCTTGCAGTAGAGGTAGCCAAGCACTTCCTGGGCTCTGTTTGCAATAGTACAGGCAACAGTTGAAAGTGATTATTCCCTTTTATTCTGCACTTCAGAGACAAAATTTGGGTTCCCCAGTACAAGACAAACATAGACATAAAGAAGAAAAGCTGCAGAAAGCCACCAAGATGATCAGGGAGTACAGAACAAGATGTACAAAGAGAGGTTAAGAGAATTAGGTCTGCCGAGTTTTAAGAAGAAAATGCTAAAGGAAGATATCTTCAGCTACCTAATGAGAGGGTCTACAGAAGACAGAGCCAGGCTCTTACGGAGGAGCACCATGACAGGACGAAAGAAAACAGACATTGAAACAGAAAATTCTAGGTAGGTATTAGGAAACATCTTTTTCCATCATGACGTTTGTTGAACATTGAAGCAAGTTTCCTGGAGAGTTTGTGGAGTCAAAACTCAGCAGGACAATGCCTTGAGCAATGATGTTCTGTGGTCATGTTTTGAGTAGGTCCTTGGCCCACGTGATATCAAGCAGCCCTTTCCAACCTAAATTAATCTACAATTCTGTGAGAGATACTGTAGCCGTGTAAGTTCCTCCACTTTCAGTGGGGCAGTATGTATCAACTCTGCAGAATTACAGAAGAGCTGCATTAAAAACCTGAAAGCTTTCCCTGGTTTTACCTTATTCTATTTGTTGAATAGATGTAAATTTTACAGTAACTTGTAAAAGATGCAATTAACTACACAAAACAAGTGTTATACATCAGAGATGAAAAAAATATTGGATAACCTAAACTATGAAGCCAATTTTTTCTCCAGAAGTTGCAGTCTGTGTCAGTGGTACATAGATAAGCCTGACAGCACTGAGCAACAGACTGGGGCTTTTGCTCACTACATTTAGTGCAGAAAGGAAGCACATAAAGAAAGTCTTTGGCAGTGAGAATTCAGAGATTCAAATATCAATGCTAAACTATTTGTTATGATGGAATTTTTTTGAGAGAGGCATGATGTATAATTCTCTACCTATGAATGAAGGTAGCCAATATCCAGAAAGTTAAGTCTTGTATTTTACTAGAGTACATAGTATGAGACAAAACAGAGGGGAGAGATTTCAAGTAACCTGTTTTCTCCCTTGCAGTCATGTAATAAAATCACTGTTTAGAGCTTGAAGCATGGACTCTCCAGGCAGAAGTAGCATTGCAAACCAAGATATTTACATTACAGCAGCATATTCAAAGCAGAACATTTTATCAGACTGACAGGTCATCTCAGCTCAAGGTTATAATCAGGGCCCAACCTAATATTTGTTCATATTTGCAAGTCCAAAATCTTGAGTTATCTACAAACTCACATCTTGCCCTGTAGAAATTTCTGTTAACTACTGAAAACTGGTTGACTTCTTTTGGTCTACTCAAATACTTATATTAAATGCAAGAACAGTGGTGTTAGTAGACTTTTAGAAGACCCAAATCCCTCTTGAAAGACTGAACTTAAACAAAGAACATTTTGTAGTATGGTGTATGGAGGATTGAAAGGCTTTCTTTACTCTTCTAAATTTACAACAGATGTAGCATAGAAACCAGAGGTTTTAATTTGTAATTTCTTCAAAGTGTCCTTTGTTACCAGACAGCATGACCAACCCCCAAAATATGTTTTCATACTGTTAATAAAAATGAATGATAAAATTTTAAGATGTTGTAGGGTTCCTGGATACTTTCTTAATTCTGAAGAAATAGAAAGGTAATAAAAGAAATAATCTTTTTCTCCAATATAGAAAACTCTTCCCTACAAGTCTAGTGGGGAGAAGTGGACCTTTATAAAAGCTTATCTATTCATAGTCACTTGTACAGAAAGTAGAGCACTACTCTAGCCAGTAATACAGGCAAATCTAATCTATCCCTAATTATGTACAAACATAAAATAAGTAACATTATGCTCTTTTTTTTTATGCCAATTACTTAAAAATAATACAGAAAAGAGCAAGTGGAGATGGCAAGAAAAGTATGGGGAAAGCATAGCTCATCATATTTAAACAGACAGGGAAACAGAAGGCCAAAGCCAAGTGATCTGCTGAAGGTTGCCCTATAAACTGATGACAAGCCCTTACAACAGTCGCTCAATGTGCAGGAGTATTCAGACTTGGCGAAAGTCTCCTGAACTCCCTCTAGCTTGCCTGTTCCTGCAGCCTCAGTCAGCACACCTGAAGATGAAATTAAGAACACATTTTACATGGAGAATTTTTTCCTTCCTCACCTTTATGCAAGGTTAACATAGTGTGTAAATTTCATCATGCTAAATTTCAAAGCTATGCTGCTACTACCACATATTACAATAGAAAAGGTTGCAGTTCTTTAAAAAATAATTTCATAGTATTTGCAATCTACCCTTCAATTACAACTATCCTCTTTACATTCACTTCCACTTTGGCTGAACTGTACTGCTACATAAAGCAGGAGCAAAACTGAGGAAAACAGCTTTGCGCTCTTAGATTCTGATAAGCTGTCTGAACTTAGAGGCAACTTTCATCCTATAAAAATACACTCATTTCATCAATTTTAATGGAGTTTTTTTTAAAGAAACCTATATAACCACAGAAGTACAATATTTCCACAGAAATAAGGCATCATGACCAAAAAGCATAGAGAGGAAATGCATGATAACCAGTCACTGAAAGAAATGTGAGCAGAAGAGATTCCTTACCATTAAAAGTGAGGAAATGGACTAAGAAATTATAGTGGGTATTAAGAAACTTGAAATGGGAAGAGAATTACCCATTTGCTAAAGGAATATGTATGCATGAATGATATGAAGGGCTAAAGATGAGAAGAATTCAATTAGAAGACATGGATAGGTTTCATTTTCCCAGGTAAACAAAATATATAAAATGCAGAACAGCTGAATAAAAGTGAGGGTGTTGTGGAATTAGACTGCTTCTTATGCATTACTTGACTACTAATATACTATCATATTTCTCAGCTACTATTTATTATCTTACACAGTGTTTTAGTTACACCAACTAAAATCCTAAAGCCACCACTAATGAAAATTTTCATTAATTACAATGGCAGTTTTCCCAGGAAAAGACAAAAGAAAAATTTTATATGACTCTCAGGATCGGAAAGATTTTGAATTTTTTTTTTTAGAATATTCATAATTGGTATAATGTTTTTCTTCCCTGCTCCTCTCCTCCCTTTGTGTTCTAATTGCTTGTAATTGAACAAAATGTCTCTATGTTTGCTATTTTTTAATTTGTTCCTTATGAAATTAATAAGAACTTATTTTTAAGGAGGGCACATTTCAGAAATGAATTTAAAGCAGATGGAGAAGACAGCAGGAGAGCAACACCAATAGGCAGCAGGTGAACAGCACAGTAGGACAGATTTTATTTCCTCGATTTTTGTTTCTTGCTACTGAAGAAGAGAAAATATGCAAAGATCTGTAAAGTCAACATCCTATTATTCTTTAATATGTCATTTCTTTAGTTCTGGCTACTCTTAGCATCCCCAGAAGAGTTCCTGAAAAGCAACACCTATGGTTGTTCTCATGGCTGTTTTAAATGTTTTGCCTCACGATCACTGTCACTAGAATGGCTAATATCCCTAATGCTGTCTACTGTGTGGTTTACTTGGCTTTGACACCTGCTGGTTGTCTGGTTTGCTTGTTCTATATCCTTCTACTGTCTTCACAGCACTAGCTGCAAGTGGGTGTTTGTATCTCACTTGACTTAACCATGACTTTCAAGTTTTACACATTGTTCCTTACAAAATCATATTCTATATGTACTACCTGCTGGTTTCCTCTTTTAACAGCATAATTGTATGAACAGGCTGGGTTTGATGACACATTATCCAGCTTACCTTACTGTAATGTTGCTCCTTGTCTGGCCCTACATGTAAGTCCCCATTTCAAACTCAGTCACAAAGCACTTTGGTTGCTCTCGAAGAGTGGAACTTCAGTATAGTGTCTGGTTTCTTCATCTCTTTAGCTAAGTATATTACTACCCATAAGCCACACACTCTAAAAACTCTCAGAGATATGTTTTTCCAAACCTGGTATTTTTACCTACCTGCAAGCTGAATTCGAGGTCTACACCACAGCAAGTGGTGGCATTTTCAGATACTGAGAACCAATGCTTGACTTTCTGTGGAGACATTTTCTAGGACTAAAGGTTTTATACTTGAAAAAGTCTAAGGAATTTGTGATGTTATTTGAAAAAAAGTTAAAATTCCTGTCCCTTTGAAGAATTCTGCCAAACTCCTTTCTGCATTTTTAGGTAGCTAATACATCAGTACCATGTCTTTTGGTGAATGAGCTTTCACACACATGCCAATGGTCCCGACTTACTGCTCCCACGACACGCAGAATATCAACGGTAAACAAGAATTTGCCGAACTTCCTTATATTCTGACCACTGTGCATGCATAACTTAAAACCCTTCCACTCCCATTCACTAGTCTTAAAATGTAAAATTATTAAGCAAATTAAAATTATCTTATATATTTAGGATTTAGCCTCCTATTTGAGTTTATCTGTAGCCATTAAATGCCAAAATGTGGAGACAGCTGTAAGAAGACAGTCACAATCATCTGTAAGCTGAACATTGTTGAAAAAGTTCTAGCTACACTTTTTTTCAAAACCTTTACTTTCTTCTATTTGGTTTGATCCCTGGCTTATCCATTTATCACTCATCCATTCTTAATCGTACTATGAAAGCTTTTGAAAAGATGTTCTCATATTACTTGTCATCTTCTACTTAAAAGCAGCAAATGGAAAATGTTTCTGCCATACGTGCTGCTGTAACTGTTAATCAAACGTTATAAGAAACATGAAGTTTAGCAGTTCTTAGAAAAGTTGCATCCTATGGTCACACACACATGGCACTAGAGTAGGGACCCTTGGGATGCAACCTAGCTGTAACAACTAAATTTAAAAGATTAGTATTATGTCATAGGAGGTTGCTAAGTTTATGACACCTTAATGGTTCCCTGCCTGCAGGCACTATCAATAATAGTAATCTAACTGCCACCACTAATTCAAAGAGGCTGGAATTATGTCATACCAGACTACTCAGTTTATGACATCAACGTAAGAACTGTATGGGGACTGAAATATCAGTTTAAGAAAAGCTGAAAAAGAGGCATAGGAAACTCTTACAATCTGCTTGCTTTTCTTTAAACTTTGCAGGTGTGCCTGCACGTCCTGAACGTGAGAGCAGCAGTCTTCCCAACATTCTGATGCACAGTGGCCATTACAATTTCAAAACAATGAATTGAAGGGTTAATTTTCAGGAGACCCTTGTTCCTCACAGCAATAGTAAAAATCATGCTTTGACTTGAATAGATGCTTTGAAAAAACACCCACCACTGGATTTAAAAGGAGGATGAGACCTATCTGTGTTTCTTTAAGTGGCATACAGCTTATACTCGTGTCAGGAGTTTCATCCTATATCCAACAGGAGTTTGACATCAATCTCAGCACTTAAAAGGCAGACTTTTACGGATCTACAGCTACAGTTCTCAGTTAAATGCTTATATATGTCTTTTGTAAGGATGCAAGTAAAAGCTCAAATCTTTTACAGGAGACATGCCTAGGAAACATGTCCAAACCTCTGCAGGAAAGTGCTACTCAGCCTGAAGTCCCACTGTTACTTCTGCCGGGCAAACAATATTTGTGCTGCATAAGATCAAATCACCATTTAATCGAGCTTTTGTGAAATCAGTTTAAAAAGGAACCTGATGTTTCTCCAACCTTTCCTTTTTCAAGAACACATATCTCAAACTGTGGGGAATAAATGAGGCCCCAGAACTAGGCACTGTTTCTCATGAGAGTCTTAGCAGAATAGCCAGAGCTACGAAACAGCAGGAAATGCATACTGCTATGTCAGTTATAATTCCTCCCTGCATAACCTATACACAAGAGTACACAAGAGACAATCAGAAAGTCATTGTGATGGCTTTGTGTTACTGTGATTCAAACTATGACAAAATTCCTCAATTGCTTTTTAGTCCCTCCTCTTGTACCAATATAGCACAAAAGCAGAAATGCTTCATCTAGCTTGTGAGGAAGGGGAATTGCGGTAATTAGGATTAAGAACATCTTTCTCCTTGCCACTCAACACTAAAATAATTATTTTAAGATAGTAACTATACAGTACTTAACTATAAATTACTTGTGCATTTCTGAAAACTGTAACACAAACAATCCTAATCTTCAGATGAAAAGAGAAGACAAGACTCAGTCAGTGGAAGCAAACAGCTGCACAAGTCCTTTACATTCCTGGCTGCAAATAGACAGGAAAACTAACACAGATCCTAGGGAGGAGAGAAAGGACTTTTGTAAGGAGAAAGGAGGAGATGAACAAGGCACAAAACTTCCAGGAGGCCTAGATGCTGTGTCTCCACCTCTTTGCAATAGCTGAGCATCTGTTGGTGCCTGCAAACAGTTCAGATGAGACTCAGTGGAGTTGCAGTGATTTAGAATTACTACCTGATGAGACTTCTGTGACATAATGTAGATTCTATATGATGCTTTATATTTCTGTCTATCTTATTAATACTAAGAAAAAGAAATTAGCAGATCTCTAACTTTAAGCATTGCTGTCAAGCTAGTTCTCCATTGTCATGGTTTAACCCCAGCACATCCATAAATATCCATTTTGCTGATGTTAAATAGTTTCAGGGAGAGGAGGGGAAAGGAGAGGAGAG
>VWZZ01004135.1:179717-237960 GCA_013399095.1 Psophia crepitans
CGGCGGGACCCGCAGGGGTGGGCCGGGCCCCGCCCCGCTCCCTCTTCGCCTCCTCTTCCAAACGCTGACTGTCGCCTTCGGGGATTAGCGCTGGGTGGCGATCCGAACTCACACCTCGCTCCGAAAACGCGGAGATTTTGGTCCAGCTTGCTTGCACTGACCAAACCGCTTGTTTCCCCAGCAGGCTTCGCTATTCATACCTGGTGTTGCTGTCACCTTTGATTAAGGACTTCGCTTGAATAATGCTGTATGAGCTACAGATATGCCACCCAAAGACAGTAAAATATTCCCTATGCAGTCTCACAGAATAGAAAATAGACGAGGCAGGAAAGAAAAAGTGGATAGTAAGTTCAGTTCCGCTTGAGCCGATGGCGAGCGAGGAAATACGGGTGACTCTTGGGTAAGTACCGCAGGTGGGCAATGGCACAGCTGACATCAAGCACAGGGAATATCGCTTCCAGGGGGAAAAAAAAAAAAAAAAACACAAAAAAACCCCCAAAACAAACCAAAACAAACCAAAACAAACCCACAAAACAACTTTCACGTCATCCATGGCTGAGGTATGGATTTACCTCCTGAGAAACGACAGAATCACTACATTACGATCATCTTGCTTACAGCTGTGCTAAATGCAATCGTCTAAAAACAGCATTTACAGCAAATATGAGAAATTGATGTTTAGAGAATCGATGCCTGGAGGTCATTACCACTTTGGAGTACTGGAATACTGATGTCTACAATATTGACTCATATTCTGCAGAGAAATCATTATCAAATTATAAAGATGCATATTTTGTAATAAAGCTTCCTCCAAACACCTTGTTGTCTTCATCACAACAGCTAAGCAAATTATATACGTATGTGCTACGTACTCGTATATACTTAAACACATTATGATGTTACAAGTGTCCTTCCATTTTCATTGAGTTCTAAGTATATATAGATAATAGATCGTATCAGTTTATTCCCTCAGGCGCTTTTAAGTTTTTATTGAAAAAGTTATTCAATACTAAGCAAAGCAAATTTCTTCTATTTAAAGTGTGTTGATATTCCTATGTATTACAGAAATTAAGGCAGTGAAAGACAACAGCTGCAATTGCCTCCCAGTGAGTTACAGTGCTGGCTTACACTTGCAGTCCCATCTCCTGTGTTTTCAGAAAGTTTTCCTCAGATCTAGTTCGTTCAACCCCTAAAACGCAGCAACAAAGCACCACACACCACAGAAACTTCAGAAAACTTGAGCCAGAAGGCCTAAAACCAGCCAGTTACACTAGTAAAAAGAATCTGCTGAGCTGAATGTGGCCTACGATGTGACATGTTTTGCTGCCAAACTCCTCTGTACCCTTTTAACATAGGAAACTACAAAATTAAAAAGAAACCATAGTAATAAAAATAATTCCTCTGAAAAATACAAAGAATGACAGGCTACGTGAAAAAGTCACACTTTTCAAAATGACTCTTTAACAGACTGCTTCTAAAAAGTAACTGAGTTGTTTCCTATTACTAGTAATAAAAAAATCTTCAAAATAACCTACAAAATGCTCAAAAACATGGTTTACTGACAACAGTGTATTAATGCAGACAGAACGTATCTGATCAAAATACAAAACCAAAATACAAAAACTGAGGTGGCAGTTGACAAGCCAAAGTTAAATGTGCACAATGAAAACCATCTGTGCCAAATGTATGGAACAATATTAATACACAAAGTAATTATGGTCATTGTATAAAATGTTCTGGAGGGGAGATTTAGATTAGATATTAGGAAGAAACTCTTCACTGTGAGGGTAGTGAGCCACTGGAACAGGTTTCCCAGAGAAGCTGTGAATGCCTCATCCTTGGAAGTGTTCAAGGCCAGGTTGGATGGGGCTTTGGGCAACCTGGTCCAGTGGAAGGTGTTCCTGCCCATGGCAGGGGGGTTGGAACTAGATGATCTTTGCGGTCCCTTCCAACCCAAACCGTTCTGTGATACTATGATTAAAAATGAAGGAAATTACTAGTATATATGTTCAACATGAAAATGTGAGCATTCTTATACAAGTTACTGGCACTACACCAAGATTTCATTTAAATAATGAAACCTTTTACATTACAGAAGAATTAAGTATCCTATCTCAACTGAATATGTTAAGCCACATAAGAATTGCTCTGATTATCAAGTAATAAATTAAATCAGAAGGTTAGATAGGCTCAACAATGACTTAATATATACAACTAAACTTCTGATCATGAGTTGAACTTTGAGGCTATCTGATGAAGAAAAGGTCCAAATGAAAAAATACAATCACAATATAAACTGAACTTATTGGGATACTCAAAGGTAAGCACTAGTGTGCTATCGATTCTTCATAAAATAGTAGTGCTAATCATAAAATAGAGGTGCAAAAGTGATGTAAGTGTACCATAGAAAAGGCAAACTTTCTAAATGCATTTGAATGGAGTTAATGAACAGCAATTAAGAGGACCTTTCCTGAAAAAAAAATGTAGAGGGAAGGACCTACTTTTTGCCTTTATTCCCCACAAAAAAAAAAAAAATAAAAATTGCCTCTCATATTTTTTTTTAACACAGGTTAAAGCAGAAAAAAACCAAAGCTACATAAACTGTGAAATGTATCAGTGCTTCATTCAGCCTTGAGATCAGTTATCTAGCAGTCTTTGCTGAAATTAAGTCCATCTCCCTTCATGAATCAGCACCATTTGAATTGTTTCTTCAGGTAACTTGGGGGCAAAAGAGCTTATAAATTCTTAATCACGTTGTTTCAGCCTTCATATACGAAATTTAGATGTTACCAGAGAGAAAAGAGGAGAAGAGAGGGAAAGGAATGGGAAATTCTAAGGTGAGGAAGAAATGGCTGGATTAATATAATTTTGATTTCATAACCAGAATAATTGAAATGGCTCTCTCTTTACAGAACAAAAAGTAGTAATACTGAATATCAAGGACAAATACGCTCATGACCCAGAAAACTGATTTGAATGGATTCATATTTATATGTTAGATATGGTTGCATTAGAGAAAATCAAGAGCAGATGTAATTTCATAGTAGTCTTCAGTATATTCTAATTAGTGATTTAGTTTCTTGTTTTACTCAGTCATACCTATAATGAAAAAAAAGCATGATTTTTCCTGTCATTAGCAGAGAGAACTTCTCTTCAGAGAGGCAGACTCTGTTCAACCACATACATCAGAACAGTTCATTTGAAGCCAGACTGTGGTCTACCACAAAAAAAATATTCTTCCTATAGTTCTGCTATAAAGACAGAATTTATCAGTAGGGAGTCTATCCACTGAAGGCTATCATCTATTTAGAAATGGAGAGACCTTTGTAGTCTATCTGTGTATATTCTGTTTCAGCTCATAATCACATACAACTTTGCTCTTCCAGCCTTTCTTGGAGATGGGCATACTACGCTGACTCTTTTTGCTGTTGACAGTGAGGGTAGGTCCAGGGCAACAAGAGGAAAGAGTGCAGTCCACATTATCGCTGTAGCAGATCCTTTACAGGAAAGCCTCCATGAGGATCCTGACTAAGGCATCAAGGGTTTCTTTAATGCAGCTCTGCAACACAGCCCCTCCGGACTCCCTGCACAATGTGTCCAGAATCTAGCCATCAGAAAGCACAATTGGCAAGGGTGTCTACCCTTCCCTTATTCCAAGATAAGTGGAAGATACGGAGAGATACATTCTCAGATTGAGATAGCAATAGCTGAATTACTTTTGCGTTCTGAAGTATAAGACAGAGGTGGAGGGCTCAGTCTGTTTCCAAAAAGACCAGCATGTGCTAAAATCATCATCAGTGTGCTTGAAATACCTTTGTACGCATCCCCTACATAACATCTGCTTCTAATCCTAATGTATTGCTCTAGCTCAGGATGAAATTTATCAGTTTACCATCTGCCTAACCAGAGGTGATCCACCTTTTAGAGATGATCCACCACTTGAAAGAACCTCCCCACCCAGACTGTCTGATTTATTCCAGCATTTCAGATCATTCAGAACTCTCTGTACTGCTAGATTTGACTACCTCCGCGTGCTGCAGCTTCTCATACTTCACAGCTGCCTTTGAATGTCATCCGTTAATTTCTCCCCTCATCCTCTGCAGAACTCTTCCTACTGCTGTTAATCAGGCCATTTTGTTTTCTAATTTTAAATCTGTTATAAAACCTTCTCTCTCCACCCCCAGTGCATATGGGCAGGTTTTCTTTACTGCAGAGCTCTCGGATACCAAACTTAGACCATTATTTATCACTAACATTGTCTAATTCCTTTGTTGCTTTCCATGTTCTTGGAGCTGCAGCGGGGGACTTCAACTACTGGTCCTGGAGTCCGAGGACAAACACCTCACCCCTGAGGACTCTCACCTCAGGGCCAAGTGATCACGACATCAATATGATGGATGAGCAAAATGGCGTTTATTAAACTGTGTCACAGATTTATATACTCCCTTTATGGGGTGTGGCCACTGTGGGGCTCTGTGCAGGTCATAGGGGTGTGCCTAAGCTCACCATACAACGCGAGATCTTCCGAAGGGGATTCCCTACATTCCTCCACCATTACTTGCATTGTGAAGTTTATCAAGAAAAGGAAACAAACCTGTGCTTTCCCTCCTCCACTACTTAAAACTATTTAAAGGGAATCAAAATGTTTCCTAGGGCATAAAGGAAATCAATGAGTGAACTCAAAAAGAAACTTGAACATCCAGTCCAAGTAGCAGATCTGTAGATCTGCACAGGGCACCCAGTGTCACAAACGCAGTTCGCAGGGTTAGACACGTCCAAACTCTTAATGAGCTCATGTGGGCAGTGGTGCTAGTAGTAATCTGCGGAAAACACATCTTGTGTGCTTTGGTGCTTCCCAAGTCACAGCTTAAAACATCTTCTTAAAGGTGGATGTCTGTGGTCTTTGTTTTGAAAACAGAAAGCACTCAAGTTTTGGTAGATTTCCAGGTAATCTTTTAGCCCTGCAATTGCCTTATTAATAGTCCTATTTAAGTGTCTCTAGTTTTTGAGGGCCTAACCTGAACCCACTACTTTTTCAATACATACAGCAACATAGAAATTCTAATAATTTGAATTTAGCCTAACCTGTCCCAGTCAAGGAAACACTGACATTATACTGAGAACAACTTAGCCTTGTACTATGCTCAAACACTGGTCATTTCTTATGCAATAAATGACATTGATAAGAAGACAGCCAGACTAGGTTTGAGAAGTGCTGACAGTATGGTAGCTTTATGAGTTCATAGCACAGAAGGTATTTCAGCATGAGACAGGTATTGATGGGTGGTCATCATGCCAGTCACATCCTTCTGAAAAGACAGAAACCAGGTAATTGGGATTCTACCAATAACTTGATAAACCCTTTTGGTGAATCAGAATGGAGAGGTACACAAGAAGACTCAAATGCAGTCTCCTGGCTTTGTAAACAGAAAATATTTATTGGTATAAGCGGCACTGCTGATGTAACAACATAAAGAAACAACAGGGACTAGTGGCAGTGAATTTCGTATAGAAGACCATTGCCATTTCCAGTCCATGAGGAAGATATAACTTCAAGTCTTAATGTCTGTTACACAATATTCTGAATATGGTGGCATAGATATTCAAATGAACTAGCTCCTGCTACAAATAGGCACACAGAAGACCAAAGGCATGAGCCATTTAAGAACCTGAGGCAGTCTGAGCACAGAGCTTTCACTGCTGCAAAAGAAAAGCCTTAGTTTAAACTAATGAAGATAATGCTCAGCAGAATAGTATTGAATGTGATAAGAGTCCTAGAGCATGGAGACAAAGGGAAATTTTTGCTGATATGTTTACCACATAAACCAACACTAATTCTGTCTAAAAAGAAAAAATAAATCCTATTTTCCTGCTATTGGGAGCATATATTATGAAATGTCATAAAATACAAATTAACAACCACTGGAAACAATTAAATAGAAAAAACCTGCAGTGGGTAGGAAATTCCTGCCCACTTAATCTATTAATAGCACATGAATGTTTAGAGTGTTATGCCTGCAACAGGCTACAGTCTTTTCCTTTCTTCTAGCTTGGTTTCAAAAACGCAGGCTAACAGAATATATGCTCTTAAAACTGCTTTAGAGACAGCTCAGGCATGCAACAAAAATAGCACACAGAAGCAATTTAATCTAAATTGCTCTTAAGAAAATACTACTAATTGCCGCTTTTGCACACTACTGATTTAACATCTTCAAAAAATATATCTTAGGTTTGGTTCATTCATCTTCCCCCTCTCACGATTAACGGTTGCACACAGCATACAGATATATTCTTCCTTTCAGGCCTTTCTAATTTATTACCAAACAGTATGTCTTAACAAAAAAGAGATTCTGTATGTTATCTTTTTGGTCCTTGAGAAGTGATGTGAAGGCACTCAGTGAGGATCCAAGAAATCTTAGAAGTAAATCAAAATACAGCTCATTCAGCCATAGGATTCATTCGGCTTTCTCAATATCTATTCCACCCAAACTAGACAATTTCTTCTTTCCTCCTAATTTAGAGAAATCTTCCTTGCTGTTTTGAGCTGGATGGATTTTTCTTTTAGATTTTTAGCTTGCCAATACACTAATATCCTAATATTCATTTTTATTCCAAGAGCAAGCATTTCTCTCTGGAAGAGATGCTTATTATGTTTAAAATGAGTTGCTCTGCTTTCTAAAGCTAATGAGAAGTATTGCCCTCCAGTTGTACAAAAAGGCCAACCTTTAAACAGTAACCCATGCATGTATAGCAAAACCATTTGTTCCACTGTTAATAAGGTGTATGTAAGGGGGATTTTATTTTTTTATTTAAACGTGTTTCAACAAAAATAGAACACCATCAGATGGCATATAGTGTACATACCAAATACTTTTCTTTAGTATAAATTATCCATATGTGTTTTCATCAAAATAGCTGTTCCTTTTCTATCATTTTTTCCTATGCATACACCAAAGAGGTGAATAGGTTATGAAATTTCTAATTTCTTTTGCAGGTAATTCTATTAAAGAAGAAAAAAAGGAGGATTTTCATCATTTTTTAAACAGGCTATGTAGCATATATCATAAATGTTCATCGTGTTCGTATCCAGATATTAAATACATAACAATATGCAGTATGTGGTACAGGTTCAAAAGCACCCTTATTCCACCAAACGTCAGCCACATTAACTGTTCCTCACTTGTGATTCCAGGGTCCATTCAAAATTTAAGTAACAGATAGCAGCAATTTTCTTTTGTGGGCTTAAGAGAGCTTGACCAGAGGACACAATTAAATCCTTTTCTCCTCTCTCTATCAGCATTACAAAAGTGCTTACTTTTTACAGCTCTGCCTCCCTTGTGCCACAGAAGTGATTATAGCTATCAATATGCATCCCCCACTCCTTCAAATGAAGACTAATGGGGTGGGAATGGTTTGAAGCAATGGTCAGTGTCACTTCTTCCAGCAGAATTAGAGGAGAACATCAGAGGCAGGTCAGTATGTTTTCTAAAAAAAAAGGAAGTCTTGAGAGCGTACACCACAGAAATGCAGGATGCATTGGTTCTCCCAGAATCATGCTAACACCCACAGCTCTCCTCTGTCCAAAATCTCCATTCAAGCACAAATAAGCCCTAAATTAGCCAGCTAATGATAAACAAATGATGACGGACACTGTGGAAAAAGGAGATATTAAATGACAAAGGAAAAAACCACTCGTGTCAAGTTCCAACGCTGCCACATCAGATGCTTCCTTTCCACGTCTTATGTGGGTATTTAGTCTTTTCTCCCAAAACATAGTCACCACTGACATAGGCAGTGAGTTGCCAAAGGATGGAAATCAGCAACATAAGGCAAGCTAGAAGAAGTCATTTCGAGGAAAAGCTTTCTAAAGAAGATAGGCTGCCTCCAGCAAACAAAACAAAGAAGAGAGTCCAAACCCAGTATATGATGAGAAAGGTCTAAGCTTACACATGCCTTCTCAGGCAAAAGAAGTGTTTTGAGCTATTACAGAGCACAGACAGGGAAACAAGAACAGGGTGAAAACTAAAATGAAAGTTGTATCAGAACTGTTTAGAAATCTTTAGATATGGACTGAACTCAAAGGTGAAGATCTACATGGCTGGACACTCAAGTATCCTAAGGAAGGAAACGAAACTGATGGAATAGCAGCAGGTGGTAATGATTTTTTCTGCTGTTTTGCTACTGATTAAAGTAGATTTGTCCTCCCTATGGGAATTTGCAGATTGTGAAATGTATAAAGGAAATTAAAAAGTAGTTGTACTTGCAGGCATTAAAATTAATTGGCTGCAAACCTGACATCTTTCATGGTACCCATATGGTTTAAATACACCTAGAAGCTCTGTAAAAAAAAATTAATGAAGAGACTTCATTTGGCAAAAATGTGACTTTTCCAAAGGAGGTCTTAGGCAACAAAATTGGAAAGGAGCAATAAAAAGTCAGATTTACAATCACTTCATTTTAGTAACTGGAAATCCCTCTTATCAATCACATTCTTCGAAACCAGCTGGTGCAGCACCTCAATAGAAAAAGCTGGAGCTCCAGGTTATGCTAAATTTATGTTGAAAATATTGTAAGTCTTGCATGATGAAACCCCAAGGAGGTATTTGGATATAAAGTGTATAAATACACACATAAGCTGTTACAGGGGAGATGGGCATTTGTTGCAGGGGAAAGCCACACACAGAATAAGCACATTTAGTGCTACAAGAGGGAACCTGTTACTTATAAAGCCTGGTAAGAATTCTTTTCACCAGAAGAGGCTTCAGCAACAAGAAACATTTTTCATTCTTTTTAAAGACCCAGGGACTGAAAGAGAACTGATTATCAGGAAAATACTGTTACAAAGTGCACTATTTGCTTAACAAAAAGCCCAGGAGTGTACATGCACGAAATGCACAGGAGACTGGTTTTTCTGTTCGTACAGAACAGTTTTAGCATTTAGGCATTTTGTTCCCTGATAGGAAACGCACGTGCAGGCCTGCCAGATGAGGCAAAGAGATCCTTTCTTTTGCAGTGCTCACTCCTCTCTTTTCAGACACAGCCAGAGGGGAAGTGAGGTTGCTATTGGTCCCAATCCTGTTTCAAGGTCTATTTCTGCATTTTATGCAATGACTGTTTAATATAAGCTTCAGAAGGGATGATGGCAGGAAGGATGAGACCCAGCATTCAGTGAGTGTCCTAACCATCAGGCTGCATAATCTTGCTCCTTCCTGCCTCTTTTTTCTCTACAAAAATATCCTAGAAACTGAGAAATCTGAGTTTGAACCGTTTCAGACTGTGGAGGAAAACGCCTCTTACATCCTCCAGTTCTGTTTATACAAAGATTTTACACAGAAGTCAACGGGCTGGGAGTGCTTCATTTCAGAAGAAAGGAGTATAGTTAAAAGTGCAGTTATCTTTGAACACTGCCTTATGACTGTGCAGCGAGTTTCTCATGTTCTTAAATGGAACTCGCACACATACAAACACGCATTTTCTGAGTCTCAAATGGTCTTCCTATCACACTGTTGATCCCTGGCACTTCTGCAGCTGTGCTGCGTATCTTGAAAGACTTTAAAAGGTGAGGAATGTGTACCTTTTAGAAGCCACAAAGACCAGGTGCTGGCTGTACAGTGGGTCTCAAGTCTGCAGTTCTGAACTTAGATGCCAGCAATTTTTTTGGTCTAGCAAGACTGAAAAAACTTTACTTTTTGCAAACATTACTTTTTGCAAACACACTGAATTGTAACACATCAGTCGCTGAACGGGAAACAAATCATAGAATCACAGAAACATAGAATATCTCGAGTTGAAAGGGACCCATAAGGATCATCAAGTCCAACTCCTGGCTCCACACAGGACCAGCCCAATCACAGCAGATGACTGAGAGCGTTGTCCAGATGCTTCTTGAACTCAGCCAAGCTCAGTGTGGTGACCACCTCCCTGGGGAGCCTGTTCCAGTGCCCAACCACCCTCTGGGTGAAGAACCTTTTCCTGATATCTAATCTAAACCTCCCCTGACGCAGCTTCATGCTATTCCCTTGGGTTCTATCACTGGTCATCAGAGAGAGGAGATCAGCACCTGCCCCTTCGCTCCCCCTCATGACGAAGCTGTAGGCCACGATGAGGTGTCCCCTCAGCCTTCTCTTCTCTAGAATGAACAAACCAAGGGACTTCAGCCTCTCCTCATATGTCTTCCCCTCTAGACCCTTCACCATCTTGGTTGCCCACCTCTGGACACTCTCCAATAGCTTTATGTTCTTTTTGTACTGTGGTGCCCAAATCTGTACACAGTACTCGAGGTGAGGCCGCACCAGTGCAGTGTAGAGTGGGACAATCACCTCCCTAGACCTGCTGGCAATGCTGTGCTTGATGCACCCCAGGATATGGTTTGCCTTCCTGGCTGCCTGGGCACACTTCTGACTCATGTTCAACTTGCTGTTGACCAAGATCCCCAAGGCTCTTTCAGCATGGCTGGTCTCCAGCGTCTCATTCCCCATTCTGTATGTACAGCCAGGGTTTCCCCTAGACAGGTGCAGGATCCGGCACTTGCTCTTGTTAAACTTCATGTGGTTGGTGATTGCCCAGTTCTCTAATTTGTCTAGATGTCTTTGCAAGGCCTGATGTAACTCCATATCCTAAAACTGTTTGGGACCAACCCATCAGCCAGTTGCTCACCCATCACTTTATGTTTTTATCAAACTGTATGCCAAACATTTTGTCAGGAAGGATACTGTGAGAGACAGTATTGAAAGCTTTACTGAAATAAAAAAAAAAAACATCAACTGGCTTCCATTGGTCAACTAGTTGGATGACCTTGTCATAAAAAGAATCTAAGTTTGTTAAACAGGACCTTCCTCTCATGAACCCATGTTGGCTGTGACCAATGACTGTGTTGTCCTTCAGATGTTTTTCAATAACTCCCAGCAAAGAAAAGTAATGTTTCAGGAGTGATAAGAAGTTAAGCCCTACTTAAAGGGTTACTAAACTATAGTTAAATACCAAGTTGCAGTTATTCATGTGGTCAAACACCTTGAAGATGATGCTTTCATTCAGTCTGACCTACATTATGAACTTCAGAAACCTAAGGTATTGTACACTTTTAGCTATTTTTTTAACATGTATTTTAGAATTAATGCTTCCTTCTGATTTGTTCAGTCAACCCACAAGAAAAACCATTTCAGGCAGTTCCAAACCACTTTCTAAAGATGATAGAAGGCTGTGGGTTTAGTGGGTTGGTTTTTGGGTTTTTCTGGGGGGGGAGTTTAGGGTTTTTTTATTAGTTAACTCAGCAGTATTTTATATCATATAAATGAAATGAAAAAAATGTCAAACATACAATGTCTTCCAGCAGGTTATCTATAATTAAAAATAGTGGTTAGATGATACATTTGCTTAAATCATAGTTTCATTTTGTTTTTTCAAGTAATAGATTTTTAGAGGCCTTCATGATCAGCAATAAAAAGATAAAAATACTCCTCATAGATCTGAAACTGTACTATAATAGAAGACTGAAAGCCAGATTTTATAGATATGTGGTGCACAAAGATTCAGATAGAAATCTGGCATGTTTTCAAAAGTGCCTAGATGCATAACTGCTGTAGTTTCCTGGAAACAGGTCTTGTCGAAAATTCTTTGATGAGATGACAGGCTTAGCTGGTAAAAGTAACGGTGTAGATGTAATAAACACTTGCAAGGCTTAGCACTACATGACACTCAAATACTTGCACTATTTGATATCAGTAAGGCATGTGTTTAATGGACGCAGAACCATCTAACTTGCAGCTAAAAGGCTCCAAGAAATCAGAGACAATGGGGACTCAGCAGTCAGTAGAGGCATTTTGAACAGAAGAGATTCAGAGCCACAATGGCATCCTGAGCAGTGGTGGCTCTCTTGGTATTTGGGTGGAAGTGACCCCGTGCTCCAGTACCCACTATGAAGCAAGAGCTGTGCGGTTCCTCTTCCCACAGCTTCTACTATGAGGACAGGCTGAGAGAGATGGGGTTGTTCAGCCTGGAGAATAGGCGGCTTCGGGGAGACCTAATTGCAATCTTTCAGTACCTAAAGGAGCCTACAGGCAAGCTGGAGAGGGTTTTTTTACAAGGGTATGTAGTGACAGGACAAGGGGTAATGGCTTCGAGCTGAAGGAGGGCAGATTTAGATGAGATATTAGGAAGTAATTCTTCCCTGTGAGGGTGGTGAGCCACTGGAACAGGCTGCCCAGAGAAGCTGTGGAGGCCTCATCCCTGGAAGTGTTCAGGGCCAGGTTGGATGGGGCTTTGGGCAGCCTGGTCTGGTGTAGGGTGTCCCTGCCTGTGGCAGGGGAGTTGGAACAAGATGATCTTTGAGCTCCTTTCCAACCCAAAAAACTATGATTCTAGGGCTTGTGGCAGTGGGCCTGGTCCCTTGGGAGGAAACATCGGGAATGTCCACCCTGGACTTAAGGGGGAAACACACCTGAGGGGTTTTACCTCTGATGGGGTAGTGTTTACTGCTCACGGACTGCAGTCAGCAGAGGAGTTAAGGAAGGCATCCTAACTCCCAGTGCTGCAACCACAAAACCACTGCTCTTTTTATCACCACGTAGACAGTGCCATGTAGTTCATTGGCTTCAAAAATAGTTAAGGTCATGTTTGCTGACATTTTTATTCATTCCAACTAAAATTTTTTTTTTAATTAAGCCACTCTTTTTTTTTCTTTTTTTTTTTTCTTTCTTTTCCCCCTGCTCAACAGCAGGCATATTTTACTTCATATTCTCCAGAGAAAGCCATATCCGCAGTTCCGGGATTTCCATCGGGGCTGCTGATGGCAGGCCACTGTTGCAGATGCTGGCAGGAGAAAACGGAGGCTGCCTGTGAGGAGGTGGCACGGCACAGCGTGGTGCGGCGGGGCAGGTGCGTGCCCACCTTTGCTGGCTGGCATGGCAGGACCCGTCATCATTTTCCCCTCTCTTCCTTGCCCACTGTTTGAACACTGTTGTTCCTTGAGAAGTGAATGGAAAAGGGCTGTAAACTGGCTTGGGGTATGAAATGCACTGTGGCTGTCAGCGGGCACACAGGGAAGGAGGTGACACGTATCTGATATGTACTCTGTGTCATACCAGAGGCGAAACTGCCATCTTGAACTACTGGAGGGTCTCCCCAGGGACTCAGTAAAGCCAGCGTCTTAAGTGCAATCATCCAGGCAAGCAATAATGTGTATTACTATCTGAAGAGACATCGCTGGCAGTCAGATGTTATTTTTACTTATCTATCATTCTTTCAAAATCAAATCTTATTTTTCTTCATCTGTCTCACTACCTGGCTGCCAGAACAAGCCAGTGGAATGTAATATTAAAATGTTACCGTCAAACATTTACTAAATACAGAATTATCAAAAACGCATGATTTGAACCTTATAAGCAACAAAAAAGTTCAATTTACAGATAAGATATAGCTTTCCCGTGGAGACTATCTCCCACATTTTCAATAATATATCACACTTAAAGCAGAAAATGATAATGATAAATTGAGATGATACATAATGTGGGACCACAGACATTACAAGTACATAAAGCAATAACAGCAAATCTGTGTAAGCCCATAAAGATGAGAAAAATACAAGATTTGAGCAGCAAAATGGAAAGGTACAGGCCAACAGATGTAATAAAATGCAGCAGAGGGAGAGTATTGCATACTTATTTTCAGAAGTAATCAGGTAAAGAAAATAAATTTTGTGAATAAATGAAGTTTGTGAATAAAAAGCACAAATTAAAATTGCTGCTTTTTGTGGAATCTTATTTTTTCCCTTGTCAAGTTATGCCGGTGACTAATTGTTTAAGCCTTGTTAATGAATACAGTGCTACAGATTCATATCAGAAGTGAATTATTTGCTATTCATCAATTATTTGTCTCCTGTTAAGAAGAAACAACTATCCAGAGAAGAAAAGATGGCCAGTCACACACAGTAAAAAACAGACAAGGAATAACTGAAATAAAAAACTCACAGGCACTTTGTAGGGAACAAGTACGGAAAATTTATATCCTAATCTGTTCGTAAATGCTTAGGAGCAGCCATCACAAACATGAATGGCAATGTGTTGCAATTTATTTGTAAACCAAAGAGAGCCAACATTCCTATGGTGAAATCCTTGCCCTACTAAAAATCTACAGGAATTTTGCCAGTTACACCAGCAGTTCAGGGGTTTCACTCCTAAAATCTCATTTTCATTGATATGATTTAAACAGAGTGCCATGTTTTTCTTTTCATTAAGGCAGGTTCTCAGGGTCTTACGCTAATGGTTGATGCCGCCATGCTCTCTGAGGGACTATTCATAAAGTCAAATACCTTCTAACAGGTGCAAATGAAAGAATATGAATAGAAGTACTTCTGATTTTCCTATCATCTCTGCATATTTTTAAGTAACAATCTCTGCATCAGAAGGTCATTCAGAAGGAGGCAATCTAAAGAAATCTCTCTGGTTTTCAGCCTGGTTTCCTCAAGGAAAGAAGCGTATACAAAATTCTGCCACAATCTATCCACCCTTCTCTTCCCAGTAACTTTTCGGCCTATTGCATAAATTTAAGCAAATTTAGCAAAGTGGTAGAAGAATCAAAGACAATAAGTTCCAGCAAGTTTCGTAAAACCAGGTAGAGACAGAGTAAGATGCTATTAATTCTTCCACTTACCCTGTAGTCACTCCTTCTGAGATGTCAAGGAGTGCATATAAGTGACTACACTTGAAGCATAAATCCGGACAAAGCCAATCATCATTAATATTGATCCTCATTGAAATGGTTCATATTTATTAGCTGAGCTTTTGTGAGCTAGGTAGATAGATTCATTCTAAATGTTTTAGGCCATAATGTATTTCCTCTCAATCTAGATTTTTATAAATACTGATCTCATTTATGCAAAAGAAAATTAGAAAGTCTCCTGTCTAGACACTGTGCTCCTGTGTTATGAAAATGTATTTCTCAGTAAAGACACAGAGTTTCAAAGAAGTTAGCTGTTAAAAAGACGAAGAGTTCTGTTTGGTCTTTTTATAAATTGGATTAGCATTCATAACTTTCTTATCTAACACTATTCCAGTTGTTAGAAATAAAAGTTTCAAGCTCCTAACATATGCTCAGATAAAGACCTCTAAAATTCAATACTGCTGTAGCACTTCTTTCAGATGTTGCAAATATCAGGCCAGTTTGTGGTGGTCACCAGCCAGCTGGGGAGCTACAACTCCATGCCGGGTCCTGCACTTTGGCCACAACAGTCCCAGGCAGCGCTACAGGTTTGGGGGGGGGCGCAGAGGAAAAGGACGTGGGGGTGTTGGTTGATGCTCGCCTGGACATGAGCCGGCAGTGTGCCCAGGTGGCCAAGAAGGCCAAAGGCATCCTGGCCTATATCAGGAATAGTGTAGCCAGCAGGAGCAGGGAGGTGATCGTCCCCCTGTACTCAGCCCTGGTGAGGCCGCACCTCGAGTACTGTGTCCAGTTTTGGGCCTCTCACCACAAGAAAGACATCGAGACCCTGGAGCGTGTCCAGAGAAGGGCAACAAAATTGGTGAAGGGTCTGGAGCACAGGTCTTTTGAGGAGCGGCTGCAGGAACTGGGACTGTTTAGTCTGGAGAAGGCTCAGGGGAGACCTTATTGCCCTCTACAACTACCTGAAAGGGAGTTGTGGTGAGCTGGGGGTCAGCCTCTTCTCGCAGATAACTAGTGACAGGACAAGGGGGAACGGCTGCAAGTTGCGCCAGGGGAGGTTTAGGTTGGAGATGAGGAGAAATTTCTTCTCTGAAAGGGTGGTCGGGCATTGGAACAGGTTGCCCAGGGAGGTGGTGGAGTCACCGTCCCTAGGGGTGTTTAAGGAAAGGTTGGATGTGGTACTGAAGGACATGGTTTAGTGGGTAATAGGTGTGGGGGGGGGGGTGGTGGGACTGGATGATCCTTGAGGTCTTTTCCAACCTTAATGATTCTATGGTCCCCTAAACAGTCAGTTCCTCTTACCAAATCCATAAGTATGTGGATAAAACCAAAGGTATTAAAAGGAAAAGTGAGACAGCATCGCTTTGGGGGAAAAAAAAGCAGCAATAAATCAAGCTAGTGTTTATCTGGCTGAAAAGCACAGCCCCGCAGAACAGTAGGCATCCGAACATTGAGTCGATTTTCTCGCCCAGCTGTGAGCGTATGAAAACAGAACAGCCATGCTGGGTCAGACCAAGAGCCCATCTAGCTCAGCATCCTGACTCCCACCAGTGGCTGTAAGCAGATGCCTACAGGAAGATGAGAACTTCTTCCCATTCTGCTTTGTTCTCTGTTCTTTACCTAATAACTGCTAGCTTTTCACTTGCTTTCCTAATACTGCATGCTAAACTATCTGGCATAATTCTAGTGTTTTGCTCCAGAATGGAAACCGTCAGCTCAAAGACCACCATTTTGTAAGTCGACTGCCCTGTTTTTTCTCAGTATCTCTCACTTTATGTTTATCTACACTGGAAGATATTTCTCTAGGTTGTACCTTTCCAATACATGTGACACAGCTTTTCTTCGGTACTCAGTACCATCCTAGTATGCATGCAGACAGATACTCATACATCTTTTATCATAAAATGATGCCTGTGCTCGTAGAGGTACCTTGATGTTGTCTCAGCACAATTTCTAATTTCCACAAACTCTAATGATAAATCCATTGATGAACCACCCCCTCTCACCATGCTGGCTGAACAAGAAAAGTGACCAGTGCTCTATCTCTATCCTGACTTCTGGATGGTGGAAAATGCCCTGTCGGGGTGGTTACAGAAGCAAAGCAACTGGCAGCGCAGAGGCAAACCCATCTGGGCTGCCCCACTGTGGCAAGATATTGCTGCCTGACTAGAGAAGCTGGCTGTAAAAGTACATCATCATGTAGATTCCCATGTTCCCAAGAGTTGGACCAGAGAAACATCATGTAGTGGTTTCACCTTGGCTAAATGCCAGGTGTCCACTAAGCCGCTCTATCACTCCCCTCCTCAGCAGGGCAGAGAGGGGAGAGGGAAAAAATAAGATGGAAAAGACAACTCCAAAATCGTGGGTTTGGATAAAGGCAGTTTTAATATAGCGAAAAGCAAGGCCGCGCGCAGAAGCAAAGCAAAGGAAAAAACAAAAGATTATTCTCTACTTCCCATCAGCAGGCGATGTCCGGCCACTCCCTGGGAAGCAGGGCTTCCAAAAGCGTAGTGGTTACCCCGGAAGGCAAAACATTGAAAAAAACGAATGCCTTCCGTTCCTCCCCCTCTCCCTCAGCTTCCCATTGCTGAGCAGATGTCATCTGGTATGGAATATCCATTTGGCCAGTCTGGGTCAGCTGCCCTGGCTGTGTCCCCTCCCAGGACCTTGCCCACCCCCAGCCTACTGCTGAGGTGGTGGAAGAAGGGTTGGAGACACAGCCTTGATGTGTGCTGGCACTGCTCGGCAGTAGCCAAAACCCTGGTGTGTTATCAACCCCTTGCTGCTACCAATGCACAGCACTGCAAGGGCTGCTACGGGGAAATTAACTCCAGCTCAGCCTGACCCAGTACACATCAAAACAACCATCAGGTGGATCAGGCTGCTAAGACTGAGGTGGCTGAGGTGGCTCTGGGCTGGCAACATAAAGGTTGAAACATCTGCACTGAGAGCAATGGGTGGTGGGACCTTCAAACATTGGGATACGCATTTAGTAAAGACCTCTGGTTAGTTCAGAATTATAGAATCATTAAGGTTGGAAGAGACCTCCAAGATCATCTAGTCCAACTGTCCCCCTGCCACCTACTAAAGCATGTCCCTAAGTACCACAGCCAACTTTTTCTTGAACACCCCCAGTGATGGTGACTCCACCACATCCATTGAGCTGGCCCTGTTCAATCAAAACTTTTACTTACTGTAGAAGAGGATAAAGTCCCTGTTAGTGCACAGGAAGAATATGTTGGGGAAGGCAGTTTGGGTTAGCCCTGCTTCAGGCAAAGGAAAACCCATCTGTGGGATTGCTTTTGCTCAAGGACTGGGGTGCACTTGGTGAGTGATGCAGAAGGATGGGACAGTCCAATGTGTACCTCAGTTTGATTTGATTTTGGGTGAGAAAAGCCAATGACTTAAATTGTATGTAGTTAATTGCTACATAATAATGTTTGTAATCACTATTATCATTGCTATATGCCATAAGTGGTATTACTAAGAATCATCCAGATTAATGAAGAATGAACTTCGATGAAACCAAGCAAGGTGCAGAGGTAATGAAACTAGAATTGGCTTCAGCAACGAGAACCCAGAAACTTCCTTGAGATTGATATTTTCAACCTGCAGACCGTGAGCATGGACCACACCACATATATCAGTTACAAGCTCCAGATGCAGCGTGCACAATCTAACATCACGCATCATCTGTCCTGCCCTGAGAGACTGTTATGACAGATGGAGCCCGAAGTCATGGACTAAATCAACTCAACAGACATTTTTGGACATTTATGAGTATTTTACAGAGATTTCACAGGGGTGATCCATTGACTAAGGCAATGATATCTGTGTGTATATACCAAAGGACAGAAAAAGTGGTGGTGATTAATTGCCACGTATTGGAAAGTGTGGGACCTGAGCATCACATAAATAGTATAGAATAAGGGGTGGATACTGTCCTGGTTTTGGCAGGGATACAGTTAATTTTCTTCCTAGCTGCTGCTATAGTTCTATGTTTTGGATTTAGGATGAAAATAATGTTGATAACACACTAATATTTTAGTTGTTGCCAAGCAGTCAAAGACTTTTCACCTCTTACTGGACTACCAGCAAGAAGGTGGGGGTGACCAAGAAGCTGGGAGGGGACACAGCCCTGACTGCTGACCCAAACTAACCAGTGGGATATTTCATGCCATATGATGTCATGTTTCATTTATAACTGGGAGCTGGCCAGGAGGAGGGACAGCTCAGGAACTAGCTGAGCATCAGCTTCAGCTGGTGAGAAATTGTGCTGTTCATTGCTTGTTTTGTTTATAATCATCATCATCATCATCTACTTTTCTGTCCTATTAACCTGTCTTTATTTCAACCCACAAGTTTTACCGTTTTGGTTTCGATTCTCTCCCCCATCCCACTGGCAGGGGAGGGGAGAGTGAGGGAATGGCTGTGTGGTTGTTTTAGCTGCCAGCTGGGTTCCACCGCAACACCCTCACTGTGCTGTTCCCACCCACCGCAGTATCACTTACATGACGATTTGCTCTAAAGGTATTATCACCCATTGATTTTGCTCTGCATAGGTTCATTAAAGAGAGCCTTTACTAAAATTCACTCACGCTACTGTCCTTTGTGACTGCAACAATAACCCAGCATCATTTTATCTCTTGCCATTGCGGTAAACCCAGTTGTGATGCTCTCTCAGCTCTCATGATTTCCATTCTCTGAGTGATGACTAAAGGGGAATCATCTAAGCAGCTAATTGGGTTTTATTAGTGATTCATCATGCAGCTTCACTGAAGAGCTTCCATCTCTCAGAAACATTATCAGCTATCATTATACCTTGGATCTCAGACACAGAGAGACCCCTTTAGCAATAAGTTACTTCTTCCTAGAAAACAAAAAGCCCCTCCTTCACTTCATAATGTCTGTACTTCATCTTCCAGAAGACTAAAATGAGGACTTTGCTTACAGTAAATCATGCACTCAGGACAAACTAAGCACAATATTGTTGTTCTTTACTTGTAGAGAAAGGATGTAACACTTCATCATAAAGCATGCATCAATTTTAATCAATACATTCAAATGGTTGCACTGGCATACTTTGCTCTTGCTTTCTAAATGAGGTATGTTTATTTCAGTTTATCAAGAAATGTCAGCAGAAAACTCGTTCATCTCAGATCCGCCTTCTGACATCTCTGCTTGTAAGACTTGTCCTAAAAATATGTCCCAATGGCTGTACTTAGGAAGTATTTATAATCTACACAACGAGCAAGTGTAGACAGAGATCATGCATACTCTCTGTTATAAATATTGTATTCACAACTGTTGCTTGTGAGCACCAAAACCAATACCTGGCCAGTTCTCCTGATGTGTCAGTGCTGTTTTTTACACACATACACACACAAAATACGTGTGTGTATGTGTGTACATATTTCTGTTAGAATTGTAACAGCTAGGTAACAAAGAATTGGTATGTATGCACAGGTGTAAATGAATATACATACATGCATACTGTATTTTAGTAAATTACTGGCATGTGTTATTGTGCATTGTGACTCATGAATCATGAATCCAATTCACAGCTTATCATTTTCCATTAAATTAGTGCTTTCCATATGGTATCTCCAACGCAAAGCCTACAACCTACTTATTGTGGTTAAAAAAAAAATCTTACATCAAGAACACACTGTTCTGGGATTTGAAAAAATGTTTAAAATCAAATTATTCTACTATGTCTTATACTGTTTCAAGATTTAAGCAACTTCTTTTCTTTTTTGGTATTTTATTTTTAGTCTGTATCTATTACAAGTTAGCATGTTATTTCTTTGTACTACTGGACTAGCATAAAACAGAAGCAATTTTCACAAACTGGAGAGGAGTCTTACATTACAGCACCATATTTACCCACAAAGTAACTACTAAATCAAACCACCTTTGTCTTTTCATTACAGCTATATTAATACATGCCATGAGTATCGTAACCAGTGCACATTTTTGGGGGACGTACACAGTGAAGACTCTTATTAACTTCAATGGGAAACCTACGTGTGAAATCCTGACCTTAGGTACGTATTTGAAATCAACTACCTACACAGCACTTTGTTTTAAAAGTTGCATTGTGGGTGGTTCACAATCATTTTCCTTCAAAAATAACAGTATCAACAAATGCAAAATATATTTTACACAAATGTGTTTTTATTTCTGAAAAATCTGTGAGCACTTTTACCAAAAAAAAAAAAAAAGGATTAGTTTACCATGTCATTAGGATTGGGTTTTTTTCTACACTTCACGTTCTACAGATTTTACCTGAGTAAGGTCTATATAGAAACAATCCAAGTTCTGACTGAATGAACTCAGTATCTTTGCATAATTTGGGTACATGTTCCAGGGCTTCTGATCTGACCAAATTCCATCAAAGGATAGGGTTGGAATATCTTCCCATTTTTAATGAAGTAGGTTGAGAGCTTGCTACTGTAAATAGGACTGGTTCTGAACATTTTTGATCGGTAAGCTGGAGCATACAAGACTCTCATTGTTCCCAAAAGCCCTTTATAGCTCTACCACATCTGCAGCTGGTCTCCAAAGTGTTTATGGACTAAGCTGAATAGATTTTGTTGTTTTATGTGCTCTCACTTCTGTGCCTGTTTCATTTTTGTAACTGGACAGATAACCAAAATGACCTACAGTGGCCATCCAGGGCAAGAGTTGTCTCAAATCTAACCACTTATCTGTGGTTCATGTAGTTCTTATTTTATTACTTCATCACCACTTCAGTCTTTGGTGCTGGCACTTTTCCCATGCAAGTGACATTCACACTATATAATTGAGCTTTATTCATGGAACTGTGAAACAGACGGAAAGTATTCCAAAATGTGGAAAATGAGAGAAAAAAAACAAACCTAAAAACAAACAACTTCACCGCGACATTTTCTTCACTTCTCGGCACTGGCTTGCTGGCAGGGAGCACTGAATAAAATGTAAATCCATAAGTAATGAAGAGTTATATCAGTCAGGGCTAATAATAGATTAAGGAGTTACATAAATCAATATAGATAATAGAATCTATTTTTGAATAGTATGGTGATATGTTTGCAAGACATATATATGTCATTCTTTTTATATTATCAGCAATAAACACATTACCAAATTCAACTGGTGTTTGTCATTCTCTTCAACAGACTACAGAAAAACCCAGATAATATATATCGTTGAATGAAAAGTGGCCACCAGCCACTTCATGCTTTCTAGACCTTAGTACCCCTTTCAGCAAGAGTACTTTGGTAATTCTCCCCTGAAGTTTGCCTCAAAGACCCCTGAGAATTATTTCTACTAGAGATCTAGTGCATAAAACTGGCTTATAATGAAGCAAATGATATCTAGCAAAGATAGGGAAAAGCATGCAGTTTCAATAGCCAGTGATTTAAAATTATCATAGCAGCTTAGAAAATTTACGAGTGAGTCCAAGAATCAAACTAGCAGTAGAGCAACTTTCCTCCGCCGCAATGGTCCCTCAGCTTTCCCTGTTTTGGGGCGATTATTATTTTCCATCAATGCTGCTTGATATGTCAGTGTATGGATAGCGAAATGGCATTCAATTTCTTTTTGTCGCAGCATGGCCTTGCAAAATCGTTTCTGATTTTCTGCTCACTGTCTCATGAATGCCTCCTTTGACATTACTGTGTTTAGATTTTTCTTTCCTTCTGTCTATTTGTTTTGTGTAAAATTGCATTTTCCCCATATGGATTTTAACATTCTACTACTACTTTCCCAATTTTCATGTCCCTGGCTCCCTTTAGATGATTTTTCAGTTTTCATTACACTATTGGATCTTTCAAAATAGAATTATTATTAACTTTTTTGATAAATTATTTAATTCTCTTCATTTTTAATATAAATATATTTAGTAAAATCTAACCTTTGATATAACAGTACATAACTTTTTCTCCTGGAGAGGACACAGCAATAAGAGGATTTCTGCCACCACTAACATTTAACGTAAGCTATTAAAATAGGAAAAAGAAAACTAACTAGGAAAGAGGAAGCATGAGCATGAAGCAATTCCATGGAAAGCAGTGTTAAGGTGGAATAAATGTCGAAAGATTGGAATCATAATACTGGTGATGATGCCGCTATACTATGGACACAGAAAATCCCATTTCTATTGCACACGTTCTAGGAGGATCCCTTTCCCACAAATCTACAGCATATTCATGGGTGAAAAAAGTATTCTAACATTTGGGTTAGTGTTAGTCCATTTTATATATGTAATTCTTTCTCTTTTACAGTCTCAAGAACATAAGAGCTGCTGTACACTTCAGATCAAGGGTTCATCTGGCCAATCTTCTGCCCCAACAGTGGCTGGAGACAAATGTGTAGGAAAGAGGAACAAAAGACTAAGTATATGGACATCTTCCCCAATACTTTTCTGAACTCCCAGTTATTTTTAGGATAGGGAATGTCCTTGGTTAGATATAATTTGTTAATTTAATAGCTGCCAGTGGAGCTCTCTTCTCAAGTACTCCTGACCTCTTTTGTGCTAGGCGAGGGGTTGTCTGGGATTTTTTTGTATTCCCACCCTCTTTTGCCAAGGAATTTCAGAGGCCTACTACCTATGCAGTTAAGAAACACTTGCTTTTTCATTTGAACTTCTCACACGCCCTATATCTAGACAAGCAAGTCTAAACAGTTTTAAAGAGCAAAGTGGTTTCGAAAAGAACAGCTGAGGAAACTGCATCTTAAAGCATTCTGTTGATGATGGTGGCTATATGAAAGAAATCACAGTTCAAATCTACTATTTTTCCATTTGAAGGTCGAGTTTGAGTCCTGTTATTAACTAAGATACCCTAATAAAAAAGATACGAATACAGTAAAGTTTCTTCACTCCCTTGTGAAAAAATATTTGGCTGGTCACTGACTTAGGAAGTGAAAATGAAAACGATTCTGCAACTGATGCTGTCATGCCAGTTCCTAATGCATGTGCCATAGGGTTTCTCTTTAAACAAAATCAAAACATTGTCGGGGGGATGCTGTACATCATGTCTTCCAGTGGTGATGTGCTGCCCCTTGGAATCATGGACCTTAGTCTTCCTAACAGAAGAAAGAATCAAGCCTGACTATACTACTTCCTTGACTGGTGTTTATCTTCTCAGCTATTGGGCAGACCACTAAGCCAAGACTTTGTTTCATCTTGAAAGCAGATTTTTCTGTCAAAAAATTCATTTTAGATCATGTTGACAGAAACATACTTTATGATATTATTAAGAATTTTTAAAAATAAATACAATTCAAACTGAACTGATCTCCATACACTTTTATTTAAGTCTGGCTGCAGAGAAGTATTGTTATTCCCATAGCCCTGAGAACACAGTCATAATGAATACATCTGAACCCACAGTAGAAATGATCCAGATGAAGTTATTAGGTGAGGCTGTTCTATATACTCCAACTCAAATCAACTTTAATTCAGCATTAGTTAATAGACATATAAAAGAAAATAATCTTGCAAGCCAGACTTGTATTTCTAGAGGAGACAGTGTAAAAATAAACAGTGCAGGTGTCTATTAACAACTCTAATTACCTTATTCTGACTTACAGGCAGATTTTAAATTTTGGGGAAAATATGGTACTCTAATACACATTAATGAGAATATTTTAAACTAAATCCCTTATATGTAATTTTCAATTATACTTCTATCAAGCCATAAGTAATCATTGCATTAGCACTCCGTGTTGCTTGTCTTAGTGCAACTGCACAAAAATCAGTATTCAACAGTATATATCACCTCACGTCCAATGAAATTGCTGCATAGGTAACTTCTGTAGTCACTACTTTTAAGCTAGATATTAAAACAGTGAAAGAATCCAGGTAGTTGGAGACTAGATGCATAAATATAACAAGAATTATTATAGTTTATAAATGTCAGCAACAGCCACAGAGAAATTATGACTGGCAGTTTGCTTAATAAACTAACAAAAACGAAATGGTAATCAAAGTGCTATATAACATTTTGATGCTAGGAGTCCTCAAAAGAAAGGAAAAAACCATTATGAAAGAGGGACAGAAAAGAGAAGAAAAAAAAAAAAGGAAAAAAAGAGGGGAGGGGGAAGAAAAAGCCACAGAAAAAAAAGAAAACTAGCTGCAGTAATTTCTGTCATTCATAACTTGCCATAATTATCTACTCTGAAAAACTGCTGCTGTAATTTGAAATGCCTCCCTCCTGATCTAATCGGCAGAGTAATGTAATGACTTGACTAAGAACCAGGAATGTAGATCTTGCCATTGTGTCAGATTCACTTGGATTTTAATGCAATATTCCCTCAGGAAGACCCATGATTTAATTAAAAACGTTGTGTTTCACTGTCCAGCACAGCACCTGCAGCATCACTTAGCGTGTGAATCTTGATTCCCTAGGGTGAATTGCAGCTGACCTTTTTGATTTCCATTTAGTAATCACTTTGCAGATAAAATTTCAACTTTTTTCCTATTTAGTTCTTAAATGCACTTCTGTGGCTCCAGTTCTTGAATTTTGATGTTTATCAAAGCAGTATTTCAAATTTGCAATGATTTCTTCCCTCAAAATACTTCTGCTACAACAAATACAAATAGCAGAAATCACAGTCACCTATGATTTAGAAACCGATTCATTCCACAGACTATAAATGCTTCTGAACAGAGCTATACGAAACAGCTTACAGCTGAGTTAAAGTAATGTTCTCACAGAAATTGTTACCGACCATGCTGTATTATAACATAACCTTATATGATGCAGTATTTTCTATTCCAAGCTTCATAATCAATAGGGTGCTTTGTCCCAGTTCCTTTTTATGCACAGGAAATAAGTCAAGGAGTTGGAAAGAAGCCCTATCTAGGCAATATTCCAGACTATGAAAATATGGCAATGTGGAGATGTTAAGATAGGTGGCTTTATGAAAATCATTGCATTTTTAGTTACAAAGAGGTAATCATTCTATCACTTCTTATCACGGTAGAAGTGTGTGGAAACGCTTCCGCAGACGACTGGTGCTGGGCTTGGCAAACCCACTGTTGAGAGAAGCAAAAATTGAAATGTATTTGCCTCCTTTTACTTTTGAACATAATGAGTTGTCTCTGTTAGCTAGTGAACTGTACATCAATGAAGAAATTTCCGTAGGCCATATAGTTTATTTAAATTTAATTCCTGACTGACTACCATCACAAACACTTCTGATGTTAATAGCATGCAATCAAATAACAAATAACAAATTAGGTGGTAAATTAATTGTGGCTCTTCATTAAGACAGTCATGCACAGTGATAAATCTGGTAACAAAAAAGTACATAGCCTTTATCTCTGTAAAATTGAGGATATCACCAGATTTTTCAAAGACCAGCTACTGCAGTACTCTGTAAGGTCATATTTTCCTCCACTAAGCACTTTGGAGGAGGCTGAAAACAGACTTGGGATTTTCAGCTATTGGATTTTCATGTTTGGATTTCTGGACTGCAAACACCGAAGAACTCTTCTCCAGGCATATATACATCACTGCTCCTACATATATTCCAATCCATTGGCTCTTGCTGAGTTAGATATTTTAAATTCTTTATTACCAACACAGTTATTAAAAGAAAGGACAAAACCTTTAATTATGCTGAGAATAAAATTACCAAGGTCTGATTTACTACTGCCTGTAGTAAACACATTACAGTTGACCAGCTGAAGTGAATTTATGAGCGTGTTGCACCACTGGCCAGTGTACGTCAGACTGAGTGTACAGAGAAACCTGACCTCTAATTTTTTAAAAAGCATTTTTAAAGTGAATCCTTTTTTAAGGGGACATCTCAAAATGCCACATTAGTTTTCCCAGTGTGGAAGTCAGGTTCAGGCTTTTATTCTGACACAATGTATACAAGATCTAGAAAAAATATTAGAGAGAAAAGGAAAAAAGAAAAAAAAAAGCAGGAGGATTTTCAAAGCTGCTTTCTCACCTTACTGAATCAATCTCAGTCAAAGATTAATCAGCATAACCTATTTGTCCTTTACTCTCCAGTAAACTGCTTTTCTGTGCTTCCTACGAAATACACACCATACTTCTTAAAAGATGCAAAATAATTAAATAGTACAGTGTTGGAAGAGGTAATACATCTTCTCTGAGCTACCCCTGCCAGATGTCACTTTTTTAAGAGCTTACAAGTTCAGGAGGCATTGCTGAAATGCAATCTTATTTTTCTCCCTTTCATTTTGACTGTTCATCATATGGCAGATCCTGTGGTCAGGCACCAAATATAACAATGAGCTGCAGCAGTGCAGAAAGCTATAAAGGCTTGGTAGGGCTGGCACGAGTGGCATAATTTTCTTCAGTCGGTGTAGCAGACCATTTTTAAAGAGATACCAATAGAATATAAGGACTGTCTAAGGAGTTACCTTGTCCTTACAGGCTTCACCTAAGGCCCTCTCTTAACTGATATGATTATGAGAGTGTTAAAAGTGTTATGTCCGGCAATGCTGGGATTAAAGAAAGATGAAAATGTGACAATGGCATAGCCTTTTAGTTCTTGACATCAACTAATAACACGGCTCCATCAGATGAGAAGACAGTATTCGATATTTAGAGCTACACAGAGTTCAATGAGGTTTTTGCCTACTCCTCACATGGAGAAGTAATTAAGTGACCTGACTGACTGCTAGGCTAATGTGAGTCTGATATCGTACACAGTATCAAGGCTGGATCTCATCCATAAAGGCTTGGCAATCTGTCCCGTTGAGATGCCAGCAATTAATTCAAATGTTTGTGTTAAAGTTGCTTAGAATGAGGAGGTTCACTGCAAACAGGCATGATTACTGTCAGTATGCTCGCAAAACAGAGGTGACTGCTTAAGAGGTAAAATGATGCAGGTAATTTAAGTACTGATTCGAACCTTCACGCAGAATTTGAGAAGAGACTCAAATTAAGATGTAAAATGTTTTTTAAAAGTGTTCTTTATAGCCTTTGTCATATCCATGCTTCTTGGTTCTGCCTGAAAAGTGCACGTAACTATGTTGAAATATAAGGATTTTTAAAAGCTCTACCAGCTCCAGAAAAAAAAAAAAAAGTCTTATTGGTAGATAGAATATTGGATTGATCCTTAAAACATTTTGAAGTTCGCATATTTCTGCTGCACACAGTGCAAGAAGTGTCAGTACTTATTATTAGGGGACAGTTCTCACTACAAAGGAGACTCAGAGAACACTGTCACTGCAAAAAAAAAAGCAGCATGTGAACATACCCATCAGAGAAATACAGCTATGGCTACGAGGTATGTTTCCGTTCAGGTTCAGAAGCTCTTTTTCCATTTTTCTTAATACAGTGCAGTGCATTTCTTTAAACAAATGTGTATAAATTCAAGAGAAACAGTCATTTAAACATTGCTGGCTGACAATCAAACCCTCAGCAAACACACTTGCTGCATAACTACCTGGTGTCTTGGCTACCCCTTCTGTCCATCTGTCAGGATGGCAACCTGCCTGCTCCAAAGTTGGTTGGACCCCTCTAGTAAGGCATGGGTGCCAGACAGCACCGACTTCTGCAGAGCAGCCTTCTTCAACCCGGCACGTGCTATCCCCTCTCCAGGAGCTCCTGCCTCCGTGCCAGCGATGAAGCATTGGCACAACATGCTTCCTCACAATTGATCAACACCTGTTGACACTTACACGGGGGGGGGGGGGGAAATAAACTAGGAAGGAGAAGCAGACAAGCACTTCTGGTTGCCAAGAAGGCAGGTGGGGTAGCAGCAGGTGTCTGATCAACTCAGGAAGATAACAGGGTGTCAAAATGTTTCTAACGGGAAAGTGTGGTACTCCTTGCAGGACTCCGTCCAAAGACAATAAACATATCCATCAGTGACTTCAGCGGGGCAGCCTTTTACGCTCTTTGGTGGTATGTTAGAGAGAAAATAAGTCAATAGTGTCACAAAAGCAATATATTGGCAATAAGGTGCATCACTATCCTCTTTTCGCCAACAAAAGGACAGTCACATAGAGCATGAAAGGGACACTGGGAAGGTTTTAGATTTGATATACACAAGCACTTTTTCAAACCCAGATTGGAAAATGCTTGAGGGAAACCCTGATCCTGCTGAAATTGTCTAGGCCAAAATTTTATCTTTTGCTCTGAGTGATGAATACTTATTGAGGTAAATAAGCTTATAAGGTATCAAAATATGACCCACAGATCTCATATTTTCAGCTTGGTAGAAACTGGAAAGGGGAAGGGAGTTCCTTTAGACTGAAAGGATCCTTGAAAGAAAATGCCAACAGCAAAGTCCACATTTCTTACAGAGATATTTAAAAAGTACCATCCAAAAATCTGTATAATTTGCAAGGCTGAAATGTCCTTTTGAAGTTAAAATTAGTAATGCATCTGTCTCTAAATAAATAAATGAATAAAAATCCTATCATTAATTATTATCTTTTCATCAGTATCTGGGACAGCTTCCCAACTGGCTGAAATTCTTTTCTTTTTTCTCTTTCTTTATAGAGCCATCATGCTGTGTGGTCAATCGTGGCTGGCTATTACATGTATGATTGCTTTTCCTGATGGGATAATCTTAATACTACAATTTCTTCTCCTTTGAAATGTATATGAATGAAAATGAAAATAAACATATTATCGTCCAAAACTAATTATGTGAATAAGTATATATCACAATTACCTTTATGTCAGGAGTTTGGGACTTACAAATGAACGTGCCATCCAAATGCAGAATTTACATCATAATGATATGTTTTGCTGCCTGATGCCAGGAAAGGAATCCAGAACCTCTCTTAATTTCCTAGGCGTGTTTATATATATCCAATGACAGTAAAATACAGACACAGTTCTGGGAGGCAAAACCTGTATCTAAGGACTCCCCAAACCCATGAAAACAGCCTAAGTTATAGAGTTAAAATCATCTCTTTTCTTTGTTTGGATGATTTACTCTTTTAGGATACATGTGCATGCTTAAATGCTCTCTAGATGCCACTTTAGACTATTAAATGCTCTATCTGTTCTGGACACCAATTTCTCTAAATCATCCCTTTTAACTTCATTTGGATTTGGGTGTTTAATTGCCTCACACTCTGGAAAAAAATGCAACAGAGACTGAACGAACTCTTGTTAAATCACAAGGTTTAATAATGCAAGCAGTGCCAACAAATAGGAATGTTATTTGTTGCCTTACTGTTACTGCAAGGAATGCAAATATCCTGGTTCCCTCCATGGAGTTAGTGAAGGGTGCGTTGCCTAAACATAGACATCTGATTTAATTTTAGGGCATGATACCTGATTTACACTTACTCCTCCAGAAAGGCATATATCTGCCCATGTAAGGTCTTTGAACCTATGCAGCTGTCTTGAAGGATACAAATTCACTAAAGCAGCACTTCACATGAACATCCAGTGAACCTCAGTCACTCCTCATGCATCTTCATTGTACACATGAGTCTTCACTCTGCTTCTTTGCCTTTGAGTATAGGTGCAGTGAAGCCGGGGCAGTCAAATGGGAAAATGAGAAACTAGCCTTACAGTCTGAGTCTCCGAGTGTTAAGCTCATGTTTGTTTCTATAACGACAACAAAATGTTATGCCATTCATTTGGCTTTATGGCCACACTTTTCACACAGTCATGTGTAAGTAAATTCAAAGCTACGAAGCATCTTCGGGAACAGCAGGACAACACGTTGGGCAGAACTACAAATGAGGTCATAGAAATCAAATGTCAGGAATGTCACTCCCTATATATCACACAGTTTATAAATTAGATTTAGTTCAAATGCTGTTGCTGACCAACTATAACAATTTCAGCACTGGGTAATGAATGTCCCAGGACTTTGTTGTACCAAAATTGCTGGCACTGAAACTGAAATCTGTGTTCCCATTTCCATTTCTTATCTTGAAGAAAGTTCAATCAAGAAAAAATAAAATCCTGAGAGTTTAAGAAATATTTGTTGTTGGAATAGAGATGACAATAGGGGTGATGCTTCCTTATTCTGGCAAAGAAAATATCACCTTACAGACATTTTCTTGCAGAAAAGCTTATCTACACATTTGGTCAGATCTCATACCTAGCACTTTTTGATATGATTTCCAATAAGCCACCCTCATTCTGAAAATAGCTGCATAGGTTCCCCTAAATAAAAGGATATTTTTTAATTAATCAGAGACCATCTGCAAAATTCCCGATTTTTAACTTATTTATGGATAATCTGCTGGTTTGCATGTCTTTGGCAATGCAGAATACTGGAACAATATAGCTACTCTTTTGTGGATATTAGCTACATTCAACATTATTTTTATTCTGGAATATTGCTGTTATTGTTATTGCTATTACTGAATTTATAAAAATTCTGAGGCGTCTATATGGGACCCCGTCTGTCTTACTCAAATCTAAGAGGACATACAATGTTTAGACCACTCTTCACCAAAACAGAACTTAAAGGAAGTTTTTGTAAGACTTGCTGAAAATATTTCTTTTCTGTTACAAACTAGATTTCTTCTCAAACAAGACTTTGTCTTTTTTCTTTTTTTTTTTTCATAAAATTGTCACTATAATTTTGAATTTTCATTCAGAAGGCACCTAAAATATTGGATTTCTGAAAATACGCTTTCAATCAAAACTGAAATATCCGAATCTCAGTCTCATCTCAGTTGCCATTTTTTTCTGTGGGCCAGAGAGATCAACTACATTATTTGTAATATATGGTACAGGGGAGATCACAATATGTTTAAGAAAACCTTTTTCAGAGCTCCAACAGAGAGATGGGTCTACTTGAAGTATCACTATTGTAAGTCTGAAAGCATCCACAAAATAATTTAAAAATCCAAATTATTTTTTAATCTGAGGTACTGTGGATTTCAATTTTTAATAAAAAAAAATAAAATTTTGATGGGGAAGGACAGGACACCTGCCGTGACTATCTCTTATTTCTAAGAATTCAAGGGTATTTTTAGTGTTATATTGAAAATAAGAGCAGATCCTTAAACTGTAGAAATCATAGTTCCATATATTTCACAACAAAAGATGTCAAAGGAAGTATGTAATTTCAGAATTTAAAGATCTGGATCACAGATTCAGATCAGTAACTACAGGAAACAGAAAAAAAGGTGTTCAAAGCAGCTATGTGGCAATCCCTCTAAAATGATGTTCTCTCCCATTCAGCTCAATTCAGGGACAACAAAATCAGGTTCCATCATGTGCAGCTCTTAAAGCAAAAGAAGACAAGTTTACAGGGAATTGTTCCCAGACATAATAAATTCCAGCTGAAAAGTTACTCCTGTAAGAAAGGCTAGATAGGTGAGGTGAAAACTGATGAGATCCTTGTGGTTCTGAGGCTTCTCAGCCAAGGGACAGAGGTTCGTGCATGCCAGAGGGCTGATGCTCACACGTGAGTGTGCTGATTAAACACTCCAGAAAAGGGAATAATGCCTGCATACGTAGGGATGTCGGGAAGACTTCCGCAGCAGAATGGCACCATAGTTCCTTTAAGGGGAAATCAGAAATCTGGCTTTCTTAAAGAAGAAAATAATTTGTAATAGCAGACAAGAAGGATGAACTTAATGGGCGTAAAGGAGTAGATTTCTAAAGTTATATCACTCAGTTTCTGAGAATGGAAAAGTGGCATGAAGTCCCATGCCTTGTGAATGAAAGTGAGTGAGGATACTGCACAAATAGGATGTCTCCCACTGTCTGTAAGCCTGCAGAGGTTCAGAATTCAAATCTGGAATAACAGAACAGACCTAACTTCAATGGAATTGCACCTGTAACAGGCTTGAGTTATGCCTGTCTCATTCCTCCTCGGGAAATAGCGAAGGACATAAAATTACTGTATGTTTGCCAGTTTTCTCAGTTCCTTTTCCTTTCTCCTCTCACTGCTTCTTTCTTCTTAACCCACTTCATGCTCTTTTGAAAGCTTTCTCTCATATGTCCTGACCCTTCTTTTCTAAAAGGCAGAACTCCATTCTTCTTTGCTCCTCCACACGCCTCATGCATAGTGGGTTTTTTCCTACTCTCCTGTTAGGCTAATTCCTCCTCACAGCCTAAGTGCCTTGTCCTCTTGTTTCTTTCTTTCCCCTGTCTATCCTCCTTCTCACAGATCTTTCTGAATTCTCTTACGCTTTTACTTTCTGTGCTCAAATACTGCTTTGGGGAAATTTTTTTCTACTGACACACTTTTAAGTGAGGGAGGAACTGAATCACATCCCATGCCCCTTACTGCTTCCAGTCTTTCTCTGAGAGAGTACGTGCTTATCTCTTTGGCGATTTGCTAATGTGGAAGTGAGGTATTTTCTCTGATTTCATGTGTTTGATAGGTAAGACGCACCTTCAGCAGGCAAACTGGGAAAAAACCTCGTGCCAGCTATACCATCATCCTTCCAGCACAGCAGTGGCACATGGACCCTCTTCTGTCAGATCAGCTGGGGACAAGAGAAAGGGCATGCAAAAACATTCGTTAGGGGGAATAAGACAGCACATGGCACATGGGCAATTCAGAAGGGGATGCGAACCAGGCAGTGTAGCGGACGGGAAACATTCAGTGCAGCCTGTTCAGTGAGCGGCCACCCTGAGGCAGTCAGCAAGGAAATGAAACAACAGGAACTGACTGTAGGTCTGATACCTCCCCTGACACCGCAGGCAGCTATCTCAGCCCATACACAATCTCTTCTGTAAGATCTTCTTCTGAATCTATACTCTACAGTCGTTTTCCCAAAATACTCCTTCTTTTGAAATACAGCTAAAGGACAAAAAGAGCTACACTACACAGCAGTTGCAAATTTGGAGTATTTATTGGCAGTGGAGAAATCCAAGTTCACTTCCTTCCTCAGCCTAAGGTAAATGAAACCTACATAATATAATTTCGTAGACTGATGCCTCATTCCATACATTGCATGCTGAAGTGATCTTGCAGAAAGTATGCTTCAGTGAGTCAAAATGCAGCACGAATTTGTAGTTCATTGCTATGAACAGTCAGCTTTGGTGTTGGTAAAATCTGAATTTTCTCCTTGATTTGGAAAGAGTTTCTAGATTTTATGAAATGCCTGTTTCATATCTCCCTGCTGCCATTTATTATTAGGGAAGTTTAACGAAAACATTGATCTGTAAAGAAAGGCTAAAGATTAACTACAATTATAAAGAGCAAACAGTGAGTAAGGAAAGAGTATTTAAACAGGTAAAACTAGCTTAGATGCCCAGCCCCCAAATAATTTCTCTGCCTTCATATTTAAACAAAGAAGGTAACATCCCAGAGGATGAAATAGAATTTCCTTCAGGGAGAAGGAAAACTGAACTGTTAAAGTCTTTATCATTTCATTAGAGTAGATAATTAGGTAATTAGAATGATTAAAAGTTGACAAAGCAACAGACTCAGAAGAATTATAACCCACGATCCTAAAATTAGCAAGGGGAAAAGGAAAGCCTCTGGAGTTCAACTGCTGATAATCCTTGAGTGACAAAGGTTAACAGTAGAGGAGATGAGGGCAAATGTTCTTCCTTATCTCCTATTCAAAGTATGTTTCTTTAATCAGAACCTCCCAGGCTAACATAAGGAAGAGGCTGTGGAAGAGAACATCACCCTTTCTGGAAAAGAGCCTGGAAACACTTCCTACAGACGGCAGCCTGGTTTGTTCCAAATACTCTATCTGTTCTTCAAAGCAGCTGAGAGCTGAGAGCAAGGAGAAGTGATGGAGCTGTATTTGGGACTTGGCTGACCTCGCTTAAGGGAAATAACTCTTTGCACCTCCTCAATTTGAAAGAATTTCAGAAGAGAGTTCTGGAAAATGTTGATATTGTTTTCCCTATATGTAACTGAAGTAAATTACTTGATTTAATGTAATTTGGACCTCGATTTTACCTCCATATTAAATGTCAGTAATATGTATTTTTACTCTACATTTACAATTATGACTTTATCGTTCCAGATTTTACCAGCATTTGGATACCAAACCTAGAAGACTTGCTGGTTGGGGGTGGAGATGGGAGATTCAGCAGACTTACAACTGTTGACCAACTCAGCCAAAGCCACCCTGAGAGGACTGCTCTGAAGAGAATACAGCAGTGCACTGCCTAACGGACGTGCTGAATTAGCATGCTTCCTGATCAGCCTTCATCTTATAAGCAGTGTGAGCTGCAAGTAAAACAGCTCTCCACTGGCAAGAACACAGGAGAGTGAGAGTAAAAAAACCTGCATATTCTTATTTAGGGTTGAATTCTTATTACAGTGGCACCCAAAGGTTCCCTTCAGAAATAGAACCAAATTTGATGAGTGCCTCAGAAATGCACATTAAAACAGTCTCAGTCCTTATGAGTCATAGCCATTATATACATCTAGGGTGTTATTATTATTAGTATTGCCATAATTCATGTAGGTTCAGAGACATATTTCATGCTTTTTCTAGAGCTAATTTTGCAATTTATTGTAAGTAGCTTATGTCCTGCAAAGCAGCATCAGGATACCAAATAAAGTGTGTTCACAACTGTATGTGTTCGCATACATAAATAAACCAATCTGTAAATCATTGAAGAAGGAGAAAAGAATAGTAACAATATTAATAATAATATATTTATTTATATAGATACACACACACATATAAAACAAGTGATGCACAAATGCAACTGCTCACCACCTGCAGAGAAAAAAACAACCCAATGCCCATTTTGTTTCCAGGCAGCAATCCTGTCTCCCAGCTAGCTTCTCCAGTTATATCTGGATCATGACATCATATGGTATGGAATATCCCTTTGGTCAGTTGGGGTCAGCTGTCCCTGCTGTGTCCCCTCCCACCTTCCTGTGCACCCCTAGCCTACTCGCTGGTGTGAGAAGCAGAGAAGGCCTTCACTCTGTGTAAGCATCACTCAGCAATAACAAAAACTTCTTTATATTATTATTATTAACATTCTTTTCAGCTCATATCCAAAATACAGCCCCATACTTGTTATTATGAAGAAAATTAACTCTATCCCAGCCAAAACCAGCACATACTTTCACAGTCAAAAGATACAATACTGTTTATGTGCTCCACTTACACAGACCTCTATGTACAAGTTTATGCTCAAACAAAAAGTTTAGTTCCTTCTGGATAAGACCATGGCAATATTTTATCAAACGTTTTTCAAAGAAAACCAATCTTTAACAAATCATCATAAAGGGAGCATAATTTCAGGTAGTCAACCATAATGAAATTATTTGCATTTTTGAGAATAGACACAGTCAGTTGAAGTTGTATGGAGTCAACAAAAACATTAGCAAGAATAAGTGGTCTACAGTTCTATAAAAAGATGTCTGAGAAATTTAAGTATTATCAAAAATCCCTGAAATAAGTGTGAATAAACTGAAAAGTGCTCAAGGATGCAGCTGCTAATTTGATCTTTGAGGTGACTCAGATGTTCTAATGCTTTTACATTAAAACTTTTTTTATATTTAACATTTATATGGTAAGTCATGGTTACTGTCTCACCGCATCTGTTTCTTATTCATCTTAATTTAAAAAAAAAAAATCTTCTTAGGTTTTAATCTGTAACTACCTCTTAGCGTAAGGATGCTTTTCATCTGTCATCTCTTTCTCAAGAAAAAGTAATGGGCTAACTTTGCCTAAGAAATGGCTAAACTTACCACTATGTTTAAGCCTAAGTCTGAATCCCAGCTTCTGGCCTGATGAGCACTGCTGTGAATTTCAGGGAGGTGGAGCAGGACAGAGCAGAGAGAAGAGGAAAGTTACGAACAAAACCTGGTGTTAAAACCTGGATTTAATATTTAGTTGAAGCCAAGTAGTAGTTACTCAGAGTGGTCTGTTAAATCTAGATGTTGGAAACGACCACTGTTTTGTTTGTTTGTTTGTTTTGGTTGTTTGCTTTTTTTTTTTTAAGAGATGAAAGATATTACAAATATTAGGATATTATGTAAGAAATGTAAAATCAGATTAAATTTCCTCTTCTGATACCAATTTGTACTCCTGGGCAAAGGCCCAAGTCTACCACTGAGGGGCTAATGATATCTTCAAAACTCTTCTGCCAGGACCTGCTTTTCCATTAGTCATTATAATCAAAGCTGCTGATTGATGCTGCTGCTCTCCCATGAAACGTGAGTTTATGCCTGCACAGAACTGGAGGATGTGGAGCAGGAGCTATGCCACCCCCTCACAGGGAGCTTTTCCCCTGCAACGGGCTGGGTGGGAGTGCACCTCACCACACTGACAGCTGGGAGCACTTTCATAGGCACCCTTGTGGTTAGATAGTTCATCTGGGTCTCTTCTCCTATGTGTTACATGTGTGCATAACTGTTTTCCTGTTCACTAAAAGTGACCAAGTTATGCTGAAAACTTAAATACTTATATCCTATGGTCAACAAGAAGGAATAAGTGATACAGATAGGACATTTTGTGTGTACATGTGTGTCCTACTTCATAGCAGCCAGTGAATCCAGTCTGTAACATCCTTGTATTTAATGCCATGTACATAGTAAGAAAAGAGATGACATTATCTTTCATCGTAGAATCATGGAATCGTAAGGTTGGAAGAGACCTCAAGGATCATCTAGTCCAACCATCCCTCTACCACCTATTACCCACTAAACCATGTCCTTAAGTACCACATCCAACCTTTCTTTAAACAACGCAGGGATGGTGACTCCACCACTTCCCTGGGCAACCCGTTCCAATGCCCGACCACCCTTTCCGAGAAGAAATTTCTCCTCATCTCCAACCTGAACCTCCCCTGGCGCAACTTGCGGCCATTCTGTTTGTCCTGTCGCTAGTTATCTGCAAGAAGAGGCCAACCCCCAGCTCACCACAACTTCCTTTCAGGGAGTTGTAGAGGGCAATAAGGTCTCCCCTAGCCTCCTCTTCTCCAGGCTAAATAAGCCCAGTTTCTTCTGCCGCTCCTCACAAGACTTGTGCTCCAGACCCTTCACCAGTTTCGTTGCCCTTCTCTGGACACACTCCAGGGCTTCGATGTCTTTCTTGTGGTGAGCGGCCCAAAACTGGACACAGCACTCGAGGTGCGGCCTCACCAGGGCTGAGTACAGGGGGACGATCAGAGACTATGTGTAAGTAGCACTATTGATTTCATTTATTTTCATAATCTTAAGGATCAGAAAAGATCATATCAATTTCCAAAATCATGATTTCCAATATCAATGAAGACAAATTATTGGCATTTCCAGCTCCCATCATTCTATCCTAGTTGAGTGGAACTGACACGTAACCCCTGTTCACCTTAACACTTCCACATTTGCTGAAAAGTGTGGAAAAGAAATCTCTAAGTGGAGAAAAAAAGACTTGGCGTACTTTATTGTGAACTTTCATGCACATACTCCTTTTCAGTTCCTGCAGCTAATCAGAGGCAGAAAGTAAAAGATGAAGAACTAGAAGTAAATTCCAGCTAATAAAAAAGAGACTTTTTAGTTGACTTAGGAAGTTTCTTTGCCAGTTGCCTCCAGCAAAAGAGAATTATTATATTCCCAGTGAAGCATTATTATCAGGTGGATTCTTAACACAAAGACTCCTCAAGCCCTGAAGGCAGACAGTCTAGAAAATTTGAAATCTTAGAAATACTAGGTGAGGAGATAGCTATTATCTTCATTTTTTTTTCTTCAAGAGGAAAGGAGAAAAATCTAGGTAAATCACATATTTTAAAGTTCTCTGTCTGACATTTCTCATAACAACAGATGCTCATTTTCATATTTCCACATTCAGACTCTCCCCTTATGATAACTGCTTTGAAAAATAGAAAGCTGCACAGTTATCCGTGTCCCCTTGCCCAGTCTTACTCTTTAAACAAAAGTCCTGAGCCAGTATTTTCTTCAAAAATCACTTTTACTTGCTTGTGGAATGGACTGATACACTACATGACTAAGATTTCCTGCATGATTTTTTTTAAACTTTATGAGCTGATCCTGTCATCATTCTTCACACAACATTTTCATTCTGTCTTTGAAGTTCTGCATTTGGAGAGCTTGTGAGATGAGACCATTCAATCTAGGAGAAATGCTTTTTTCAGTATCTCTGCCCAGTATCTTGCAAGCTGCTAACTGATAAATAATCTTAAAAGGTATGTTTAACTACTTTATTCAGAGAGCAACATAGTTGTATTAACCAGTATACTTACCTTTCCAAGTGCATTGGTATGGAAATGGTGTATTTCATATTTAATAATTTGTTGTGGTTTAACCCCTGCCGGTAACTTAGCACTGTGCAGCTGCTCACTCTCTCCTCCCCCCCGCAAGGAGATGGGCAGGAGAATGGAAAAAACCCTCGTGGGTTGAAATAAAGACAGTTTAATAGGATAACAAAGGAAGAGAATAATAATAATAACAATAATAATAGTGAGAAGTTGTAATAATAAAAATAACAATAATAAAATAATAATACAAGTGATGCACAAATGAAATTGCTCACCTCATGCAAAAGGAAAAAAAACAACCTGATGCCCAGCCTGTTTCTGAGCAGTGATCCCACCTCCCTGCTGGCTTCCCCAGTTCTATCTGGAGCATGACGGTCTATGTCAGGGAATGTCCCTCTGGCCAGCCTGGGCCAGCTGTCCTGGCTGTGCTCTCCCAGCTTCTTGTGCAGCCGGCAGGGCTTGGGAAGGTGAAAAGTGTAGTGTAGACACTACAATTACCCAGCAACAACTAAACACATCACTGTTATCAACATTATTCTTATACTAAATCCAAAATACAGTACTATACTGGCTATTAGAAAGAAAATTAACTCTATCCAAAACCAGGACATAATTTAAAAAATCCCACTCAGCACAGAAAAAAAAATAATTAAAAAAAGCATTGTCCTTTTTCCAAGTCTGAACTAAAATTAATATGGAAAGAGTTGGAAATGTAACTTTGCTAGTGAAACATTGGAGTAAAACTGAGTTCTTACATTCATTTCTACAAAATGACTGGCAGTTCTCAAGCAGAGATTTAAAATTCCAGCTGTTTGCATAAATTCAGGTACAAGTTTTGTGATGTATTCTACTTCCAACCCTTCTTGGAACTTCTAATTTTAAGTTAAGTTCTTCTGCTAACCTATCCCATACAAAACATAAATGCAAAGTGAAACATAGGAAAATTAATCTAACCTTTAAGTTCTTGTAAATCACAAGTAAAAGAAAAGACAAAATAAAAACACTGATATCCTCTACCTGTAGTACTGATTCAGCACTTTTGCTTGCATAATTATTCAGTATAAGTGGTAATACAGGAAGCTATTAATTAAGAATAATTTATGTGGAACATATACAGTACCACGTCTCTCACTGCTCTGTGGAAATTCCTGGGAAGAATATGAAAATCTCTATCCCCTGATAACAAAACATGAAGGAGCAATGTATAGAGATGCAAATCCCCATGCAAAGTAGAACAACCTCTTCCATATTACACTTGTGCATAATGTGATTTTTTCCTTCACCGGAGGACACCACCATTGGGACCATTAAGACCTGTGGATACATGGAATTTTGTGTATCAGGGATTAACCTGGTTACTCCTGTAGTATAAGACCTTTCCATTTCAGCTTTGCCTGTAGCCATCCCTGCGAGTGTTTAAAGAAAGGTTGGATCCGGTACTTAGGGACATGGTTTAGTGGGTAATAGGTGTGGGGGGGGGCGGTTGGACTAGATGATCCTTGAGGTCTCTTCCAACCTTAATGATTCTATGATTCTATACGTAGAGGTTGAGTTTACACGAAAACATGTACTAATAGTGATACAAAGCTTCCTTCTTTCATGTGAAGATACTGAATGTACATCTATAAAGCATAAGACAACATATAAAGAGATTTTTTGTATCCTCTTGTCTTTGAATATCTTATTAGGGCTCCAAGACAATCTGGGTAGCAAGGGTAGCATTTTGTGTTTTATAGTAATTGGATTTCTAAAGATTCTAGATTTTGGAAGCAGTCAGGACTATGAGATCCTGTAGTCTGTCCTGTTATGTATCATTATTATACTTTACTCATTCCACTCTTTTTTTCCTTAATAAATCAAATAGTATGAGTTCAACCATTATTTAAGATCTTGGGTTTTCTAAATCTTATTTTTCAGAAAGACACTATTTTTGATCTGAAATATAGGAAATGAGGACTACAATAATTCTCAGGTAGTTTTTTCCCATGATTAATCACGACAGAGTTAAAAATGTAGCCCTAATTTTTAAATTGTTTGTTTGGGTTTTTTTCTTGGTTTCAGCTTTCAGACATTGGTTCTCATTATGCCTTTCTCTTTGAGACTACAGAGGCATTTAGCATGGCATATGATGCCATGGAAGACATCATTAATTCTCTATGATAATTCATGGGCAAAGGTCATTAAATCTGTAACATGAACATTTTCTTCAGTAAAGTTTTGTTGCTATTTTCTATTACATTTTACCAATTTTAGATTATCTTCTTTTTTAAAAAAAAAAAAAAAGATAATATCCAAAGTGTGTTTATTATTCCAGTACTGTCCCTCTTCAATACTACATGTGGGAAAATGCTTTCCCTATTCCAATTTGCTACCCCTGACCAAACCAACCCTGTAGTTGTAGTCAATGGCACTTGTGTACTGGGAGCTCATTTGTCCTTGCACCAGATTTCAGGCACTGCTTTTCAGTTAACTGTTCATGCAACGACATCTGGTATTAGCAAAAGCTTTGAGGTGGATCTTGCCAGACCTTTTCCTACAGTGAACTCACCAAAGAAGATGAAAAGGCTTCTAAACTGAAAAAAAAAAAAAAAGTCAGGCTTTGAAATAATATAAACTAGAATTCCTAACTTTTTAAGCAGAGGAAACTCAAAGTAAAATAACCATAAAGGGAGTTTCTAAACAGCTGTCTCGCTGTGCTCCTTTGCAGACTGGTCCTGGCATCCAGGCTTGGTTTTACTCAATTTGCTGACCTTCCAAATCGCACCTGACTCATCTCACTCCTCTGTGGTTGCAGGAAATTTCTTTCCTCATCTTGGAGTCCTGGTATCTGCTTTCTGTCCCTCACCAGAGTTTCTCAGTTTTCCTTTGAGCTGCAGTCTCCCACCTCCAGGCAGTCTCCCCTGCACCTCTTGAACCTCACAAGTTTCTTTCCCTGACTGTGCTCAGTAGCTCCCCAAAGAAAGGAGCAACCCCCACTCTGACTTCACCCAGTCTTAGTAAAGGCATACAAAAAAACTGGAACCAGAGACAGAAAGTAACTGTTGACTGTCAGTTCTCCATTCAGTAACTATAGTTTTCTTGCCTTGTTCCTGATGGGTAATTTCACATTTGGCTGACTTAGAGCACCTTTTGTTTTGATTAGATCAAGTTTACTAAGCCACCTACTTAGATGTCTCCTAGGAGGCTGAACAACTGGATATTGCTTTCCAGAGTGATGTGCGTAGCTCAGCTGAGCCAGAACAGCATTGCTGCAGTGAGAACCTGCTCCAATATTAAGCTTGAAATATTATAATATCAGCATCAGGTTTTATAAGCTGGTTTAGTAAACTTGTGCATAGGCACTTACAGTTTAAGTTAATGCAGAAGTTCACGTACACAGGATTTAACTGCCTGCAGTCTAAAAAAGCTGACAAATATGCCTAGTGCATGTTTAGCAAACATTAAGGTGATGGTCTACTGGTATACCAATTATATTTTTTAACTTGGTCTAGTTAACAAGTACATTTTTATTTGTGCCAAAGAAGACATTTTTCCTTTTTCTCTGTTGGTTTTTTTTTGGTGGTTTGTTTGTTTTGTTGGGTTTTTTTTTTGTAAGATATGCTAAATAAATGCAGTGTCACTGAAAGGTAAACTCCTTTGAAAAGCAAGTCAATACCATCCCTGAAATAAGGTGAGATTTCACCTTTGCAGCTATAATGCACGACCTCTGCAAATGCAGTACGAGGAGCCCTATTGACAGGCAAAGCACACTGGCAATGTGATGCAAAACCAGAGCTGGAATAAACAAAACAAGTCTCAGCGACCAGTTCATTCTCAAAACACCCAGACAAAAGAAAACAAAGTAATAACACTTCATTAGTGTAATTAGCCAATAAATATTGAACAAAATTAAAAACCAAATACAGCCATGCCCTATGTTCTAATTAAAATAGGAGCTTAAGAAAAGTAATTTATTTAATGCAAGAAACCCATTTATAACAAAACAACTGGCCATTAACATTGATTATTGTCATATTAACCCAACAATGTGATTTATAACTGTGTTAAAATGCATCCTGAGAATATTCATTTTTTTAAAAATGCTGCTTTGAGTAGATTTGTTCAGAAGTTAATTTTGTCATTCACTAAGCAGACCCAGCTATACTTTAGGAAGTCAGTAAGCATCGGAACTATGTTGAAGAGTTGTAGGAAGTCTGCTACTGTATCTCACTGACTGAATGCCTGCTATGCAGAACAGAAAGGAGACAATAATTTATTTATATTTGCAATCCTTCCACCTTCCTGAAAAACATGAAAATTCTGTTCGACAGATGAGTCATTCCAGAGCTTGCAAGTACATAAATGCCACTTCGGGTTTCATTTAGATTAGGAGACTATAAATTTGTGCAACTACAGGTTAGATTTGAATACAGGATAATCTTAATAGAATAGAATAGAATAGAATAGAATAGAATAGAATAGAATAGAATCATTAAGGTTGGAAGTGACCTCAAGGATCATCTAGTCCAACCATCCCCCCACCACGTTTCAGAATTTATAAGCATGGTAAGATTTAAGTAGCAATTATTCAAACACTTCGATTAACTACTTTTGATTATGGGGGCAGACCCTTTGTCAAACCTTTTTTGCTAGATTACAACAAAATTTAATGCCTTAAGTTACATTTACATTAAGAATTTATGTAGAGGATCAGCTCCCACCTTTCAGTTTACCACCCATTGGATTATCTGTTAGAAGAGCTGGCATAGAACCTTTTTTATTGTTTCTGTTTTGGTTTGCTTTTTAACAATAAGCAATCTCCCTGTGCCTGTAGAAGAGGCTAGCCAACAGCTCTGCCAGGGAAATACCTAATGCTACAGGAGTAACGGGAATTAAATTAGCATCTGCAAAATGAGAGCAGGATCAGTACTAGAGGTACTCAGATTCAGCATGGACCCATATAAAATGTTTTAATGAGTTACTAAAAACAATTGCTCTTTTGTTAATTGTAGGTAGTGACTACAGAATGACTGAAATTCTGTTTCCTTGTCATGTCCCAGCGAAGTTGTAGAGTCCGTCCTATTGTAGCCCACCTCCCTCTAAAGCTGTTTAATACTTGAGAAGCTGACTCTGAATGCCACCACTTGTCTGTAATATGCTCAGTGCTTGAGTGACTTTTGAACAGCGTATAGGTAAGTTTTATCAGATCACCGGAATGGGAAATTTGGTAGAAATCCATTACAGCATAGGCAGCCTGACCATGTCAAGAAGCAGCTTGTAGTAGAAAATGCCCTGTTATAAAGGATGATTAAGATACAATGAGCTTTGAAAGGATTCTTAATGTACAGTGAGCATGTTGTTAGAAATCCATAAAAGGAAAGAGAAGGTGCAGCACAAACATGTTTCCAAAAGTACCAAGGGCCACAGTACAACTGAACATGAACATAATGTACATAGACATATGTTAACATTTAGATGTGTATCTATGCTCCTCTTCCTTCAGCAGTGTTCTAGTCACCATATAGTACATTCATCTGTTCACTGTGTGCCAAATAAAGAGAAATTAATCATGCTTTAATCAAAATGATACATCTTAATGAAGTTCATTAGTTTTGAGCCATTTAAAATATGTAGTTTGTTATATAGAGCTGTTGTGCTAAGATAAGAATTCCAGCAACAATAAAGACATTTAGAATTCTTGCCATTTTGAAAAAAAAAAAAGAAAAAAATAATCAGTCTTTTCTCATGCAGTTTGCAATGTTACATAATATTGACAATATTGATATACTGAGGATCTCGTCTTTGGAACTGTTAAAGCCTGATCATATTTCCCATTGATTTTCAGCTGTGTTGCCTGCATTCAGCACTTCTGGAAATCCCACTGGATAACTTCCCAAAGGCATTTAGACCCAAGAGGATGCAAACAGACTAGGATTTTTTAAATTCCTTCTAGATTCAAAGGAAAGACCCAAAGCAGATAAATGCCTAATGATTTTTTTAAAACACTTATCTTACCTCAGGTACCCCAAACCTCTGAAAATCTAATCCTTGACACACAGAGAATTCAAGAGCATTTTTGATATAGAAATCTTTCTGCTATTTATCTCATTAAGCTCAATCTTCATTAAAATGCAAATAGAAATTAAAAAGTAATTAGATATAACCTAATTTTAAATATCCCTATTCATGATGTATCATGTCTTTCAGAGGTCTAACAACTTGTTTGTCTAATTAGGGTGGCAGTACTTTATCAGCTTGACAACTTATCCTTTTGTTTTAGCTACTTGCAGTAGGTATTACAGTAAGGATTTCCTTTCAACTGCTACACAAGAGTGTGTTAACAAAGCAAGCAGCTGATGACTCAGTTCGTAAGCACAATTTTGACACTGAAAAAGTGGAAGTTGGCCTGTCCCTTTCTTTGCACAAGCACCTGAGGGAAGTTGATAGGCAATGCTAGGCATGGCAATTAGCTTACCCAGCACGAAACTCAATAGAAGCGGGTGCTGAAGAAAGGTTTGACTAAGAAGATTTCTCTCTTCTCCTTCCTTCTCCCTCTCCTGCTACAGCAGCTCAGAGGTAGTACCTGGCCAGCAGTAGAAAGCCTGTGCCATTTTGTTTACCTGTTCTACAAGATTGCCCTGATTTATATCATCATCACTGTTGCTTTTCAAAGCCCTTAGCTAATAAAGTTGTGAAAGAAGGAAGCTCCTTGTATGCTGGACTGTGTTGCACCATCTGTCCTAAGCTATCAGCTAACACAGCTGTGGAAGAGTCACTTCAAAATACTTCCAGATTACATTGTTCTGAACATCATTTCTAGGAAACATAATAAACAACAAAATCCTGTTCTCATTTGAGGAGTCTAAATGTCTGTTGCTAGCCAAGCCCATCCCATATGTTGAAGTGTCAGAACCTCTGCTGTCTTTGAGGAAAAATGCTGCTACATTTACAAATTAAAGCTTTGTTTCTTCACAGATGCATTACCTGTATTTCTCGTATGGCAGATAACATTTTATTAACATGCCTTCAAATTCTTTTCTGTGGTTTTCTGTTTTGGGACTGAACTTTTTAAACTGTTACTTGGCTGTCAAAGTCATAGTTAGTCACTTTATATCTTGTGGTTTTTTCTTTCTGTGATTTTAGGTCTTCTGGTATGAAGAAAAGTCATGCTTGCCAATACTGCTGAGGTATGTATTTTCCTTGGAGATAATTGATAGGGCTCAGTTACCTTTATCAACATCACTGTTTTGCTCTGTTGTAGTTCAGTGTTTCCTTGTATCATCTACCTCACTCATGTAACTGATCACAACAATAGGTGTAAAAGAAATACTGCAAAATTAGCAACATCCTGCATGTATTACTAGTAGGTGCCAACCCAAGTTTTAAATGGCTATAGCACTTCCATAGCACTACTGTTACAAGTAATAAAATAAACATAGAGAAATATTATTTAACCACATTCTAGCAAAGAACATAAGCATATCTTCTTTTCTTTCTTTTTTTTCTTTCCCTAGGTGAGGAAACTGATGAATAAGGCTAACATCTTTACTTTAAATGGCCATTATTTTGCTGCTTCTATTCACAGATATCTGGCCTGAGACAGTAAAGGTTTGTTTTCAGACTTTGGTATTTTATTGCTTAAATAGTGCCCTGTGTCTCCGGAAGTCAGGACACCAAAATCTCAAATAGGTCATCCAAAATCTGGGATGTAAATCTCAGTGGTGTAAATCTCAATATGCTGTCCAAGGAGCCTATGACTGGATGGAGAATGGTGTCCTAGTCCTCTGACTGCCCGTTCTGCTTTCTATAAATGCAAGATCAGACAGTCCTTGATTCAGTTTGAAGCTAAGCTTATTACTAATAACAAGATGCAGCCTATCTCACATCTCAGCGTGTGATACTCAGTCTTGATCAGAGATATCACATGCTGGGACCTGCTGCAAGTTTTGCTGATTATTCCTCTGTATTAAGATGAGGACAGCTGTAATATACTTCATTTTATTCATATCGCTCAGGCTCCTAAGAGATTGCCAATTCAACCCACAGCTGGGTAAAGATGTGGCATTCTGACAATACCCCATCAGAAATACATAGGCATGCTGATACCACCCACAAATGAGAAGGTATATTTACAACCTTCCCGTGAATATGTAACCGCTGGAAGAAGAAAGAAAAAGTAAAGCTGCAGTACCAATACACAGATCTTTAGTGTAACACTCAAACTCTATTCAAAAGTAGACTCATAATCAAGAGCAAGTGGGAAAAGTCATGAGAAGTGACAGACACAGCTTTTGAGACCTGCAGGTGTGGAAAGGAGCAATCTCCAAGAGTCACTAGAGTTTGGTTAGTAAAGATTCATGTACTTGATTCTGAAAGATGCTTTAAAAAGGACAATGAAGAGAAGGGGCTATACTGCATGATAGTTTACAGTTTCTCTGTATAGATCTATGACAGCCAACAACACAGCCACTGGTAGAAAGTGAAATGAGAGGAAGTGATTTGAGGCAAAAGCAGAAGTTTTACAGAAACATTAGCATTGCTGTGTATATGCTTATATTGTGCTGCTGTCTATGCTATTTAGCATTGCCTATGTGCATTTGTATGCTTTCTAGTTAGAAGCAAATAAACAGGTTTTCTGTCAGTGTCAGGCTCTATCATACAGTAACCGATGTGACTGTTTATAAAACAAAGGAAGTTTCCCACTGGAAAGTAGGTCTTGGAGTTAAATTTCTCTGGGTTATGTTTCTAAATTACTTGACCCACTGCAAGTGAGCAGATGATGCCCACAGATTGATGCATACACCTTAACTATTTATAGGCTAGAGAATATTGCAAGATTTAATGGTACCAAAGTTCGGTGCACTTGCTTGCTCCATTATGATGAAAAATGCATTTCTCACTTCTGAAACAGTCAGATATTTCTAACCTACACATTCTTATTATTCAAGCCCTGAACATCAGTTTAACAATGTTTCAATATGGTAATGAATTTTGCAATTGATATAGAAATACTGACATTCGCATAAATACTAAGTAAAGTATGTGTGTTCGTATTTAAATGACAAGCTTGCTTATCTTGCAGAGTCTTTCAGACACAGGACATTTGCACTGGATTTGATCTGTATACTCAAAATCGGTTTGCAGATCCTAGTCCCTAGGAATCGAACTCATATTGACAAAACAATAGTACATGCAGCCTCGCCACTCGATATTAGGTAACAAACCCAGTCTGGTGATGAAGGTGTCTCCAAACAATCGAACAAATACCAATCTCAAACAGTGATTAGGAATTTACTTCCTTCACATACCTAGCCACCTAAAACAGTATGGCACAAATCAATAAACACTTTGAATTGGTACTAATTACATTTGTATTAATTTATATACTTATTTGAGATCTTTTTTTAAGAAATTATTTGATCTGACTTTAGGCCAGTAGCGTAAAGACCCTGAATAGTTTTCAGAAAAAACAATTAAATTATTTTTTATTTCAAATGTCTTACTTTTGGATGTACAGCTTGAGACTGTACAGTTTGAAGTTTCTCACCTGTCAGAAAGTCCTGAGTAGTGCTTAAGCATCTGGGATGTTTCTGAGAGCTTAACATAATGCAACTCAAAACACAGGCATTCAAAAACTCTGCAGATGTTGCCCTCAGAGCCCACATCAACTTTCAGCTGATAAATAGTGTCACATTTTACAGAATGGAAATGCTGCAGAGAGCTTAAAACACCAATCCACTTCAAAACTATTTTTAATCTTTTTATATCATCATGTGTTACACAAATACTGAATACTACTGAATATTATTTTGAATATGTTAATGTTACTGAATATCAATATTGAATGTTTTATATTGAATACTGAATATTAGTGCCAGACCTGCTATATGCTTAGTAAAAAATAAAACCCTAATTAGTTTAGGGAAAGGGGAACAAAAACCTGGTTAAACTCCTTTCACCTGTTCCTAAAAGTACTGCCAGTGAAAGGAAAAGGAAGAAAAGTTTGACCATCTATTTTAGTGGAGTTAGGTTTATCTCACCTCAGTGCAATAACAATAATACAGCAGAAGGTAATCCACTGACTTTGATAACATGGAAGTGGACTAACTAATCTTTTAGATGCATAGAATTTTGTTTCAATGAAACAACCTATTCCCTATTCTTAATTTTTAAGGTGCTCAATGCAACAAGAAAAAAAACCAGAAATTAGGTAAATTAGGAAAATTTTATTAGAAGCAAAAAATCTAATTATCTAGCCAAATTGTATACACCCAGGCAGACTTCACTTGTTTGCCAAGACCATTATTGGTAGTGAAATTGTCGCGTGTATTTGTGCAGCTGTAGTAGACGCACCTTGATGAAGTCTAGAAAATTACACTAATGAGCCTTGCAGTGATTTATTAAGGCAGTCCAGAAGGTGATTTAGTAATTTGCTCATAAAGAACTCCTCATGCCAGTTGTTTTACACATCACAAGAGTGTTTCCAATAATGTACAGCAAGACACTTCTTAGGTTCACGTGTCAGAAACTACTGATCTTTACCAGAGTAAGTGAATTAAGAAGACAGTATTTTGACTTTCCTCTTCTCTTGTCCCATCCTCACAGCTAAAGTGGGCACCTCAGAAATACTGGAGAAGTCATTCACATAGCTATGACACTTCCTTTCTTATATCTGATTAAGCAGGAGTGTTACAAATTCAGCATCCTTGAAACTTGTATTATATCCACAGTTGTGCCCTTTTATGAACATCTGCAGTCCTGCTATCCTAGATGTTTACATAAGACGTCGCTTAACTTTAGAGACATTGGCTAGCAGCATTGAAACAAAGAGAATTTTTTACTAGGTCAGAGAAACTTGGGTTAAAATTTCCTTTGTTAGATTTTAGTAAAAATACTTCTTTTCTGCTACAGATTGGTGATAAATCACAGTATTAATAATTTTCTAGTTTTAATTGTACATGTGTGTTATTAATAAAAGATAATTATATGATAGCTTAAAACACCTATGGTACTATTCAATAATTGTTTTGTCATCCTATTTCTAACAACATATTTATTAGGTATGCTTTATCTAAACTGTTCTGCAATTAAGGATAATATAATTGAGAAAAAGATGAACACATTACAGGTTATTTCAGCTGCCTACAGCCTGGCACTTGTGCATACAGAAAAGCAGCAAGCAGCTCAGGTAAGAACAATTTTCTTACCGGTAGCTATCATAAAAAAGCTATACTACTTCTTTGAAAAGAATTAACAGTTCAATTTTGCTTTCCAGTGACCCCTCTGGCCGTTTCATGAATAACAATGATAGACTTGGGTAGGAGTCATCACCGTCATCTCAGCTGGATACATGTTTGTCAGAGGATTGCACAGGGAAAGCAAATAATAATGACAAAAGCTAGACTTCATGGTTTTTGTTTTGCTTTGTTTTGTTTTTTAAAAAAGAACAGACTATTTTTCTATAGAAACAAATTACGGAGGAAACATATTGTGAAAGATTCATGACAGAGCAATTACATCATCCTATACCAAAACGCAACATTTTTGTCTTGCTAATGGAAGAATTAGAAATAAGATATCGAGAACAGCTAATGAAAAAAATCTTCTGTCATAGAATCATAGAATGGTTTGGGTTGGAAGGGACCTCTAGGATCATCTAGTTCTAACTCCCCTGTCATGGGCAGGGACACCCTCCACTAGACCAGGTTGCCCAAAGCCCCATCCAACCTGGTCTTGAACACTTCCAGGGATGGGCCTCCACAACTTCTCTACACCTACCCTCCTTCAATTTAAAGCCACAAGTCTTTTTAAACAGTCCCTCTTCAGCCTTTCTGTAGGCCCCTTTCAGTTACTGGAAGGCTGCAATAAGGCCCCCCCAGGGTCTCCTCTTCTCCAGGCTAAACAACCCCAATCCTCTCAGCCTGTCCTCATAGGAGAGGTGCTCCAGCCCTCTGACCATCATCATGGCCCTCCTCTGGGTTCGCTTGAGCAGGTGCCTGTCTTTCTTGTATTGGGGACCTCAGAGCTGGACTCAGTACTCCAGGTGGGGTCTCACCAGACCAGAATAAAGGAGGAAAATCATCTCCTTCGACCTACTGGTCGTGCTTCTTTTGATGCAGCCCAGGATACTGTTGTATTTCTGCAAGCGCACATTGCTGATTCACTTAGAGCTTCTTGTCCATCAACACGCCCAGGTCCTTCTCCTCAGGGCTGCTCTCAATCCATTCTCTGCCCAGCCTGTAGCTGTGCTTGGGCTTGCCCCGACCCACGTGTAGGACCTTGCACTTGGCCTTGTTGAACTTCATGCAGTTTGCATGGGCCCAGCTCTCAAGCCTGTCAAGGTCCCTCTGGATGGCATCCCTTCCCTCCAGTGTGTCAACCACATCACACAGCTTGGTGCCATTGGCAAACGTCCTGAGGAATATCTCCTATAACTACATGATTCTAGATAAATATAAAATAACCTCTCCTTCTTCATAGGGGCAGTTATATAAAACTAGCTATAAAAGCATGGAGCCAGTTGCCTGTCTTTGGAAGCCAGTCCCTGGAAGCAGCATATACATTAGGCACTGTACTGAGACATGCTGTGAATTTTGAAGGGTTACAGAGAGAGGAGAGGGAGCTAAGATATGCTGCTGCCTCTTGAGAGAAGCAGGCCATTCCTTCATTTTGCTGAAATCATTAGTCACACAGAGCCTCATTCCTGAGTGGGATCTGCAGCTATAATTAGTGCTCAAACTCTCATTTGCATTCTTGCTATAAAAGTTAATATTTTACATGTCAAATAACCCGTATGGATTCACTTTTAATATTAAAAGCTGTTCATAATACATGTGCAGAAGGCTTTATTACACATATTAATGTCTCATACCAGGTGACTTTTGTGTTAGGATAATGAAATATTACTTATTAATGCAGTTGTGAATCTTTTTGTTAATCGTCTGATTATAAATGCCTTTAATCTACACAATTTTAGTATGTTCTGAATCACCATTAGTCAGAAATATACCTTTTTTTCCCTCTTTGCACAATTTAGCCTCACATTTCCTTGTAAGTATCCTGTTCTATCACTGCAAGTGATGCCAAAAATATTTGTAACTGTTGAGTCTCAGCAAAAGCATGAAGACTGCGTCTGAAAATGGATCTCTCCTCCATGAAGCATTATGGCTGATCAATTGCTAAACATACAGGATTCAGAATCTGAGTACTAGAAAATGTCATGTAAAATGAAACCTATTATTGTTAAAGAGCTTGGTGTACAACCCCCCCACATATTTTGAGCTCTACTTCCATACAGCCAAAGCTAAATCAGTCAGCTGGGAAGTGGTAGGTGATCCTTTCAAAACCAATCTTTGTGTAAGCATCCATTAAAGGATCTTAAACTGCAGTTAGCAAACATCCTATAGAAACACCTGTGATATCCATGTGAATTGCAAGTGAATTCTTTAAGATCTGTGCTATTACAATGAATACTAACTGAATTCCTTATGATCAGTGCTGCTAAAAAGAATATTAAATAAAATCACAGTGAAGAAATTCTTCAGTTAAAGGGCTACTTCCAAAGTGTCCACCTAGCCTAAACTCTAGCACAGTAACAACAGTTTAGGGCAACAGTTATTGCAGGCATTGTAAGTGCAGAAAAATCAGCAGCAGTCTGGTAATGTATTCAGAACCATGAACAAAAAAAAAAAAAAAGAAGACACGATCATCTCTCATTTAAGAGATGTTATAAACCTAGAGCATCATCACTACGTGCTGCTTTTCTTTCTGGCAGTCTTAGATTTTCTACATCATTATTCAATGCAAAACTGTCAAAATCATCTCCCTCCCTCATTTCAAATGTACTTGTCAGAGTGATTGAAGGGTTAATACAAGAGAAGCATACAAGACAATCAGATAGCACTGTGCACTTAATGGGAGTGTTTGGTAAGTTACTACCTCTACCATTTCTACTGGCCCTGTGAGCTGGAGGGCTAGCTTATAGATATTAATGTACTCAAAAGACTGTAATTCACTTCTTGGCAAGGCTAGTACGGTCAGGAATTACAAAAGCAGTAATTAGCAGTGAGTGTACAGATCTTCACCGTGCAGATCAGAGTCACACTCCTCAAGGCCATTGTTTCTTTGGCTGGAGGGAGGAAACTGGGAAGAAAACATCAATGATTTTTCTTCATAGAAGAAAGGCTGTGCTCCAGAAACCTGAATCAGTGTGGTGACATTGTTGTCTTTCCAGTACAAAGTAGTGTAGCAACTGGTGCCAAGAATCATAACGTGGAGAACAAAAAAAAAAAAAAAAAAAAAAGCTTGAATTTGTGAAAGGATTTTTAAATATATTCCTGCTAAAATCATATGATAGCTTGTTGTGCTTTAGAAGCTGCCATTTTACATTTTTGCTTAGGCTTTTTATTCCCTGCTGTGTGTCATGCCATAGGAGTGTGACATCCCACGCCAGGACTTCCATGAGGCTGCATGAAAGCTACCTGCACTATTGCAGCGTGCCCACAGAAATCTGCCTATCTGTATTTAAATAATTTCAACAAAGAAATCAAATACAAAAAGCTAAGTTACTGTATGTGCAACAATGATACATTGCTCTTGTTAATAATACTGTTACTAAATATGGATGGCACTTAGCACAAGATAAGGAGATAAGTACAACGCCCTGATCACTATGCAACCCGAGAAGTGAACACTTAAGTTACAGTAACTTAACGAATCACTCCCACATCAGACAAATTATCACTATCTGTGTGAGAGAGTCTTAGAAAAGCTGATCTGTATTGATTTATGACTATAGCTCACATTTGGGATGAGCTAAGGTATTCAGTTGCCTCAGCTTAGCTAGTGGGCAGTTTCTTAGAGTGCTGTGACTATTCACATTGCAAAACCATACTATCAACTTTAATTTACAACCTAGAAAATTTCTGTTAAAAATGTAAAGATAGGCTGAGTAATTTACAGTCCTAGAATACTTCTACTCAAAATAAACATAATGCAGAAGAGGTAGATCTCATGAAAACTTTTAACTCAGCCTCATGTATATCAAGTAAACCATTGTTAATACATGATATTCATTCACTGAGGTCAACTGGCTTGGTTGTTCTTCATTACACCCATTGATTTCCAATATTAGCACCTGTGAAAATCGTGGTAAGAAATCAGTATTTTGATTTAGTAACTATTATTTATGCTGATGTATAAAAATAGAATAAATAACAACACAGAGTGGTAAAAAAATAGTATTAGTAAATGAAGCATCAAAAGAAATACAACTTTTAAAGACTGAGTATGAGTTACGAGAGTATCGAAAGCGTAACTCCACAAAGGGACTTAATCACTAGCATGAGGGCAAAGGATTACTTTTATGCAACCTCACCTCTAGGCACCATGTTTTCCGCATGAGAGTACCCCAGGCACATACTGGTCTGCCGCTGGGCAAATTCAAAAGCACTTTACTGCTGACCATCTCAAGGCCTAATACACAAGAATATAGAAAGAAGATCTTTCTGCATCTATTTCATGTGAAAGATCTGATCTGATTAGTGTTGTTAGAGCATTTCAACAGATCAGACGATGCACAAAATAAAGACAGCTTCTCCCTTTATGCCATAGTTTACCTACGTATTGCTGGTGTTGAAGCACAGTTCAGCCAGGACATTAGCCCTTTGACAAAGGTATCCAGATTCAAATCTCCTCATCTTAGCAGTATCCTTAGTGGGTCTCAGCCTCTCCTTTTGAAGTTGTCTAAATCTGTGTGCCATACATAAACAGTCCTCCATTGGGAAAGAGCATGACATATGAAACTATAATCTGGTGATCTGGACATTTATTTAGAATTGGGAAAAATCTAAGAACCAGTCTTTCTGCCAAGATTTTTTCTATTTATTTATTTATTTAGAGCCATACCACATGCGTTCCCAAACTTCCTGCTTCTAGATGCAACTCAGTGACCCAAGGTATCCTGAATTCTTTTCTGCACAGTGGAAATGCTTTGGCAGGAAGCACAACCCACGTGTCTAAGATTAATGGTTAGAACAAATTTATAAGTGAATAAGAAGCATAGATATAAATCTCCTATCATGGCAAAAACAAATGACATTTGGAGTACACCACAACCAGTCAACACTGTATAAAGACCACAGTACTATTACCTCCTCTTCTGGCACCAGTCCTTTAAAAAGTGACCTTGAACGGGTTTCTGTAAAGAAAACATTTAGGCACTCTGATTCAGGAGAGGTTTCTGTAGCTGACTTGTAAAAAGGATGTTACAAGTGTAGGGAGCCTGATGCCTGGGGAAAGTCTTTTGAGTCTACTCATTGTAGCACTTAAATTCTTTAACGGGACTTAGTCTAAATGTCCAAATCACTTTGAAAAGAAAATTTGGTTTCCTAAGCCACCCAAATAGATTAACATTTTATAACCATTACATTCTACGTTCCAAAAAATTACTTCAGTGTCCACTGAGGTCCATAGGGGACTGTTGCTGCTGAGAGTGATCAAAAAGTTTTTGCTTTGTTGTCCGGTAAGTGAACTTTTAAATGTGCATGAAAAGTAACAAGCTGTATAATCTTACTTTTCCCTCTGGAATCTCATCTTTCGTATTTTCTGATTGTTTGGTATTTGTCCAAGTGTGTCAAATAATATCCAGTGGAGTCCTGTTATCCTAATAATAAAATCAATCAGGGAAAATAGATAGGGTCATAGTAGCAAGTTTTGAAAGCAAGTAATAGCTCCACTTCAAAATTTTAGGGTGGGGGTTTTTTCATTCTCAAACTAAAAAGCTACAAAATTTGTATGAATACAATGTGTCTGAAGCTGTTGGAATGGTTTCCAACAATTGGAACTACTGAGACAATTCTGAAATAACTTAAGCCATTTCTAAAATCATACTTTGCATATGGAGTAGGCCATACAAAACACACAGCAAATCTTTGTCAGTGATCAATCATGTTTTGAATATTATGGAAATAATATTCAGCAGTTCATGCAGAACTACTGTGAAATTTTATTATCTTCTGGACCCTAGAAAAATCTCTGATGATATCTTGGCTTTTATGAGTTACAAAAACTTAAAAACTTTCCTAGGTAAAGTGAATTAATACAGATACTAGGATGTTAAAAGTTTTACAGCTGCTTATTTCTGAAATAATTTTAACTGGGAAAAACAAAGCAGGCTGTCACATAAACAATGTACCTCTTCACTTGAAATCTGATTTAAAATTAATGCTGTCTTGCCACAGTAAACGATTTCTCAGCTTTCTTTTTAAGTAAATACAGTTTGGGAGCATGACCTGAAAATCTTTTGCCTGTTTTTATGTAAATAGCTAAGGTAGATCTCTAAACCCATGTGTTTTAAGCAGCAAATGATTAACAGGCTATCTAGCACAGGTGATACACTCAAGATGTTTATAAAGAAAAAAAAAAAAGTTTTGTTTTTCTTCAGTGTTAACAGAATAAATACATGGAGAAAGAAATGGTAAATAGAAAATACAATGCCTCTTCTCTACTCAGCTATAACACCCGGCATCAAGTAAATGTAATCATTTTCTTCTTTTCAAGAAACAGTTTTTGCTGTCAGTGTTCCCTGAAAACTATTCTGCAAGATGTTAACCTGGATATCTTTTTGGTTCAGAAAAAGACTACTCATTATCTAATCACAAAATCTAAAATGCATGTCTTCATGCCTGAGCATGATCATTTAAAAAACTCCAGTCATATCTATAGTAAAATCAAAAGCAAAGTGGATGAGTAGGAATCAGGACCTTGTCTTTGACAGCAGTCACACCTGCAGGCCTCCCTCTCCTCTGCATGTCATCTCAGAGGGAGGAAAGGAGCCAGCCTCCCCACCAGCCTCCCTGTCTGCCAGCCCCTCCGACAGCATCCCTGGCCACTGGCCTCCCACTGGGCTCAGTGTGCTGTGCAGCCATGGCTGGCAGCACTGCCTCTGCCCACCTCACGGGTGCTGGGGACCTTGCCCAGCAGTCCTGAACCAGCAACGGAGCACCTTTCTTGCTGAAAACAAAGTTAAGGCTTAGCTGGAACCAAAATCCCTAGATCAGTACCCTGAAAACTATTTCTGTCTCTGCCTGGAGTCACCTAAGCTCTACGATGCTTGATCTTTTTTCCAGTGATGTTCACGTATAAAGTATAAAAAAGTCCTTCCAGGATGTTGCGGAGGCCAAAATTTTCCAGGAAACTCTATCATATCAGTAGAATACCATTATTAGCTCACAACTCATCTACATCAGTCTTGAATTGTTTTCGTCTAAGTGAAACAAGCCCTAAAGGAAGGCTGTGTTCCCTGTCCCTACCTGTGTTATGATCAGGATTGACATGAGAGGACACAAACACAGAAAATGCCCTTGACTCATGTTCCTGGGAGTGCCTTGCCTTCAGACTGCATCTTCCCTCATCCACAGTAAATTCCTCAGTAGTAACTAAAAATGGTACAATAGATGAGTCGGTTCAGAACTATTACCAAATTAAGGTCACCAATGTTTTCATTGACGCATGTTCCTAACACAAATTTTGCTCAGAATAAAACTAGATTGGACTGGAAGATCAGGGTAATTTTATATTAGCCTGAATCATATGAAGAATAACAATAAGGCTTAGGAGTATAATCTACAGCCACCACCACACAGGAGACTATGTGCCATCTGAGCAAAGAATGGTCAACCTTGGACTGAGTTATTCACGCAGTTTGGTGTATAGACAAATTCATTGAATGTATATTATAAGGAGATGCTAGCGTTGCCTGTCTCTATTTTGGCTAGTAAAGAAGTGCTACCAGAGGTAGTCTCTTTCTGGTCTGTTCCCTCTGTCCTGAGAAATGTGGTACAGAAGCAATGTGGGTGCTGTATCATAGAATCATAGAATGGTTTGGGTTGGAAGGGTCATCTAGTTCCAACCCCTCCGCCATGGGCAGGGACACCCTCCACTAGACCAGGTTTCCCAAAGCCCCATCCAACCTGGCCTTGAACACTGCCAGGGATGGGGCATCCACAGCTTCTCTGGGCAACCTGTTCCAGTGCCTCACCACCCTCACAGGAAAGAATTTCTTCCTGTCCTGGCTTTGGCCAGGATAGGGTTAATTTTCAGGAGCCGGGCCAGGTAAGCCGAGCTGGCCTGGGCCATTCCATACCATGTGCCGTCATATTCCCCATAAAAGGGGGCTGGTTGGGGAGGGGTTGGTGGGTGCTGCTCTCAAATGGTCTGGGTGTGGGCTGAGGGTCTGGTTCCTCCGGTCTGTCATTGATTGGTAAATTGCTCTCTTTGTTATCGTCTTTATAACTACTGCTGCTTTGTTGTTGTTTCCCTCTCCCTTTGCTGGCCCATTATCTCAACTTGAGGAGGCCTCCCCTCTGTTTTTCCCATTCTCCTCCCCATCCCGCCAACGGGGAGAGTGAGCCAGTGGCTGCATGGTGCTCAGCTGCTGGCTGGGGCTGAACCATGACACTTCCTAATATCCAATTTGAATCTATCCTTCTTCAGCTTAAAGCCACTACTCCTTGTCCTAT
>VWZZ01004136.1:0-45223 GCA_013399095.1 Psophia crepitans
CCCAGGGCCTTTTCTGCAAAGCTATTTTCCAGCCAGTCCAGTATGTACTGGTGCATGGAGTCCCAGGTGAAGGACTTTGCACTTCTTGTTGAACCTCATGAGGTTCCTGTCAGCCAATTTCTTCAGCCTGTTGAGGTCCCTCTGGATGGCAGCATGACCTTCTGGCACATCAGCTAGTCCTGCCAGTTGGTGTTGCCACAAACTTGCTGAAGATGCAGTCTGCCCCATCATCCAGGTTATTAATCAATCTGTTAAACAAAGGTAGGACCCAGTATTGACCTCCCTAGCACTCCAGCTGTGTAGTCCCTAGTATATGTCCTCCCTAATGCATCAGCTGGTAGTCTAGTCCCTACTGAGCTGGCGTCTCTGAATCTCATAGCAGTGAGTCTTCCTCTGCTGTTTGTGAGTGTTTGACACAAAGGTGGAACTTCCACCAATCGCTGGGACTGGTATACTTCAGTGCCAAGTCCCTCTTGTCCATCTAGCTTGCTCTTCATCGTTTTTTCTGGTTCCCCTGGCATAATTTGGTGCATAGAGTCTAACAATAGTTTTATTAATAAGAAATCTGATAAATATGGACTTTATTGGATTATTTTAAGCAACTAGTAATTGGCTTAATGAGAGACAGATGCCTGGAATCTTTGTATTGTCTTGTAAGGGAAATATTTATATAGAGACTCAGATTTTTAAAAGTTTTGTTTTATGGAGGGATGCAGAGAATAAAGGCATCTGCTGCTATTCAACAGAGCTTTTATAATGTTGGCTTGCCTCAATTAATCTAGCTTGAGTGCAGTGTTCTAATGAAAGGAAATGTAGAATAAAAATGTAGAGCTGCAATGTATATAAATCTTGAAATGTCCACGGAGAGCTGATAAATTGCTGTATTTTCCTCAGTTTATGCAAAAGAGAAAATGAAGAAGCAGATTGCAAAAAAACAAAATTATACATCAAGTCGTTAAACCTCAATCTTCATTACTGAAGGATTGTTTTGATACTCAGCAAGATCAGAATCTGAACAAAAGAGTAGCTAGGTGACATGTTCACAACGGTCCTGCACATCAGGAAAAAAATCCACGGAATACAGAATAAGGTCATAGGTGGGATCTAAGTGCAGAACTATGGTTATCCTTTTTCTGTTCTTAAAGCTCTGAATCTAAACAATATTTTGTACTATTTTATCTCCATGACTAACCCTTTATTTAAGTTTCTTACTCCATAATCCATTTGTGTTACATGGATTTTGTAACTTTTAAGTTAGCTGCTTTACCCAACAAACAACTCACCTTCATGTCCTCACTGTATTGTCCTTTGGAAAAAAGACAGTTCTGTCAAACATGGACACTTTTCTTCTTTTTTTCTTTTTTCTTTTTTTTTTTTTTTTTGAGGGGAACTGCTGTCTGTTTTCTGTGAATTTGGTTTGTTAGGTTGCTAAACTGTGCTTTTCCTTGTACACAGCAAGTGTAAAACACTACCAAACTAGAGTAGAGAGAGGCATCTTTGTTGCACGTGTGCCCAGTAAGTAACTAACGGCATTCAAATTGCCATCTCCATCTTCATTCCTCAAGATGGACTTTATTCTGTTTGTTAGTCCAACACTTATTTCAGTTGTGGAGTATATTCTCTGCATGTGTGCTATGTGAGTGATAAGTAAGGAGGAAGAGACACTTGCGCTGGGACATTCAGAGATCTCCATTGTATTGCACAAGGTCAATACATGTTTGGAAGGCTTCCCAAAGCTCTTTGAAAGTTTCTTTCTCAGGCATCAGGAATATACTAGCTGACTATGTGGAAATCGAATTGAACAATCCAAATGTTGATTGATAAACTCCTGTGGATACATGCCGTGGTGAAACTGGCACTTCTGCATGGTATGTTTCTACTTTTCCTTTGACAAAATACCAGTACCACGTATCTGCTGTTAGCTTAATGATGCAGAAGTGGTCCTCAAGTGACAGTCTTTAGGGACAGCAACCCCTTTTGCCCCTCCCTCACTGTTAGCCCAGAGTGCTTCCACTTCTATTTATCCATTAGCCAAGCCTGGATCATTTGAGTAGCCTGTGATCCCATGTATTATATATTTGAATAAACTGGCTGGTTTTAAGCCTGGTTGATAAATTGCTGCAGGGATGCTCCTTGGAATTCAGAAGTGCTGTTTATACATTTCAAACATCAAAACAGGACAATTCAAGTTGGTGAGCTGCTGCTATTCATTAGCGTGCTTAACCAGACACTCTTCGTTCTAACAAGCAGTCGTGGGGCTGCATTGAAGCGCTGCTGTCTGTCAGCATGCAGTGAGCACGCTAAAAATGATTAGGTTAACAATTGACAGCAACACTTGTCATCATTGTCAATCCCATTACTACCGCTACTATTTTTATGCTGATTATATGCTCCTAAATACTGTATATTATTCTTCTAGTAGTTTCTCAGAGAGGTGTGGAATTGTCTAAGACCAACAGCATTTTTTTCCAAGTTTTTACCCACCCACTCCTTTCCAGTAAGTGTCTAGTTGTCCAAAAGAAAGGTGGTTGGCAGGGAGCAACCGCAGAGTGAGACCCTGCAGGGGTATGTCTGGAAAAGGCAACATAATTTTAAAAAGCTGAAGCCAGGAGTTTTGAATAGCGAAGTAGCGGGAGCTCCCGTGGCTGAGGAAGCACTCGGTGGCTCTACTGTGACCCATTACTGCCCCTCGCCCCCACCCTGAGCAGAACAGTGTAGCAAAGGACAGGCACATGGACTGGATGCCAGCCAGGAAAAGCTGGAAGTAGGCACCTAGCTTTAGATAGGAGGAGATCTTTTTCTTTAGAACAAGGAAAATACTGGGCCACAAGTCAAGCCTAGAGGAATGAATAATTACCTTTATGTATGCTAGCAAACAGTGTATTTGCAAAGCAGACATCGAGGCACCAAAGTTTCCTGTGAAGATCAAAAAATGTAACGAACCAGCACAATGAAGTGCTATCCTTTTTTTGAAAGGGCACTGCAAGTAGACCCTTATCTTAGCCTACCCTACTACTCTTACTTCCCTTGAAAGTGCTATCTTATCCCCTAAGAAAAACAAGTCTGCAAAATATTTGTGTTCCATCTGTGCACACCAGTGTACTCTTTTATCTTGTAGTTTAATATGATGTCAGTGTCACCCTGTAGCAGAATTAAAATCTTATTATGTGAGCTTTGTTTCTTATCTTCTATCCAAACTATATTAACTAGAGTGGCCTAGATACACTCATGAAGACCCTTGAGGCTCACTTAGTGAGCAAAATCTGAGGGGTGCTTTATCACTTCTGAAAGGTTACATCAGCTGTGTGTACATTACAACTTGGATGGAGATAGGAGGGGTTTTGTTCACTTTTCAAATTCAACATTTGTTTGCTTTTGTTTTGTTTCTCCACATGCTGTTTTCTTGTGCTTCAGGGAATTTTGTTACATTCAAGGTTTTTCTAAATTGTGCAACTCTAAATCAGAAACAGTTTGTCTTTACAGGGAACTTGAAGATGTTATCAGGTTTTCTATGCTTGGGTCAGCTGATAATTTAGAGTCAGGCAGTTCTTGTGAATTCTGAGCTCAGCACACTGTCTCAGTTACAATGATTTATTCAGATAAAATCAGGCAAAAATATTACTGGATTAACTAGAAATGTGCCAGAAGTCAGTTTTCTTATAAGCCTATGTGTCTGCTAGTTCAATGTTGATCACCTTTTATTAGAAATAATCTTCAGCAAGCAGATGACAGAAGTGCACAGGTATTAAATAAGTAGTACCTCTTCAAATAATGTAGTTACTCAAAGAGTATTGTCCTGGCCTGCAGTGTCAATCAAGTAATGGCAAGTATTTTGCCATGGAAAGTAAGTTTTTCCCACTTACTTCAAGGGAATTTTCTTGGAATCCTTGACCCTTGTTTTGTGCGTTACATAGCATATGTAGTCAATGAGTGGAGTAGCTCTCATCAATCACTACATAAAAAATGAGTGAACAGAAAACTGCAATGACTACAATGCAAAGCTTACTGCTTCCATTAAGTTCCTGGTGACTTAAAAATTTTTTCTTTTCTTCTTTCTCTTTCTCTTTCTCTTTCTCTTTCTCTTTCCCTTTCTCTTTCTCTTTCCCTTTCTCTTTCTCTTTCTCTGTATTTTTCATTTTAATTTATTTTTCCTTTTTTTCCTTTTTTTTTCTTGCTATATTTTAAACCAGTTGCAAACTATTCTCTTTAGTATACAAAAATCTGTAGTTCTTGCCTAGTTTTTTCGTAGCACATTATATCTTTATGCTCTGCTTTAATAACTTTTCATTAGCTCTTTGAAACCATTCCCCGGGGGAAGCTTTTATTATTTGTGAAGTAAATCAAATATCAAAGTGCTAATCTTTAGGAGGAAAAATGAACTAGACTCGGAAGAAATCTTCTATTATATTTTTGAATTAAAAACTAAAGTGCACAAAAAGATCCAAAATAATATTCTCGAATCTCTAAGGTACCTAAAACCACCTCGTAGAATGCTAACATTCTAAGTTCTACAGAGTAAATCTAGGAGTGATATGCTTCTGAGTTCTAAGTAGTATTGTGGAAGGAATGTTTTGCTTGGCAGAAAGGCACGTAAGAAAGAGTTTCTTGATTAAAAATTGGAAACAAAAAAAAGAGAAAACCACAGAGTTTTCCAATGTAACCTTGAGTCCTGCTCCTTTTGTGTAAATACCTGTGTCTTGGCAAGTAGGATTTCTCATTAAGAAATAACTCTGCACCATCTTTCACTTGTGTAGTGTGCAATTAACACGTGTAATTACATCCTTTGGAACAACTTAGGGAGGAAGCAAGGAGATAGCAGACTTACTGAATAATGAAGCGGATAATTTTGTTCACAAAAGGATGGATAGTGCCTATGTGGTGATCAATGTCTTTCTGTATTTCCCCAGAAGAGGTTTCTTTTCAAAGCACAGAAGTAGTTGGTATTCAGTGTGGCCTGTGTTCATGCATTTTATGGTTACAGATGTTACAGTCATGAGTGTTGCTCAAGTTCACTGTCTTCTTGAAAATGTACAAGGTATGATAGTTGTGAACAAAACTTTCAATGACGTATTGTGTTAAAAAACAAAGTGGGGGAGAAATAGGAAGATATAAAAATTCCACGTGCTGTACATGAAAACTCTATGTTAAATCCTCCAAAAGAAGAAAATGTGTTTTCATGAGAGGAAATAAGCACTGCTTGAGACCAACTTTAATTTTTTTTAACACACAAGTTAAAAATAACATATCCTGCGCATTAGTGACAGTGCAAGTGTGCATGTTGCACCCAAAGAGTCCTTTCTGTAAGAAAAAAGGATCATAAAATTCTATCAACAAACTATATTTTTCTGCTGGAGATAAATCAGGAAGATTAATGAGGTTAAGTTATTGCTATCTAATATGCCAGGGAATAAGTTTCTAAATTAGAATTTTAATTTTATGTTCTATAGCAGTCCTCTTACTAATTCACATTTCACCATAATTCTAAAATCTTTCATTACACAGAAGTCCTACAGAATTTTAAAGGAATTGAAATAATGAAGTTTTAAAAACTACCTACTTAAGTAGGTAGAATGGAAATGGCTCTGAAAGCCTACAGAAACTAGGTTATCTATCAAATTTTTAGACCACTCCATATAATCTCTAAAAATTTCTATTCCTGCTGTTGAATCATACGAGTGAACTTCAGGTGTGGCAGTATTAGATATCAAGATAAGAAATTACATCAATAGATCTCATAAACAGGTTGGTTTAAAAATTATATGGAAAGGAATTCTTTGTTAGTTAGTGTAGAAGTACTCCATGAGACTCTTGCAGTATTGTCATGGTTTAAGACCAAATGGCAATAGGTCATTGGAGACTAAACGTACTCAGCTACCAAAATATTTAAATCGCAGATAATATACAATTTTACAAATTGCATGACTTTCTTGTTCTGTAGGAGAGAGGACATGGTCCAGGAGAAAAGTCAGGTGGGGGTGCGTGGTGGTTCCAGCCATGCCATTGTCCTCCTGCAGTGTCTCTCAGGGGGCCCCCTCCCTTGTCCTCTGGGTCCTCTCCCCAAGCAACCTCAGACACTGTCAGATACAGGACAGGTAAAAAAGAATATCTAATTCTTGATTATCTTGTTCAAATGTGCTTGGTGCCTAAATCTAGCTTTCATCATGGCTAGCACTTGCAACTGTTCAAGGTGTTCAACACATTCACGACTTCCGTGGTGACTGACGAGTCACTTTCACTTACATTACTTTTCTGTTCTTGTAACTGAGCTACTTTCTTATCCTCTAGTGGTAACTAAATTTCATGTGCATTTGCTAACGCAGTTGTCAACTAGAGCTAACTCAAGCTAACTGCTACAAGTGTCTATGTCATTAAAGATACCACACCAAAGCAGTTCCATCATTTTATATATGTTTTTATTATGAAGCTATAGCTTTACTAAACTGGCCAGCTGTCCAGGGAGTACCAAAGCCTGTGACTTTAAAAACACAAAGGAATTAGAAAATACACATATTGAAAGTATCTTGCACCTGAAAACTGAGCCCACTAATACAATGACAGAATTACTACCAGATTTTGTCTTACCACGTGGTTGTAGTAGGGTTTTTTTGTAATCCGAATACTAAGTCATGCTGCAGTTAGTGAAGGAGTTAATGGTTCCCTTTCCATTTCAACATTTAATGTGGACAGGGACTGTGATGTTTAGCATCCCAAGAGACCAGAAGGACTTCTGCTTTCATACTTCTTTCATCTTTCACTCAGAAAACCTTATGTAAACTATCAGCCTAATTTTTCTGGAAAATTCCAAACGACACAAGGGGATTTTGGTGCAAACATCAATATATTCTATTTGCAACAGTCTTTATTGGTTGTTTTTTTTTTCCATGTTCAGACCTAGGTTACAGTAACACACTGATAAGTGCTTTATAACTGCTGAAGGCAGTTTACATTGATTAGATAGATTTTCACATTGGCTCTTGCAACAGGCAGTTTTCAAGGGCAGACACAGTAAAATGTTTTTTTAAATTCCATTATTTGAAAACTGGACATAATTCTCAGTGATTGAAGCTGACAGAGAAGAAAAAGCTGATGGTGAATATATCCTCGAGTGGCATGCTGTCATCCACAAATGCTTTCAGTGACCGAAGTAATGATTGAAGTATGAAGAGCTCTTTGCATACAGTGGGCTGCCATCAGTGAAATCACTTACCACTGCTCACAAACAGTTGGGGTGATCTATTACTTGCAGGTGATGCATTTTCAATGATAAAATCTTCCCTCAAAGTGACTAGAAGATTAAAAGTGTTGTTTCATAGCTTGGACCTGTCCGCAGATTTCTTTAATGTAACTATCAATTACTCTTTTTACTTAATTTCTTAGCAATCAAAATACTCAGTTATCAACAAAGTGATTGTGATTATTTCAATTTTCTGTATTAAAAAAACTAGTTAATGTTGTTAAGTAACAAGAACATCGTCACATGCCAGATATTTTGCAGATTCTGAAAACAGAAAAACCAATGAACTGACAGATTTACTGTACTCATAAATATTGCCCTGTTCATTAACTGTGCCTGAAGGTCCTTGTCCTCCAAACATTTACGGACTTGCTTAAAATAAAATATGTATTTACAAGGGTTTGTAAATACAAAGGAGAGTCTAGTGCACTTGGATCTTAACTCAGAGTTTAAGGGATGCGTTTTGTTCCATCTGTAATCTCCACATATAAAGTGGACACAGCAGTAGTAAAGGATGATATATTTAGGTAAAACTAGTCATCTATCTTCACTATCCAGTTCAGGGCATTTTAGGCATTTAATTTAGCTGCAACTCACAGGATCTATATTAGAAATGTAAGTTTCTTCTATGGCTAATTGCGTTTAGACAAGGACCTCCATTAGGACCACTGTTAGTTGTCTGGTCTGGTCTAAAATAGACGATGTGCATAACTCTCTGCATGTAGCTTAAAAACAAATGCAGAGGCATTTATAACTGAATAGGTCAGCTTACTCATTTTGCTAAAGTACATCTTCATCTGGTTATCTAGAAATAGGAACGGGAAAATGGATGTTACCGGTGGAGAAACTTGGGATCAGTCAGGAAAATCAGACATCATAAAGAGTCATACATTTAAAAACAAATCCACAGATCAAACTTAAGATTGTTGCACAGTGAAATATGCATTTCTTTGTACCCATGAATAATATTCTTGCTTCTTAAGTAGGCAGAGCAAGATTTATGATGTCCTTAACTTCTCATTTCTTTACTTGTAAGAGCTTGCATTTTCTAAATGACATCGTAGGAGACTACACTGTTGTCACCTAGCAACTATGAAGTATTTTTTGAAAAAGTTGCTGCTTGGCTTTGGATTAATAATAAAAATAGTAATTCCACTCAACACTTTACATTTGTAGATCTTAAAGTGCTTACAAAGATGTATTATTTTTACTATCCTTAATTGGAAGCATGAAAATCTAGGATGGAAAGTGTGTTGCCAAAAATGACAGAGGTACAAATTGTATCCTGAAAATCTCACCCTATTCTCCACGTTCCAGCCTCTTCAAACTGTACTTTCATATAGGTCCCTTCCACTATTTTCTGGTCTTATGAATTTTAAATGAGGAAAGGGAATAATTTAAAAAATCTGTATTTGCAATGATTATCTCCCCCTCTCATTTGAGATATTGCAGTTATTTTGTAGTCTGAGGGTCACAGTGAATTAGCCCTTGGCAAATATTTAATTTTTAATGGAAACCACTGCAGCATTGAGTTAAAGAAAGCAAAAGCTTCACATTCATCCTAAGATGATCCTGCTGCTGCATCACTGACCGATGCTCATGTTGCATATACAGCAGTTCTGTATAAATCAGTTTTTTTCAGGAACTGTTTTATCCTAATTATTGAAATATTTTCTAATAACAGGATGACAGTTGACATTGCATACTGAAATGTCTGCTGTAACAGCAGCTGGCTTGAAAAGTGTTTCGTTTTTCAAGTAGATCATGGGGGCTGGGCAGCCAAGGTTTTGTGCGATTTGAGTTAAAGAAATACTTACTTTAAATGATTTGAGAAATGTCCTAGACTCATTTTTGGTTCTCCGTTGCCCTTGCCAGACATTTAGTGGAATGAAGCTTTTTGGGGGCATATTTCTTCCTAATAGTCCATATTTTTAGGAAACTTCTAAAGATGAATTAGAATGAATAGCCACTAAGATAATGTGTGGGCTGCTGTGCAGCAATCTCCCTGGAGAGTGATATGTCAGGAAAGACATTAAAAAAAATTTCTGTAATGAAACATGTATTTCTCACAAGTAAGGAAAGATCTTGACAGATCATCTGCTATGAGGTATCTGCTCTGTTCTTTACTTGTGGGACAAATGGGATTTCTCCTTATAAATTCATTGTGGATTATCGTTCTGCTGCGATTTGTGTAATGGCAGCACATGGGGAAATTAGGAAATGACACTCCAGCTGTCTTTTACAATAACTGTTTCTTTTTATGCTCTTGCACTGTAATACTTCTTCCTTCAAATTATCTTTTCTGTACACTTCTCACTGAAATACCTGTGTGTATCCTAAAATGAATTAAAAGGAAAAGTGAATCTACATAAATTAGATCTATTTTCTCTATGTAATAGGTTTTATTTTGTTCACTAATATATTGATAAAACCCCAAATAAAAATATATATCTGGAGTTCTTTTTCTGTGGTACGTTTTTAATAAAGAAGGTGAAGTCCATATGCAGTAGCTGCAAATGTAAATCTGTCTCCTGGTTTTCGTTATTGTGTGAGGTTTGATATATATGTATTCAAAAGAACAAAATTATCTATGCTGCAGATATATTATTAGGAGCTGTTTTATCTCTAAGGTTCATTAAGCTTATCATTGTTTTCAGAAGTTCCAAACAGGTGTGAGAAATGAACCCGTACATTAAGAGATGAGAAGCAGATGAGCTGTCCAAACCAGTACATTGCCTATTGTATCTCTTCCCTGAATTCAGTACCGTGCAAATCTTTCCCCGTTGTCTCCAGAGATTTATTTTCATCGACCAGTTTAAAGCAATTTTTTAAAAGTTCATTAGCAGGACAGGGAGAGGTGAGAATTCCCTAGGAGTATATTTGGGTCCTCCATATTTCAAGGTGTAGGCTTGGAAGCTGTATCAGCAGGACTGTCTCTGTAACAGCACGTGTAATGCTTAGTGAATTAAACCCAGAACCACTTGCTGGGTAATATCTTATGGATCAATTCTGTGAACTAGTCTCTAGCAGAAGGACTGTAAGAAAACTAGAATTCTCTGTGGTCTGTCTAGCTGACTGAAACGAAAAATCCTGTGGAAGATAGCGAGTCAAGTTTTAGATCGGATGAAGGGTTGGTTGGTTTGTTCTGCTTTTAAAGCTTTGTTGCTGTATGTTTCCATCTCTGTTTTGCCTTTAACTGTGTTTAATTGTTTATCATCCAGTGCTGTGCTTTGCAAGATATTGAGACACAGGTCTTTGCCCATGGAGAGCAATTCCTGACGCAGTTCCGTCTGACTTATTACAAAAGTATTTTCTGTCCAGACTAGGTTGAGAGAGGTCTGGAGTGGGAGACCTTGCTTGCTTTAGACACCGCTGGTAGATATATAATCAGATAATGATGGCGCCTTTTTGGCAAACAGCCACAGAGCAGTAAATCGTCTTAGGATTTACAGGGTTCCACATCTCTGTCTTGGCAGGAATCTACATTTCTCAGAGCCGTACCCAGTGACAGTACTCCATGATTAAGGAGAAACTTATTTATATTAGTGGGTTTTAATCTTTCAATTTGCAGACCTTTAAACATTTTCTAAGGAACTGTGGAGAGATGAGGAACACATAAATTGAGGCCTTTCAACAAGGCTTCTGTTTTTCTGAAGTTATTACTTCTAAACTTTTTAGAAATAATCCATGGATTCTCAGGAGTTTCCGTATCATAAGTTGGAAACCAGCACTCTAGTGTCTCGGTTTAGACACTGCATGCCCCTGTGTTCCATTGACTTCAGCAAGAGATCAAGGATTTATTTGGACTGTTATGTTTTTTATTAATGGAAATCATTGGGATTTGAACAACAATGGATTTCAACTGTAAGGGCAAAGGACACTAATGGTAGTCCGTTTAATGGGCATTGTGTATTTTAAACCACTCAGGATGTGTTGAGGTCTTGCAAAAGATACAAACTTCCTGAGGTGTTCCCTGTTTAGTTTGGGACTTAGCCATTTTTGACTTCTGTTGCCAGAGGAGAAAATCATGTGCCTTCATGTCACTCTTGAATCAATAGATTTAATCTACCAATCGTTCTAGTAAAACGATCAACACATGAGTTAAGACTGGCTATCGTCCTGGTAGAATTCCACTGATTTTTATGGTGACTAAATACTTTTAACACAAGATTAATATTTCAGTATGAAATGATAAAATTAATCTACATTATATGACTTACGGTGTGTAAATTAAGAAATGGTGCAAATGCTGTTTTAGGCCACAGAATGCACAGGACAGATAGGACGTAACAACTTCCTTACTGCTTTTTTGGCAGCGTATGTGTTTTATTATTGTAAAAATATGGTTTAGCACCTTCAACTTGCTTATTTACATTAAATTTATTAACTACAGCACAGAGGTTGGGTGAATATTAGATTATATCTTTCACAAAATAATTCTTTTTTTCCTCTGACAAAACAATCATCTTGGTGGTATCATAAATTGTGTTTATACGAAAGGACACCTGCATGCTAATTGAATCTAAATTCTTTTAAATGCCTTTATCTTTAGATCAGGAGGTCATCTGCCAAGAAGTAACTGAAACTTGCGGATATGTCAAAAATAAAACGTGTTAGTACAGTATGTAATTGTGTTCTCAAATACTGGAGCAACTCCAACACTGATGATGAAGCTCCTTCAGCTTCATGCATGTGTATGAGAAGTATGCAGAGAATCTCGATAGCACAAACTGAAGACTCTTAGTGTTGCAAGCATGCAGCTTTGGAAAGGTTCAGTAGCACTTCGCGTGTAAATAATTCTTGGTATTACACGAATAATCTTGTGTCAAATTTTAGATAACATCTGGAGCTATGCCTAAATACCATTTAAAGAGGAGACTCATATTTTTGCTCAAGAAAAGAATTGGTCAAATGACACTTATAACAACAATACCTGCAAGTACTGTTTGCCTTTCTCCTTGGTGTATCTGTAAGGTAACTGTTGCTGCATGCTTTTCTTAATGTCACGTTCTTTCCTTTTTTAGAGTTTCTTTGAAGGACAGTCTGCACCCTGGGATTCAGCTAAGAAGGATGAGAACAGAATGAAAAATAGATATGGGAATATCATTGCATGTAAGTGTTGACAACATAATTGTGCACTGTGTTAACTTCCCTTCAGAACTGGATAAGAATGACCACGAGCCTCATGTTCACATCAGGCTTATATTCCTCTTCTCTAATTAAGAAGATAAAAGTGAGGGAAGATGTTATTTTTTCTATATATTTTTTTAGAGGAAACTGTCAAATTTAATGCATTTTCTCAACTAGCCTTCTGTATACCTTCCATCCTGTGATCAACGTTTGTCTAATGGAGGATGACACCTTTAACCAATACTGAGCTCTAACAGCTCCCAAACTGTTCCTGGCAGCTTAGTGAGAGAGTACCCATGATCGCTACAGTACCTTCGTATCGGGTTCTGGATATTGTAGGAGTGGACAATAGTGCTGCTTAAATATTCCTTAATGACAGTGACAGCTATCCTGACTTACCCCTTAATGCTGGACAAAAAACAGAATCTGTATGTCTTACTTAAAAATGCCAAGCTTGGTAAAGATTAGATGTACTAATAGTAAAATAACTTGATGAGATAATAGTGTGCTTTGGTGAATGACCCCTAAATACATGAACATGGGGGCAGAAAGTATATTAAGTTCGGTAAAATTATATTATTATTTACACGCTGGTGTTGTTGCACTTAAAGGGCAAGTTCCCAGTCTGCATGTTGGTGATGATCATAGAATCATAGAATCATTAAGGTTGGAAGAGACCTCAAGGATCATCTAGTCCAACCATCCCCCTGCCACCTATTACCTCACTATCCCTTCCCTGATTGTTCCTTCTCAATTTAACTTTAAGATATGAAGTGTATGTGTTTCTACCAGTCAGACAGATAACTGTGAAGCAGGTATAAGCAGAGAAATAAGCAACAGTCACAGCATGTTGGAAGTTTTGTAAGCATGAGAATGAATGATGGCCTTTAAGAAGGGATCCTTTAATGATGCTGCTGGAGTTTAGAAATCGTATAACCCGAGGTACAGGGCACAGCATAGAAGAATAAACAGTGCTGACTGTCTGAACGTTTGGAGGACCTGTGGAAGGGGTACATACTGCATATTTACACTGCCCAACTTCAGCACCTTGTCTACGTGCTTGTTCAGGCACAGATCTTCCTAGGTTTCCTTATCAGTGAACCACATGGAGTTGACAGAGAGAAGGACAGCTCTTCTAGGGAAATGATTCAGAAGTAGAACCTATTTGAATACTTCTGAATCATCACCTCAGGAGCTCCTCTCTGCAGTGCTTGCATAATGAGTCTAGAGAGACCAACTCCTAACTTAGTGACCTACAGTAGGTGGTATGAACAGGCCTTATATCACTGTGGCCCTGCTGGGCTGAAGCAGTCTACAAAGAGAAAACAGTTCTGTAACTTTCTGCAGAAGAAGGAGACCCCATAGGAAATGCCTGTGGAGGTGGAGGCAGAGACAGGCTGAGCAAGAGATGCTATCTGCCACACCATTTTGAATGGACATAATAGTACTGCTATGTAGTTTGGGTATATACTGTGCTACTTACTGAAAAAGGAAATGAAATCTTCTAGGGAAATGTATCATGATGGGCTGGAGCATATGCAAAAGATAAGTTAGCTAGATGTGGTTTTGCTTGTTTCCCTCCAAGCAATCTTTAATGTGTAAAAAACTTGTTATTTTGTGAGGATGTAGGAATACATTAGATGACTATTATCATTTAAATAAAAATATTGAAGTCATAAATAAGAAAAAGTTTTATGTTTTTCCTTCCTTTGTGACATTTTATTTCCAGCCCAGGCCTATGACAATAGATCTCTTTTCGTAAAGTTTAGTGTCGTCAGTTCCCTCTTTAATGTCATGCTAGGCGTCGCCTTACACTTTCGACACCCTTTAGTTGAAGAAAACAGAAGACTACTAGTGCTATATGTCTGAGGTAATGAAGCAATGAGTAGCCAAGGGAAAACAAGTAAAAGATATTAGATACACAAATCAATGGCAATTACAAGTGATACTGAAGGCTTTCTGAGAGGGCAAATATAACTCAGATCATTTAGATCTCAATTTACTTTTAATGCCCTCAGTATTTAGCAAAGGGAAGAAGTTGGATGGAGTTGTTATCAATAACACTTCCTATTTATGTGGCTGTGAAAACACAGATAACACAAGTTAAAATCCATTAGAGTTAAAGGCAGTATCTTAAAAGAGAGGCTGAAACTGTCCACAGTTTGTCATCTGTTAAATACATGTATGCAAATGGGGTAGTTAACTGTTTAATTATTTGATGTGTTTTTCTGCAGGATGAATGATCGCTTGTCTCAGATTCTGAGAGTACAATTTTAGCAGTCCACTTTGAAAATTCAGCCCAAATAGTTGTATAAAGTATTTGCTTTAGCTGACAAGCATATTACTAAATTGCCCTTTTATGCTATGTTTAAAGACTTAAAAATGTGATGGTTCAGATCCCACTGACAATGGGCACGATTATAATGAAAAGTATATTTTTTTCTATAAAGCATTTAATGTAGGTTTTTTCCATCCATTTATCCTCTTTGTTTAAATTTTCCCCAAGATACTACTGTTACATTATTGCTTGTAGTCATTATTGTTCTCTGAGGGAACTAAAACAATAGCACCAAGCAGCCAGCATTGCAGGAGCTTGTCAAAATGGCAATATGCTTTACATTATCCAAGTGATGTGCGTTTAATTGGCTACCAACGTGCCCTACCCACTGTATGAAAGTGGTGACAACGTCAGCAAGCTGAATCATGATCACAGTCCAGTCACTCACAGGAAACACGCTCCTTCTTTACTGAACACAGAAAGCTTTGTGTTTTCTCATTAGGAGCTAAAACCTGCATGAATCTGCTAAATGAATCTCTTTTTGCCTAAGAAAAGATCCTTTTCTGCTGTAATTGTGTAGGGTTATGCATGGATTTTGGTAAAATCTATTGGGTTTTCCTCAGGAGAGATCTTGAGGTAACTTTGGAATGGGAGGGGTTCTGTGTTTATTTTACCTAACTCAATATTGACTAAATGAGAAGAGAATATTGATCACCACTTTTAAAAGCAGCTAAAGATTTTAGGTGAGACATTTATAAAAGGCTTGATTTGCAGAGAATCAGCAAGGCACGTCCCAAGAAAGGGTCATTGGCTAGGCGTGCTAATCAACCAGCTACTCAAGGGGCTTGTTAGAGATCACAGTTTCTGTGGGCTGGCATATACATGTTGTAGGTAACATGAGGGAAGCAAGAGTAAAATGCTTATATTCATTATCTATTACCATTTTCTACAAAGACAAATGGATTCTAACATAACTCATTTTGAAAGCTTAAGTGATCAGGGCTAAGTTAAATTTGATCTCCTAATAGATGGGTATTGAAATAACAATGAGCTGGAAAAGGGAGCATTTAAAAGCTACAAAAATTGTCAAGAGCAGCTGAATTATAAAGGAAAAAAATACCCTAAAAATCTAGACAGATAATCTAGAGGCTGTTTGAGAATCAACATGCATACTGGCAGAATATATAGCTTGTGCACCTTAGGTTTAAATCTACTTGACATAAGCATAGGCATAGACACAGTAATATTTCTTTTTGTTGACTAAAGAATTTTTTCAGATTAAGAAGTGTTGCCATACAGCAAGGGGTTAACTAGAGTTTTCAAAGCAGTAAAAAGAGTCACTCCAGCTCCACTGCAAATGAATGGGTATTGAACAGTTCACTACCTCCAGAGTTTCCAGAAATTTGGCTGAGAATGCCGTACTAGAAAGGATGCATGTGAGAAGAAAACAGGGCAAAAAGTTGATATGAAGATATATTTATGAAGTAACTTTAATCTAGTTTTGCCCAATCCAAAGCAAAAAATTATTGCAAGGAAAGAATGGAGCAAAATAATAAAATAATGAAATAACAGGAAAGGTAAAGAAAATATACCACTGCATATTATCCAATTGTATAAATCGTTCTAAAAGACATAATAGGAAATTCTATTTTTAAGATGTTACTTAATGGGAAACTTAAGTTTGGTTTGCCCAATATGGAACTCATTGGTGTGCAAGTTGTCAAAGACAGGACTTGCCCAGATCTAGACATGTAGTGCCATTTCAGGTGACCTAGGACATCTATGCAGGACCAGCAAATGTGATGCAGTGCACCAGAGATTTATGTTATTCCATAGTGACAGTTGAAGGCTAGGCATAATATCCCAGGGTATATAAAGTGACATGAGATGCTTGCGCTTAGACAACTGAATCCTGCTCAGAGTAACTCAAGAAATATAAAAGTAGAGATATTTCCTAGCCTGGATTGTCCTGCTGAGAACACTTTTAAGGCAATGATGATGATGATTAAGGAAATAATGAAAATGTGGATGAAGACAAACCATGAGTCCAAGTAAACTTGACTTCTGGAGTCTGCTGACTTCAGCAGAAGTTGCATCAGGCCCCAAAGTTATAAAGTAGTAACCACATCTGGAGCTTAGAAGGTTCCTAATGTAGTATCTTTCTTAAGTGAGATGGATTTTTAGAATTAAGGGCATGTGAGCCAAACCTCTGTTCTGAAGAAACTGATAAATAGCTTCATTAAGCAGAGAATAGCACAGCACTTGCATGAGCATAGCTTGGTACGGTCAGACCAGCATGGGTTATGTAATGGAGAGTCACAGCGCTATAAATTTTTAGTCTTTAAAAAACCAATCAAGAAACTGATAAGGCTGACCTGAGGAACATAGTTGATTTAAGTATTCCAACATATTTGGAAAAACGCATTCCTTAAGACTGTTGGGTGAAATAATCACAAGAAAATAGCAAAATAAGAGCTGTGTGGAACCTAGACCTGGAATTTTAATTCATTCTCATTTACTATATTTGGGTTATAACTGTGCCCTTTCTCTCTCCCAGGGGAATTCCAGGGAAGCCAATGAGGCTCTCAGATCTGTAGTCCCTGAGACCTGGAGCATAAAAGAGGATGAAATAAAGAATTTGCCTCTTCCTTTCCTACTCAGCCATTTGAAAACCTTTTGACTTGTAATTCTAAAACAATACTATTTTAGGAATCACTTGCCCTCTCCTTCTCCCCCCATAATGTGGGCAAATATTATGCTACTTAGGATGAAGTTGAACTTTTAAGCCACTCCATGTTCTTTCATTCATTTGTTATCTCTTACGATTTTTAAAGTTGAAACAAATAACTATTCAGAATATGGGTGGCACATTTCACTTACAGCAAAATAATGACTGTCACAGAGGTCTGTCATTAGCTTCAAGTAATATTAGCTCAGCTAGCGAGCAGCATTCGAAACCAGTAAGACACAGGTATCTAATTAGCAAGAGTAACTTGTAAACAAAGCAGCAGTAAAGTGGCTATTTGCCATCTCTCCATCCTTGAGATCATACCCTCAAGTTGTTTTATCAACAACTAGTGCAGCGTTCTGGAAAAGGCATTGTGTTTGGTTGCTTTTGAACCGAGAGAATCCTGAGGAGCATACGAAGTCTCAAAGAAGAAAAAGCCCCCTGCCAGCATAGAGAGATTCTTTTGGGGGGACATTCTAGCCTCTAGCATTTCTTAATCACTGCTGTGGTATCATAAAAAAAATGAGACAGCTGACAAGAAACAAATTCATGCCGTGGTGTTTTTTGATTGGAATTTGGAAAGCAGACGTGGAAGTGTTTGCACTTTCCTGGATAGATATAGATGGCCACAGTGGAGCAAAATTCAGTGACAAAACCATTATCTGACTGCCTTGGTTTTGTTATTACTTTATTTTGCCTTCTCCCTTACTGAAAACATAATGAGTTTCCTTCAGAATCTGTGAGGTGGCAGTATGTCTTGTCGAATGACTTCAGCTTATTTTTACTACTGGCAGAAGCATTTCCAAATGACTAAACCTTTGACAACTTCATGTTATTTATCTTATTGACAAAAGGGAAGGGGAGGGGGTGTCAAGGCAAAAAACATAATTGCAGTGGATCACATTAGAAATATTTAAAACATTCAGAATGAAAATCAGAGGGGATTTGGAAAGCCTTGTGAATGACTGAAATGTGGATTAAATGTAGATACAATATTTTCATGGACAACAAAGCAAGCATGAACTTTCAAATACTGAGGTTTTAGTTTAACTTTAAAGTAGTATTTTGAAGAAGGCTTTGTTACTGAATGTGTCTTTAATTATGCTTTTTCTCTCTATTGTTCCCATTTCAGATGATCATTCTCGAGTGAGATTGCAGCCCATTGAAGGAGAAACAAGTTCCGATTACATCAATGGAAATTATATTGATGTGCGTATACTGATGTAGTCAACAAACTTAGCGTTGTGTTCAAAGAGGCAGCCCTTATTATTCGCATGTTATTCATAATTTGTAGTAGATATCACAGCTAATATCAGCTGCTAAACATTGTTGGAAAGTACTATCTTTGGAAGCTAGGTGTACACTAAAGGGGAAAAAAAAAGCCTCAAAGGTTTTGTCAATAAGCAAATGAAAGGAGTCGTTTCCTCAAACTGCCACTAAACTGAAACCTTGCCAGCAGCACTGTATGGCTACTTTGCCTGCTGGTGCTTATATGGGCTAACAAAATGTTATTTTCACTTTCTGTCAACAGCTTGGCATCATTCCACAGTTAAAAGAAAGCTGTTTGCATATTAATGTGACAAAACTCTGTAATGCCTAATGCAGAGATTTGCAATCTCTTGTCATCTCTGCACTTTTAAGTCGCCTTCAAAGTATATTCTGCAGCTGTTAACCAGTACTTCTAATGCAAGCAAGACATTTCATTAAATATGTAGGCTGTTTAATTATTGAATGTGGCTTCTTTGTTCATTCTGCATCATGTTAACTTAATGTTTTACATTAGAATAAATTCTTTAAGAGACAAGGTGTTTTTGGTTGAAAGAATGAACTTAAAAGTAGAATTGAAAATCATTAGAAAGTCCATACTACCTAGAGCCAGAAATCTATGGATAGCGAAGATAATAATTGTATTATTTACATGAAGTGGTAGATGTTAGGCTAAGTAAAAAAAGTGTTGCTTCATAGGAAACTCTGTCTGCTACAGATTTCTTGTTCAGCAGTGGCATCCTTGAAAAATGGTGTCACAGTTTGCAGTTCAAATTTTATCACCAATATGAAACACGAATGTAACAGATGTTTTTCTCAGAGTATGAAGCAACTAGAGCTATACAAGAAAAGTAGGTACTTCAGCTGTAACAGTCTGAAGTCTCAAGCTGTAACTTTCTGAAGGTATCTCCTTCTATTGTTGTTTATTAGCATGTTCAAGAACCATTAAGTTAAGCTCAGATTTCTGTTCACTCCCTTGCTGTTTGAAAGAATAGCAGAGTCATCAAGAGGTAAGTATTTCCATATTTACCTCTTGGTAAATAAGGAAAGGCACATATGGAAATACATTTAGTTTGCTGACTCTCTAAACTCTGAAGGGAGTAATCTGTCATGTAAGGAAAGAGAGAGTTCATGCTGGGGACCTAGATCTGAATTCACTTTCGTGCTTGCTCCAACATTCAGGATTGTTCTCATTTTAGACTCCTAGTATGTTCCTGTGTTGGATTTAGAGCTGACTCTAAATATTAAAAGACTCTAAATATTAAAAAATGTGAAGAATAAGGATTTGGACCATACAGTCTCATTTAAAATGCTGATAATATTGCTGCATAGCAACCTTTTTTGCTTATGAAAATGCAAGAGGATTGAGAAAATGTGGTTGTAAAAGAAAGAGTGGGTGAGAACCAAAAAATTCTCTCCCTCATCCACGAAGATGACTTCATGGCAAAGCTTGGACAACTGCAGACATCTCCAAAGACAAGTCTACCACAAAACACAGCATTTTTTCTTTATAACTGTATTAGTCAGGTTTCCATTAGAAATGCTTGTTTTTCTACTAAAGAAGCAGCTGTAATTTTACTCTTGCAGTCAATTATTAGCACAGTTATTGTGTTGTCAGAATAAAGATGTTAATAGGGGAATGGCACCATCACAGACACTACGAAATTTTCTTGGATAAAAGAGAAAGGAGCAATGGTTATGCTGGTTTTTTTCCCATGCTTTTTTTCACTGGGAAACAGGATCATTTGATCCCAGCCAGTAGGGATATTAGATAACACACAGCAGGAAAAAGAATCAACTCCATAGCTATCTGAACACTTCTCAGTTCATAGACTTCCAAATCTTCCTTCAATGGCATGTAAAGGAATCAGTTCTGTAATTCATGCTATTCCTTCTGTAATAGCCCAGGTATCTTCAGTTGTTTTGAGTCTTTCCCACCTTGCATCACTACCATGCCCCTGGCTCTTCTACCAAGAAATTGCAATGGCATGCAAGCTACAGCTTTAAGTTCTTCCTGTAGATGACTGAAAACACGTCATAACCATTATTAAAAGATCAACACTGATATAAATTAATTCATCAACATACTAGTGCTTGATCTAAACCCTTGGTGACACTCCCATCACATCAGAAACTCAAATACTATAAAAACGGTATTGTTCTCTATTGGCAACCTATTCAATGTTGCAAAGAATCCGTAGAGTATTAGTCTTTATTGCACAGGCAGCTTGTGATTAAGTTGCTCTTGTCATCAGAGAAACATAGAATTGTTTTGTGTTCTTCCTATTTAGATGTGAACACGTGTATTCATACCAAACCATTGAGTCAAAGAATTTACCCTCCTTTTTATTGTTCAGAAATAAAACCTAAACAAATCACAGTGGACAGAGTGAACATCCCCCCCTCCCCTTCCTCAGACTGAATACAAATCTGGAATTCTTCAGCTGTTTGGAAAAGGAATAGGCTTTGCACTCAATAGCAGTAGCTTGGAGGTGCATCTCAGCCTCCATGAGCATCTGATGCCATTAGCTGCAAGTGCTAGAGAGGATTTCATGCTGTTCATTTTCAGCAGAGCCAACAAGGGACTGAAAGAACATATTACTTCTGTCCCCTAATGTGCAAGGCAGCAACTTAAGTATCTTGCAGAAAACATATTTGCTTCTTGTTCCCCTTCTTCCTTGCCCTTCCCCTACTGGAAAGAACTGTTGCATCTAATACATTATCTGTATTGTTGTGATTTGTACTGAGTACTACTCTAAATGACATTTCACTGATAGCAACATTGCTGAGGTATATATTGCTTATTTTAATTTCTTTTTCAAATTTATTTTAGGGTTATCATAGACCAAATCACTACATTGCTACACAAGGTAAGTTTATCACTCTTTCTTTTTGGTTATGTGAGGCTAAGAGGTTTTGGTACTTGGATTACAGTTTGTATTCTCTAATACGCATTCTTGCCACAGTCAGTATCCAGGATGGAGTAGACTCAATCACTTCAGGAGAAGTGACCAAATTGAATTATTATCTAATTTTCATGTATGTCAAGTAAGCAGTCCTTTACCTTTGTGTTCAGATAGGTTTTGAGTAGAAAAGCAGAATATATCCTTTTTGGCAGAAGTTACTCAACATGTTACCCATGAAAAAAGAAATAAGTCACAGTAGAAATATTCAGTAAACTTTTGGGAGAGACAACAATGTGATGAAAATGTATGTTCTCTTAATTGTTCAATGATAACTAGGCTTAATGTCCTTAAAATACAAAACACTTCAGTTAGCAAGTTTTAGTAGAAAACCCAAAGACATACTATGCTTGCAGGGGGGTTCTTCAAAGGAATCTAAAGAGACAATTTTACAGACCATCATTTAAAAGCTTGCTTGTGAACAAGAACCTTTTCCTTTGTCAAAATGCAAATTAATTTTCAATTTGTACTTGTCTTCAAAGACATAATTTGCACATTATGATGCAGTGCTTACTTACATTTTGGTCAAGTTCAGAGCTGGAACAGGTGGGAAAGATAAGTCTTCTGTGACTGCGTAATCATAATATTGAGCAATATGCCAATCTCCTGACTATGCTTGAATAGCAGACGTGAAAATCTGATTGTTCCTCCACCGCTTGGAGGGAATCTTCTCTGCAGTGGGTATTCTGTGACAGAGCTTCCTGCTTTTGCCCGTGGATCTGAAGAGGTTGACCTACACCCATGTACATTATTGCAACGCATGCCCAACCTTTTAAGAGAGCCAGCTGGAATACTGAGTATAATATACTCAGAATAATCTTACCATGTGCTGGATTTAGAGGCGATATATACTTTTAAATGAATTTTTATCAAAGCACAGAAAAAGTTTGCCATGTCAACTGTGATTTCAGTTGTCCCCTAAGTAACCCAGATTCGGCAGCCTCCAGTCCCCACTTCTAGCAGTGGTAGGTTTTGTATCTTTGTCTTTCTGGACTTTGGCGCTCCACAGTGAGCTTCATGTCAAATCACAGTGAGGCAGGACACACATCTTACTTCTGGAACCACCTCACTACTGTAAGTGTACTACTGTACACTTTTAGATCAGAATTAGAGTTTGTGATCTTAGAATATGAGCCATTTAAATGTACTGCTTCTTCTACTTCCGCTACCTACCCACCACATCCCTCAGTCCCCAGGCTTTCTACAGATGAGGCAGATAAGAAAACTAGGACAAAAATGCAGCATTCGTTTAATTCCCTTTGACCTTTTACACCTTCCTCTTCTGAGAAGAAGTGGATTGTTCCGTTTAACCTTTAGATGCTGCTGCTATTGTTTTTCACCTCTAATTGAATCCTAAAATGAAAAGATAGACAATTGGCGTTACGTGCAGTTTTTAATACAGTTGTTTTCACCAGGAAGTTCACCAGATCTCCCTGACAGCTTTCTGATAGACATATGAGATCCCTATTGGAACCAAGTTTAAATGCAGCTGTATCACTCATCATAACACTTGAATAGCAAATTGCAAGCTTGAAGGTTTGGGGTTTTTTTGCTTTCAGCATTTAAAGCCAAGTATGTAATAAGGTATGAATGTCAATATACCAGATCCACCAGCAAGTCCCAACAGTTTTCTTTGCCACACTTTTTCCTGCTATGGTGTCAAGAGGTACCCAGTCAAGAAGGAGAATAAAAAGAGTACAAACAAGTCTTCTTCCAAGACATCAAGGAAGGAAGGAAGAGATGTTTCAGCTATGGTTCTTTGGGGCAGGTCCTATCAGTTTCTTCTGTGTAGCTGCAGCTCAGTGCACACAGGGATGCCTGACTCCTCCCACGATGGCAGTGAGTGAGAAACTGACTCTCTGAAGAATATAAAATTGGTTTTAAAATGGACATATAGTTTACAGCAAATTCAAAATAATCTGACTGTGAAGTTTTTGGTGGATTACATCTTTAACATCTTATTTTTTAAGGCCAGTTGGGAAGCAGATTTGTATCCCCATTTTGAAGGAATGAAGAGCACTAATCTCAAGAGGTGCATGTATTCTCTCTGGCTCTGTCCCTGGCCTGATGAAGAATCATAAGAAATTTTCTTTTCCTTCCTCTGTCTCAGCTTTCCCATCTGCAGAATAGGGTTAAAAATACTGATCTGCTTTTTATAGTTCTCTGCAATGTCCTGGTAGATGCAGCTGTGTAAAGGCTAGTTAGTGTTATTCTCCAATATCCCAGCTTCCTGAGAAAGCCTTTGCACAATAGTAGCACTTCCAGTAAGATGCAACCTCTGTCTTTTGCAAGGGTGATAAGGTAACTGGCAATAATCTCTAAAACTCCTTTAAGGCTCTGTATTAACGATGAAAGCAAAGACATGTATTTCACGTGTCACGCAGACTATGCCTCTGTATGTCTTCCTTCCTAGTAAGGCTGTCATGAGCCACAGCTTGCAGCATAGCCAAGGATGTTCATGCTCTGTTTTAGAACACACTTTCGTACAGATATGTATAAACACATCAGTGCAGCACAACAGTTAAGCTGCATGTTTAATTCCCTTGATGTCTACTTTACATCAGCATTTAAATAACTTTTCCCATTCTCCCTTTTCTTCTCCACCGCAACTTTCACAGGTGCACATGCCTATTGTTCTTTGAAGGAAAATATCATTATCTGAGTCAGTTTTAAATCTCTGAGGAGATAGAATGATTGATATTTAATTTTCCTATGTTCTTCTTAAGCTGCGTTCAACATATCAAGTGTTAATGAGCAGATATAATTGTTTGCAGTGAAAAAGTGGCAAATTTAATCAGTTTGTAATAGACTACCAATCTGCTTTTAACAGAGCTGGGAGTTGCATAATCACCTGTTTATTAACGTGTTAGTGTCTTCCATACTAACTGGAGATTGACATACAGACTGGTGTCTTTCCATCTTGGCATTCATAGCATCCTGCTGCTAATTTGAATTAGGGGGAGAAACATTTTTTAAAAGACTTACCTAATGGAGCCTTTCTCAACTAATAACCAAAAAAGGTTTTACTTCAATTTTAGGAGTAATACATTCAGCGCGTACAATTTCAATTATAAAATTAACATCATTTTTCCTTTATGTGGTAAGTATAATGTGAGTGGTAGAATGAATATACAGCTAATGAAGAGTTTTGGTGGTCTGCATCAACAAATGGGATGCACAGCTGAGTCACCACGATTAAAAAGAATCCCTCATCACCAGCCGGCATATTGGGCCATGCAGAACCAGCAAGCTTTAAAACTTGCTACTTTGTTTTATGTATCCCTTGTACCCATGGATGTAATTCTTTAAAATTCTTTTATAGCAGAATATCAAGCTCTTGTATGATCTGTTCAATTTGCTGGCAGCTAGGTTTTTTTCCAGGAGTTAGGTAATCAATGAATTTTAACCAGGTCCTATAGTGAGAGCATTGGTTTGAATATCTGTACAGTACTTATTCTCACTGCTGGATATTCTTATTACTGGATGACTGTTGTTGATCTTGTATGTCTCACACTCATTACTAAGCAGGAAAAATTAGTCTTCTTTGTATTTACTTGTTCTGTGTCCCCTGAAGTTCAGGTAGTTAACTGAGCTATGACTTAGCTGCTTGTAGCAAGTCTCTATCAAAGGTTTTGTAATGCTTCCTCCACCGCTGCACCAGCAGCTGTAAATTATGAGTGACAAACAAATGTTAATACAGTTCTACAGCATCGCTCACTGCCATTTCCACCCGGGCTGGTTTTTGAGCAGATCGCTCATGTGTGAAACAGCAGATGCTCACATGCGCGCTGCTTGTCTTTACATCGGAGGTACAGTCGTTTGTGCATCTCTGACTTCTGAATGCTCCTCGCCGGTCAGATTGTCTCTGCTTGCTGCAGCATGCAGAGGAACTGGATCTAAGGTGTTTTGTGGAAGTATTTCAGAGCATATCTTAATGGCTGTAAAAAGTTACTCTTGAAAACAGAGCAACTTTAGATATAAAAGCCCAGTGTGGCCTTTCAACCTCTTTTTTTGTCTGGATCGAATTGTAAGGCAGATGCTTAACTGTTTCACTTTGTGCATTGCTGATTATGGAGACAGACATCGAGTCAAGTTTCAGTCAGGAGGATTTTTTTTAGATGTGAGTTATAAACTTCTGAAAATAAATATTTACAATGGAAATGTTTACAGTCTTCACTACAGCAGCATAAACTTGCCACCATAATAACCCCTTTCATATTCCTTCTCTTTTCTGCAAAATATGTGTCTTTCTTCCACACACAACTCTATATGTTGTGTGAACATTTTAATAAGGGTTTTCAGAAACAAAAATACATTTTCTTTCAAACTGAAAGTTCCCTTTCGGGGATCTGAAGCAGAAATATTGCTTTGAATAATAATACTCTTAACTTCCTTGGCATGTTTTTTGTTTTTATGTTGCAGAAAATTGTCAGAACTACAGCAGTGTGGAAGCTCCACACGTATCTTCACAAAGAAACTTCTGCTGCCTTGGTTTTAGCCTCCAGATGAAAATTAACATTTGAAATTACTTCAGGGAGAATTGAAAAAAAAAAAAAGAAATACGATAGTTCTATGCAATTTTTCAGCTTTATATATGCTGTCATTTTTTCAGGATGTAGGGTAGTGAGGCTGATTTCCTGATATATATTCGAAGTGATTGAATTCTATATAACTGTATTAATCTTGAAGATTCAGCTGCGTTTGATGCTGTTCTTTACTTCTTAATCATCAAAACGTTAAAAAGGTGATTGAAGCCATCTGTCTTCAGTGAAGGAGCTAAACTCATTCTTGAGCACTGCACTGAATAGATGAGCTTTCTGAAAAAAATGTTTTGCAATAGTGGTGGCAAATGGCAAAGAAGTTACTTCTTTTTGCACACCGAAATGCTTTCAGAAGTAATAGACCCTTTACATATGGAAGTGATATCTCCAGCTTATATCGTGAAGCCATATGGCAAATTCACCAGAGCTCTCTTACTACCATTGCCCACCAAAGGTTGATGATAACGATTGCAACATTTGAGCATCTTTTAAAAGTTGAGGACAAAGAGACAGTGTATAGTAAAAACTGGTATCTATCAAAGTCAACGCTTTTCAACAGTTGCCACGTTATGATACATGAGAATACCAGAATTTCTCTCTGCCTTTTTGTTTATAATAGGAGATTTTAGTGATAGGTGTGTTAGAACAGTCATCTTTCACCATTTTCATGATTCTTATATTTTTCTGTCTTTGTCTTAATCAGCTGTGTGGTAGCTTTGTCCGTGTAGGGGATGAGATGCCCCTGTTGCTTTCCATTCAGTGTAGAAGGCTGAAAATGCCGAGCTAGCATAGTTTTCTACTAGATGCAAAATTGGCTTAGGCTGTGTTGCAGCGTGTCGCTTCTCTGAATGTGTGTGTAGGCCAAGCGAAACAGGAGCGTGGTTGGAAAACTGCCGGTAGATCCATCACTAGGTAGAACCACTTACATTCTTCTTCACGTATGTGTGGCTATATTTTGCATAAAATACATGCCTGCCTTTCATAAACCTTTGGAAATTATTTGAAAGTACAAATAAGCTCTAGACATAATACTGAATGATTATTTAATATTTCTTTACTAATATAAATTCCCTCCCATGCAGGCTGTTCTGTTAATGTGGCTTGTGAAACAACAGTTTGAGAAACTGATGATTTTTGTGTAATCCATTGTCAAAGCCACAGAGGAAGAAAAAAGTGATCCTATCCTCTCCCCTGCAAAGACTGAGCAGCAGGAAATCAGACATAAAGATCTTCAGAGCATATATAGATCTCTGTCTCAAAGACAAGATATTGGTTTGATTTCTCTGTTGTTTCTCAGTTTAGAATAGCTACAACAGGCTTTTGCATATCAGAATTAAGAAGTAAGAAATGAGAGACTGCAGTAATTAAGTAGACAAAGAGGTGGATCAGGCAAAAGGAAATGTTTCAAGGTTGTGTTGTAGAAAACAGAAGATTGTGTGAAAAATAATGTATTTCTCCTCTTTTTAAAAATGTTACTATAAAGCATGTCCTGCAAACAAGGAAGTTAACATCTACCTGAAACTCAGGAACTGAGCAAACTGTCCTTGTGATCTAAACACACTATCAGAGAAGAACATTATGGAGATGGCCATGTATTAGTGTGTTTGCTGCTCAGACTCCTCATTGCGTAGATTATGCACAAGAATTCATTTTATACAACATCAGCCTTACAAATGTACCTCACATATCTGTATTTTAGGAGGATGCAAATTGTGAAAAGCTGATGTTTAATGATAAGGTTTCTATACTTGATAAAGAATCAGCCGTAAATTGGGCTTGATGGGGAAGGTACTTTTGACGGAGTACTTTTAACATGCCTGTCAATCAGTGAAACCTAATGCTAAAGCAGAAGACGGAGCAGAGAAATGCAGTTTGTCAGGAAAATCACGTAGTCAAAGCATCATTTTTTCTGTGAACTGTGTTTTCCAGCCAGTCTTCAGCAGCTTGGCGGAAGCGTGGCAGCAGGTGTAAGACGGCTTTTCGTCTTCTCATTTGCTGAAAAAAAAAAAGAGTGTAGCCAATTTACAAACAGAATGTATTTCAGAAACAAATGTATCAAGAAACAAATAAGGCAGCTTATTTTTGTCTTGTCACCACATCCAAATCTTTGAAACCTGTCATCTTTTCTCTATTCTATATCCTTTGGTGGCAACTGAAATCTCTATATTGATATGGCCACCAATGCACACGACAGTCTGGGTGATTTTGATGCACTGCCTTTGAAAAAAAAACCATACAGGCTTATTGGATTAATTTCTTTCCCTATCCATCTGTGTTCTTCCGTGCAGTTGCATATTCAGATGTAGACTTTGTGGAAATTCCCTCTGCTGCTGCTAAATCTCATTCTGTTGCAAGCATGTGCGTGTTGCTGTGTCTGTAACTAAGCACAAATACACTCCGCATGTTCGAATGGCTTTCCTTGTTTGCAGTGTACATCAAATACTGCAGTCTCCCATAAAATACAATAAAATACAGAATTAAAATGTTAGTGTTGCCCTTTCCTACATGAAGTGGTGAAAATAACCATTGTGTTCCCAAAAATAACAATAAATAATAGTGCTGAGGGAATTTGTTGTCATGCAGATTTGATTTTTACCATGATTATCTTGAAGTTAAAAGGAAAAATATCCAATACACATGTATTTGTTAATGACCTTCACATGCATCTTGATCTGACTAATCATTTGATTCTGACTGTTCCTATGACTGAGGAAGAAATGAATGTACCAAAGTTCTCCACCCTAAAATAGAAAAATATATTGTGGGTGATATATCTCACTCATGAGATACCTATCAGGATAATAAATTATGACAAATTTGGTTTTGCTAGCATTTTTACGTATGCTTTAATGTAGACTAAATTATCTTGTTTGTTCGTCCGGGTAAAATGTTCATGTTAATGCACTTAAACTCCCAGCACAAGTTTGAAAAATACAGCATCTGAATCTCTTACTCACAAGCATGAGCAACATTCCTTCACAATAAGGTCCTTGGGGAAAAATAAAAAGAAACAAGTAGCCAAAATGAACTCATATTTTTGAGCTAGAGAATAGTGATGATTTTATTACATCCTGATGCTTATGATTGACTCAACATGAAAATAGAAAGTAGAAATGGAAAAGACTAATTAGGTTCTTTTGTCCATTCCCTAAGGAACCTTCTACTGAAGGGGATAAAATGATCTTAAACTTCTCATCCATCATCAAAATTGATTCTGCATTACAAGTTGATATGAAGAACCCAGTCCAACAAGTCAATTACCTAAGATTTTTGACTTGGAAGTATTACAGGCAGCATGTTTTTTACAAAATAAATTCCATATTTGTTAGTATTCCCAAGCTCAGATGGGCTATTTAGAACGACGGATTAATAGGTATTCATATTTCCATGATGCAAAGCACCATTATGGAGAAGAATGTACAAATTAGAAACCAAAAGAGCTTCTACTGGAAACCATCGATTCGGCTAAACCGAAACTTTCCGTTGAACTGCTTTCACAAAGACAATTCATGTTCAAATATGGGTTCAAGGCTCCTGGAATAAGCCTTCAGTCAGATTTGTGACCTCAGGTGGAGAGCCAATACCTCATGTTGCTGTTTGATCTGAGTCAATTTGTAGCTGTATCTCAGTTTCCCACCAGTCCCCTGTCGCTCTCCCAACATGCTTGACTGTAATTAAACAATTAAATGTCTGTAGGGCACAGAGAGAAAGAGAGCCCATGTGCGAGTGAGACCAACTCTGTTTCTCTGTAGCCAGTACACTCCGCTGGAAAATACATCAAGGCCTCTAGTTAGAATCACAGTTATTCAAAGTATTCCTGTTTCACAGCAGAAGAAAGTGAAACACGCTCTCTGCAAGCCATTGCCTAGCAGTGCTCACTTAAAAGCTGTGCCAGGTGAAGATTCAAGACTGGCCTTATTCAGGTACCCCACAGAACCCTCGCTAGGGGATCCCTAACCGCCAGGAGTGCTACGTGTTATGCAAAATTTGGAAGATAGTGGATTTATCCAGGCTGAGAAAAAGGTAATGAGAGGAACGGACCATTTAGCATCCCCACTGTGTGGCAAACAAATTATATGAAAGAAAGAGTTCTTCAATTATACTGGATGAACTACATTAAACTACGACTAGATTGTTTGGTTTGGGGTTTTTTTTAATTCCTGGCAGTTAAACTCAGAAAAAAAGCAGTTTTCCTGAATGGCATAATCGTACATACATGGCCAGTAGTACTATGTACACAGCTTTTATTGCATTCAGCTTTGCCTAATCTCAGGCTAACTGGATAAATCCGGGCCATTTCTGTTGCTGCTAGTTCCTCTGTTTCCACTCTGCAGTACTTCTGTGAGTAGTCAAAAGGTGTTAAGGGAATGTGCTATTTATTCTTTGGGAAATCATGTGGCATTTTCATTTTATTTTGTTGATACAGAACAAACTGAGCTAGTATTGAAAATCTAGCCGTGGAGAAATGTCAATCAATAAGCGTGTAACACTTTATTAGATGAAAACTTAGCTGGTAGCATTAGCTGTGGTGTTATAAAAATGTCTTAAATAGCACCTGCCAAGAGTGCACAAATAAAGTCAGGTCTCAGACTGAAAAATATATTTAAGTGCAGCAATGGCTTGTTTCTGAACACGGTGGAAATACTAATGTGGAGCAGGGACAGGTAAGATTATTCAGAAACAGCTAGGGAGCTGGCATATTGTGGCTGTTCTATATTATACCAAGCCTGTTCAGTTCATTTGAACCCTACCTTGCTTCCTGCTGTCTCCCAAGGTATGTTTGGATTGTGACTGTGAGGGGCACAAACACCTTTTGTGTATTCATGGGCATTTAATATGTAATGCAGTTCCCGCTCTAGTGGAGCTCCAGTCCTGGAATGGGATTTCTAGGTGGTACTGTAATGCAGACAAAATAATGCATAGAGGTGTGCACTCTTCCAGCCTAGTTAGATCTGTATCAATAAAGGAAAGAAAATGCCATATGATATTCCAGAGAATAAATACCACATTCCCAGGAAACTTTCTGACTACCCACAGAATCACTGCAGAATAGGATCAGGTGAAATGCCAACAAGAGAAATGATTCTGCTCTAGCCAATAGTTGATGTGTATGTGTCTATACACATGCTTACAAAATACACATTTTCAAACTGATTGTCTAGTTCCGTGAAATGAGCAATTTCAATGAAAAAATTCTCTAGAATAATCGGTTTTGTCATTACTCAAAGGATGTATTTTTAAAGCATCTCTATATTAAACTGGGAATTTAGGCTAGAGGGTTGTGTTTATTTTAGCTAGCTGTGAGATGCCTGCACATATTTCATAAAACAATAGGACTGTACATTGTAAACGGCATGTTACAGGCCAAATGCTTTTACATTCTTTGGAAAGTGATGGAGAATTTACAGGTCAATCTCCTCCTTTCCTTCATCCTGTGAAAGGTCTAGTGCTGACTCCTCTAAATATAGGAGGAGGTGGTATCGAAAGCCAGCCAAAGCACTGGTCAGTCTCATGGGAGCTATAGACAAAATTTCTATGTGCACCTCAGTTACTTAGTAATCTAAGCCTCGTTGAACGCTAATGGGACTTGAAAGCCCTTTGAAAATTTCATTTCGTGAAAGCCAATTTTCACATACAGTGATGTGCAGGCAGCAGGGCTTGCTGAGTGGCTAGTGCGAAGCAGGTAGGATTTAGTTTGTGCTTGAAAATCAGCCAATTACTATTCACTGTGCTGTCCCTTGGCTGATAATGAGAGAAGGCTGTGTTTTTCCTGAGCAAAGGATACAGTAGAAAGCCCCTATGATGCCAGTAGCTGCACTGAGCAGGATTTGTCCCAATGAAGCATCTCAGCTTGCTGTATAAGCAGCGTTTTCCCGAAATGTCAAGCTAACAAGATTCAGTCAGATCTGTTTCTTATTGACAATCCATCTAAGGTGAGGAAATAATGAAAAACACATTTTAAATTCATATCTCAGTCCTGATTAACCCACTTGAGCGTGGCTGAGGTGACTTACTGTGGGATAGTGTTGCTGCATACTGTTTTCTTTCTTTTGCGTTGTAAGGTGGTACTGTTGCAAAAGGCCAAAAAAAGAAGTGGTGGACTGACTACAACTCAGATATAGATTCTGCATATATTTGATATGCACGGTATATTCTGAAACCTGGGTTTAAACCATTGTTAGGAGAAACCAAACATTTTTTATTTATTTGTTTGTTAATCAAGTTCTGATAGAATTCTTGCTTACAAAATGGTCATCTTCTGACCTGACTGTGAGTTAATTACTGTGTCTGCAAGCGACTCTTCTCTGCGCCATCTCTGAGCCTGCTACCCTGGAGGAATCAGTTAAAGTAAGGTTTAAAACTGAGGGGGAGGTTTTCTCCATACCTCACATAAGAGTAGCCATAGCCTCAGGCTTCCTTGCTTGGGCCACCTTCTGGTTTATACTTACAGGGAACCAACCACGTTGGAAGTTCATCCACAGCTTTGTCTGTATTTTTCCAAGGCAAGAGAGACTTCCAAGAAAGTTTATCAGGAAAGCCAGCATAGCTGTATAATTACAATATAGCCCTGCTGAAGATTACATAATAATTAATATTTGTAAGGCTAAAATTAGAAAGTGCCTTTCAAATGCCATTACAGCCTGTATCAACACTATAAGTCAAATGAAATAAAGTGATAAAAGCAAGAATGTGTTTTTTTCAGCTCATTATGGGGTTTTTGTTTAATTTCATTGAGATTCTTTAGTGCACAAAATGTCTAGGGCTGGGATATGCAGAAGCGACAAATAATAATTAATACTGAAGTATGGCAGCTAGAAACCAGCAATTAATAAATAACACTGAAGCATTTATGGCCAAGTTTTGCCTGTACAAACGTCTGTTGCCTTTTAGTGTGTAAATTCTTACAGGGCTATAGGACACTTCAGTAGGAGTGAAGAGGAGCATGGCACCAGGGTATGTTTTACCCTCAATGTTGTTTTAGTTTCTGGAACAGACTTGGAATGACTTTAATTCAAGCATTAGAAGCATTCAGGTTAAATCAACTGATTCCTTTTCATCATTATTTTCTTGACACCTTAAAATGTGAAAGACTGATCTGTACAGCTGTTGAGGAGTGGTGGGCCCATATGGTTTAGTGATATCTCAGATTTAAAAATTATTTACAGTATTTATAGGAGCATACATATTGTGCCTATGAAAACATACTCGTGTACAAGCCTTTAAAGCCAATTTAAGTGTATATGTTATGGTAGAAAACAAATGTCTAAACCTATTTTGAGAGAAACTATTGCAGAAAGACTGCACGATCACTGCCTGAGCTTCTTAAGTTTTGTTAGCAGAGCTTTGTTATGGACTTTGCTTGCCTCCATGGAGGCACTAAACCCTTAAGAACTCCTGGAAGTTAAATGCATCCTACCATACCTGTTCAGCAAGCAGATGGTAAGTCAGGTTATCAGCAACTGATCAGATCTTCAAAGCATCTTCCATTCAGAAACCAGCTTATTTGGGGAGGGCAGAGATGAGCCAGCGTACAGCTGTACTGCTGGGTGGCAGGAGTGAGCAATTACAAAAAAACACTAAACTAGCAGTTTATCATGCTAGTTGATATGATTGTTCTAACTAAATCAGCACAACTGGGACCTATCACTTCTCTTTATCGTACGCTATTTTAGATAGAAAGATCAAGAAGTGATGTTTTATTTTACTTTTTGAAGAAGTGGGACCTACTCTTACACTCCTACACCTGGTCACACAAAGAGGTGTCCAGGTTTGCAGAGCTGCTGACCTCTGAAGAGCTTCCCGATGACCCGACTGGACACATTCCTGTGTGATGTACTCTAGATGGTCCTGCCCTGGCAGGAGGGTTGGACTAGATGATCTTTCAAGATCCCTCCAACTTCTAATATCCTGTGATTCTGTGATTCCCGTGAGGTAACTGGGAGGCTGACAGAACTGAACGCTCATGAAAACCTAATCACCTAATGATGTGCCTGCAAATTCCTGTTGATAAAGTCTTGGGCATGTTGCCTTACTGAGTAGGGAAAAATGTATTTCAGTTAAGGGAGATGTTCTCTTGCCTGCAGTCAGTGATATTTATAGTTTAAACTAACATTTAACTGCAGTTTTTTACATAACTTTTTCTGAAAGGGCGTTTTGTTCTTATCTCTGAATTCTATCATGGTTAAAAGAGCAAATACCATGCATTTATAGATTATCAGATCACTGGACTGGCAGAGCATTAGTAACCCTATAATTTTGCTTCCTCCCGCGAAATTCTCTGTTAAGTTATCCTACTAACAGCTAGTCTGTCCCATTAAAGAGGTTCATTAAGAAAAGGAGCATTCTTGAACTTTTGTAATCTATTAGCTTGTATTCTGTTCTCCAGCAATTATTTTTTTTAATCCCTCATTTTATGTTTCCATGTTTATTTTGAACAAGTTCTGCTATGTAATGTGTATTCTGCTATGTAAAGTGTATTTGCAAAAAAAATCATTGCCTTTTGGCTTTTTTTTTTTTGCCATGGAACCATATCTGTTAATAAGAAAAATATTACTGTATCTCAGATTCATGTTGAGGAGACCATACGTAGTAAAGAATGAGGGCCCCTCACTAAGGGGGGCTAAAAAGCGGGCCCCTCTGCACAGGCATATTAGCTAGTTGTCCTTGAGCGGTCAAGTTGTAGGCAGTCGCAGTAGCAAGCAGCAAGCTTTGCTTCAGTAAAAAGTGAAGACAGTTGTCATTGCTACTTGAAACTGCTGTAACCATGAGGTGAGGGGACCACTTTATAACCACCTCCTCACGCTGGGTGGATGCATCTACTCACTGGAAGGAGGTTTACTGTGTTCTTCTCAAAATGGAATTTAACTGCTGCAGATAATCTTGCATCTTGTCAGCCCACTGCCTCCATCAACACATGCTCACGGCTACCACTGCTCATTCACTGTCCCTGGGGAGCCTTTGGACCTTAAAGGTATCTATTAATTTCCTGCACATTTCTAGCTTTAATAGCTATCAATGGATTTGGTCTCAGGTGGACCCAACATTAGCTTGTGGATTTGACATTTAATGCTAGCAAAAGGTTTTAAAAGCTATTTGTTCCTTGTTGAAGCTGCTTGCTTTTCTAGAAATTGAAAAATGACCCATAGATTTACAAGTCCCATCTGAGTTAAGTGCTGGGAACATTTGAGGATTCAGGTTTTACTTGTTTCTTCGTGTATTTGCTTTCTTTCCTACATCTGAATGCTTTTTCCTGTATTCTGGGCTAGTTTATCACATTCAAATGGATCACATAGCCCAGTAGCAATACCAGTTGTTAGAACCAGATCTCACAATAACAAGCAGAAATAGAGGCTCTAGAAGGCTCTGTGTACAGAAGCAGCATCTTAAAAGTTTAAACCATTCTTAAAAGCTGTGTGATTTTCCATTTCCTAATATGTTTGCATTCCCAGAGCAGCAACTAGCAACTACTGGAAATACAACTAACGATTGTGATATATACAACCGATGATTTCTGTTGAGTTTTTTTCAGTAATGCTTTTAATTAGCTTGAGGTTTGAAGGGTTTGTTTCTTTTTCTTATTTTCCTTTGCTTTTCATCTTCTGGTTGCAGTATGTTGTTGATTTCTTTTTTTTTTTTTTTCACAGTAGAGATCTTTGATACCAACTACTATATTGTGTAGCTAATGGGTTACGCCGCAGGCTTACTGTTAGGCAGCATAGTACTTTCTCTTCAGACCTTCTCCTCTCGCAAGGGGGCAACTGCTGAGAATAACCTTCCTGCCTATTGTGCACACATCTGTTAAGCTGATGCTTAGAACAATTATAGGCTCTTTCTCTCCCTACCACGAGTCTCTGGAATCAAATTGTTCAGTTCTTCATGGCAATAAATCCTCCAACCCTACCTGGGCTCTAATGCTTTTCAATTCTGGCTGGAGACAAGTAATAATTTATTCATATGTCAGAAAATAATTTGAAAAATGTCAAGAAGAAAAGAAAAATGGGGTAGAAAAGAATTACTTTCTGACACTTTTAAGGTAGGTTTTCGGGTGTTTTTTTTCCCTTTCAGTGTCCTGAACGTGAAAGAAGTTTAGATCCTATGTATAAGAATTGGAAAGGAAGAGCAAGAAATCACTTCAGAATACTTGAGGACAGCAGGAGGTCCTCTCAAGCACTTTTAATTATGATTGTCTTATCATTTGGATAGTAAGATTGAGAAGAGCATACTCTGCACTGCAGAATAGGACATATCTTCCAGAAGAATATTTGGAATCAAGCTTGAAAGACTTGTCAGAGGTCATCTCCTTCTCTGGCCTGAAAAATGCTGTAACTTTTTCTAAAGATTTTTTTCTCATAATTTATTATCTTTTCTTTTTCTTTATAAAGAATGACAAATTCAAAATCTTCAGGAAGAAATTAGTCTTTAGGATCTCTCCCCAGTTGTAATTTGTGATTTCAGAATTTGAGGGGAAGGTAGGAGCTATACAGAGATAGTGTTTTCCTACAGTCAGTAAAATAGTCTCCTTCCTTTTGTGAGTAGGAAAGGTTGGCCCAAAACCTTTCTAATGCTGTTGTGACTTTAGCTATATTGAATCCTACATTATTAAAACACAAGTAAGCTAACCTTTCACTATAATGTGTATTACTTATCTTACTGTGACATTCAAAACTGCACTTGGACCATGTCTTATTACATATCCAGGACACTTATGTAGATGTAAAATACTTATTGTAGATTTCCATGTGGTGGACAGTGGCAACTCTTGCCATATTTCAGAATGAAATCTCACAGAAGTATCAATTGTTCTGTGCTGTAAATTAAAAGAAAGCAAAAAAAGGGATCAGTTTTGCAACCACAACATCAGCTCGAATTTGGTAATTTCAGAAACTGTAGTTGTAGATTCTCCTGTTATTTCTACTCTGATACCTTTTGACATTTCTTGTGTTCTAACAGTCATACCTTCCTGGTTTTTTAAATGGCTTTTTGTGCTGTTATATGAACTACTAAAGCAAGTAAAAGACAAGTTGAGTGACTATAGGGAAACCTGTGAAACTATACATGCAGCATTTTTAAAAGCAGAGAAGATGAGAATAGAATAGAATAGAATAGAATAGAATAGAATAGAATAGAATAGAATAGAATAGAATAGAATCATTAAGTGACAGAATACATAACTTCTTTATATGGTCCATGCAAAACATGGATGATAAAATTGTCATTTGAAATTGGTGAAAATAAAGATAAATTTTAAAAATTCAGAGGTTTTAGAGTATTACCATCATCTTAAACTTGAGTTCTAAGTAAGTTACATCATAACTGTGATGCCATTTGTCAAGTGAGTCGGTTTTGACATGCCTATAATATCATAAAATCACAAAGTCATAGAATCACAGAGTGTTTTGGCTTGGAAGGGACCTTCAAAGTTCATCTAGTCCAACCCTCCTGGCATGATAATACAGTAATGTCGTGATTTAACCCAGCCGGCAGCTAAAACACCCACCAACTGTTCGCTCACTCCCCTCTCCGCAGTGGGATGGGGGAGTAAAAAGAAAGTAAAATTCATGGTTTGAGATAAAGACAGTTTTATATAATAGAAAAGGAAGATGATGATGATAATAAATCATAATTATGATGATAAAAGAATATAGAAAACAACTGGTGCACAGCATAATTGCTCACCACCCGCAAGCCACCAATGCCCACCTAGTTCTCCAGCCGTGGTCGAAACCCCCAGCCAGCTTCCCCCAAATTATGCATTGAGCATGACGTCATATGGTATGGAATATCCCTTTGGCCAGTTTGGGTCAGCTGTCCTGGCCATGTCCCCTTCCAGCTTCTTGTGCACCCCCAGTCTCCTCACTGGCGGGGCAGTGTGAGAAGCTGAAAAGTCCTCCACTTTCTGTAAACATTGCCTAGCAACAACCAAACCATCAGGGTGTTATCAAGAGCATTCTCATCCCAAATCCAAAACACAGCACTATACCCATAGCTAGGAAGAAAATTAACTCTGTCCCAGCTGAAACCAGGACAAGTAATAACTATATTGCTACATTTTTCACTAAGTACTTGACTTTCAGAGTGAAAATTTTACTTTCAAAGGGAGCTTAAAGTACCAAAACACCTGTGCCAAACTGTCCAAATCTGTCAATATATGGTTTTGTAATGCTTTAAGCACATTGGTTTCTTCACTGGAGGAACCAATACGTTACCCACTTGTCCTCCTGTTACCTGATTTAAGCCATTCCTGTAAGTAATCCAGTAATTGTTTACTGCAGTGTGGCAGATCAGTAATGAATTCAGTATGGATCTTAAATTTATGGTACCTGATAATATTTTACATTTGTTAATTCTACTGACTCGGGGATTTTAAAGCAGTGGTTCCACATTGGGGTGGCACACGGAACGTCACGGGTAAGACGTGTGGGTTAGAAACAGACAGGAGCCAGCATACGCAGAGCGATGTGGTTGTTCTCAACGTTTTACTTTTCTGTAACAGTTCAAGTGGGCTGGTACCCAGCTTTAGCACGATGCTAGGGGAAGCCCTGTGTGTGGGCCTACAAAAGTGCACAGGTTGTTGGGGAAAGCACTGCAGAGGATGTGGCTGCTGTGACATGCCAGGGTTCTTTACTGCTTTCCCACTGTTTCGCAAAGTGATCTACTGCAGCAAAAAACTATAACTTCTGTCTCACTTCAGGAAGTACAATTTAGGAGCTGGGGTAATTTGATGGATAGTGTATACTAAGAAAAATATTAGAAACCAGGAAAGGCCACATAGTCCACTGAGGCTCATTTCATTCCAAATACACCTTCCCTAGGTTATCATCCAATTGTTAAGAGAAAGAGTAATGTTATCCATTTTTTATAATTCCACTTCTGGGTATTACGGAGATAAATACCTAAATGCTGGAGAACCAACTTACTTTCAGAGCACTGTTTCAGGGGGAAAATGCTTAAATGCAGGTAGGTGGGATGACAGCAAAGAAATTGACCCTAAATGAAAAATATGATGATAGCGATATGAATATATGTATATAGTCATGGTTTCTCAAAGTTCCCCAGAGACAAGCTTCCAATCATGAGACTTTCAGATAGTAACCTTTCCTTTGATTTATTGTTTCAGGACCAATGCAGGAGACAATGTATGACTTTTGGAGAATGGTATGGCATGAAAACACAGCCAGCATAATCATGGTTACTAATCTCGTAGAAGTGGGAAGGGTAAGTGATTTTTGTACTTAAAACAATGAAAGACTTCCAAGGTGTTTGCTTTTGGAAATTAAATAGCAGACCAACAAAATGCTTATATACTGAGTATAGCACATAAAATATTTATGACTGCCTGTGCTAAGAGGTTCATTATCAATTATTTTTAAACATGCCTTGGATGCTTGGCTTTGATAACATTAGCACAATGAAAAAGTAAGTGATAAAGCTGCATTCTGTATGGCGCAGCCTGTGTAGACTACCAAAGAGGGAAAGCGTCTTATCTTCATATGTATCTTGGACATACCATTTCTATTAAGGGAAACCAGGGAGCTGGTTACAGAACAAGGTATAAAGTAATCATTTTTTTAAGGGAGGCTGAAGGGGAGTAATTCTGAAACAAATTTCTGAGATAAGTAGTTAAACTATGGCATTGTAGCTTCTTCATAGTATATTAGCCTAAATCAACCTGGTTGGTTTGGGTTTTCCTTCCTGTAGGCTTCTGGACCAAAACAGAAAAAAAATTAACTTTACTTGTTAGTACACTGAATTTGTTGACCAGGAGGTCTTCTTCAGCAGCCAAGCAATAAAGGAAAGCTTGAGTTACCTGGTTGATACTGTGTGCTTTTCTTTCTCTACTTGACAACTTCTAAAGTAGGCCTCCTACTCAAGTCGTTATGGCTAATTTTGTTTTCAACAAGTATTGAATAGAACCATTTTCTTTGTTTCTCACAAACGTCAATAACTGAGTCTTTTAATTTACTGCTTTATCTATGCACTGATGTCTTAGTTCTCATCTGGGATGTTTTTTTCAAGAAAATTTGCTTGGGAACTGGGCATATCATTTTCATTTGGAATGAAAAAAAAAAAAAAACCCAAACCAAAAAACCCCACTGTTTTAATTGCAGCTACTGCAATTATTGTAAATCAAAGTGTTGAAATAAGAAGTGCACATATCTTGGTATGAGCCACATGGTTTTAAGAGGTGTTTTTTAATTTCACAGTGGTGGAGTGGCTGATAGCCTCTGCCCTGTGGCATTTGCATGAGGAGAGTGAGCACTGTTTACGTGGTGGGAGTCAGATCTTGTCTCCTTCTTAGCAAGTCCAGTTTTACAATCTCAGTTTTTTCTTCCTTATGCCCTTTGTCAATTGTTAATATAAATCCTAGCATTTAGATCTGTGTGCCCAAGCCTGCCAACAGATCAGGTGCCAGTATTTTTTTTAGATATAAAAAAGATGGGATTTGTGACTGCAATTAACACCTGCTGCAGGAACACATGTACGACTAATTGCAGAGACAAATAAGGATCATGGAGGTCACTTTAACAGTTCAGTCCCTTGAGTGAGGAAGAAGGTAGAAATAGTTGGATGGTCATACATCAATTCAAAATGGAGGGATCTGTAAGAAGAGGAAGCTCTCCAGCAAACCTCTTCATTAAAGCTTTATACAGATTCATAAGTACCCAAGCACACAACTTAAAAAGGGATGTTTTCAGGGTATGGATACACAAGTGTTAGAACAAACTGTTTACATACTGTTTTCCTAAAGTCAGTATTTGAAAGCATGAATTAGAGTGTCCTGTCAGGTATCAGCCAGGGAGATGGCAGTCCTGGTGCCAGTGTTGGCAGCCTCAGCTCACAGCGTTCAGGTGCACAGCACATTCCCTTAGCAGCAAGCAACAGTTTGTGCCACCACGGAGATTTCTTCAGGGTGCAAGTGTCCTAGTGGGATACAGATCTGCAGCTCTGTTGTTTCTGGCAGTGGCAGAACTGACTTGGTTCTCACTTTTCTCTGGAGGCCAACATAGGTGAGATCAGAGAGCAGAAACTGAAACGAGCTTTTAATGGAAATGAGATGGTATGAGCCACAGAACAATGCAGCCACTCCTCCACGGATGCTTGTGTCCCGATCCCAGAGCAGGAACCATCAGCAACAAGGAGGCATATTACAAACACACCATCTGTCCCACAACCCCTAACACAAGCTCTGCACCACCTTGATTATAATGATTTTAATGGACCTTTTGGTAGCATTCCTGCAGAGCAAACCTTGTCACCTTCCCAACCTTGAGGTTTTCTATTTCAGTTGCTATTGCTGGTATAAGATTTATAGGGGTTTATTATTTTTATTTTTTTAACCCTCTTGACCAATTGTACTCTGAGGAGGAAAATTCCTTTGAATTTTCAGGAAAGAGGAATATCTATTTAACATGTTTGCCACATAATGTATGTCCTTCATGAATTAATCATTGAGGGGGCGTATGTGTATTTGTTTACCAGGACTGGCTGGATAGTCATTAAATCAGTGCTAGGAACTTGCTTCTTGCCCTGGAGCATTATGCATCAGGACTGTTTTAATTGCGGATGGAGGAATCACCATGAGGCTGTCCCTAACACAAGCACCTGCTGCAAATGACTCAGTCCCCGCATTACCCTCCAGCAGGGTCCGGGTACATCTGCCAATATCTGTCATTATCTGAGGCACACTTGTCAAAACCATGCATCCCTTTAAGCTCTTGTGTGTTCCAGCAAGGGACCCTTGTCAACATTTCTGGCACCTGCAGACTGCTGTGCACCTGGTATTTAAATGGCACAGAAATGTGTTTTGATTGTTTTCTCTCTTTAATGAACCCACCTGAGGGACATTTAGCTCTTTATCTAGTAGCCTGTTACCCAGTCACTCACATTTACACTGCTTGTGTGGAAATTCAGAACTCACTTGTGCTGTTATACTAATCCATCTGCCAGAAGTCTTATCACAAAATCTGCAGGGCTCCCTAAGGAGACTTTTGTACTGGTAATTTAAGCTAATGATTTCTAAACATATTTAGTCAGTTTTATGAAGACCTCATTAGAATGTGACTGTTTATTAAAATCTAAATGAGGTCTCACAGTCATTTAGAAAAATCATTGCTGAGTTGCATGAACAGTTCTTTGATAACGGATGATGAAGTAGTTTTTTTAGTTAAGATTGGCCTAGGTTGACATAAGAACTTTTACAAAAATCTAAACAAATAAGCAGCCCTTGAAGCAGCCTTGGAAAAAAAGTCTCTTCTTCATGCTGGGGTCAACAACTTTCCACTCACAATGAAGTTCGCAAAAAGGGAATGACAAGTAATTAATGGTACAATATACCTACATTTTAGTGCAAGAATCAGAATTTTCCTAACCATGCACTAACAGGTAAAAAGCAAAACCAAGACTCATAAAAATACATCAGTGTGACCACAAGCTAGTTCAAAATAATGTATTTTGTACTGTGTTAATGTAAGAGGCCTCCATGCTCATGTTTGTAAGTGGTAGAGCAACTGAAGACAGTAATGTAATTTCAGACATCTTTTCCTGAGAGATTTAGCATAATCTATTGGATTATTCTAGAAGAAACAAAACTTTTTATCCCGACAGTGTAGAGGTGATGGGAACATAGACACAAGAGAACATCTTGCTCCTGGGTCCTTCTGTGGAAAGCAGTGGGAACTGGATCAAGGTCGTTACGTACTGGCCAAAGTCTCAAGTTCCTTCTTGAAGTGTTTCAATGTTTGCACACATTGAAACACTTCTTGCGTCCTTAAAGAGTTACAAGAAGAAGATAGAGAAGATTTAGAACATATTCAATTGTGCCATCTAGCTGTCACCTCCATCTTTGCTTTTGTTGGGTTGGCAGAATCAAACTTGGCATGTCACATCATTTGTCATTTGTCAGTAGTCACTTTCTCTCCCACTCCTTGTTTTTGCTTGAGGCAGAAGAAATTTAGTAATATCTGATTAATAAATGGTGAAATGCACTGATGAAATTCAGTGGAGGTGGTTGATATATAAATGCGCTGCAAGGACTCATGATTGTCTATCATGCTTTTAATATAACAAAGAATTTATTAAAAAAATCACTAGAAATAATTACAAAAAAAAATAAAACCTCACCTCAGGAGCGTAGTAATTACAGTAATTAGAGTTTCTCAATTATTATCCAGAATTAGAAAACAGCCAGTGCTAATACTGTTAATAAGCACACAAAAGACCCATTTTTTTGAAAGGAGGCAAGGTTGACTACAACAGAATGGATGTGACACAAACAGGGGAATGAAGGTCAGCCACAGACTGGGAAATAGCCCCTGTGCCTGCACACACGCCTTCGCGCTACCGAAACAGCCTCTCACTGCCATCTTGCCTCTCAGGAGCATGGTGCTTCCCTGACAGCCATCTCACCCTCCTCCTGGAGCTGGCAGGGCTCTGTCTGCATTGGGGAAAAAGAAAGAACACAGTGGTGGCTTAGCTTTTCCTTTGCGTGTTTTACTGGACCTGCAGTTGACACGTTACATACACGGCCCTCTTATCTGCCTCGCTGCAAAAATGTTGATGGCTCCAACTTTTCATGCTTTGAAGAGTATGGGAGTGTACATGGCAGTGAGGAGACCCATACAACGGTCTTCTGACAGAGGGAGTCTCTCCTTGCTGCTGACTGGCTAAAAAGCATTTTCTGGTGTAAGATAAAATCTGTTAGAAAGGAGTTGTTCTTCTCAGGAAGGACTGTATGGGCCCAGGCCTAAGCAGTCATATGTGCATGTGCTCACGCCTTGGCTGCTCAGGATGTGCAACCTTGGTCAGCATCCAAGAGATTTCTAAAATGGTTTCAGGTTATCTGGAACCCCATCTTCTTCAGATCCACCTGATGATCTGTTTCTGATATAGGCAGACATTAGACGTCCAGGAAAAAATGCCAAATAGAGCCCTGTCCAAAGACTTCTTAGTGAAAACATACTACAAGAACCAAGCAAAAACTTCAAATGAAATTCCAGCAACATACAGACTGTGCAAAATTTCCAAAGTAGTTGCCACCTATTCTTGAAAAAAAAGGAATTTTTTTACACAAAGCTATTGTAAAGCTTGCATTTAGGCATTTTACAAGTTTTGAGAATTTTCCATACGCAAGAACCCTCTACTAAACGGAGGTACATTCAAATTGTATTTAAGGTTCAGATCACCTGTTACAGGAGTATCGCAGAGGTGAAACACGGTAACTCTTTAACAGATCTCACAAACAGCACATTTGTATTTAGTATAAATGGAAGAACACTCTATCTAATTGAAATTGCCTCTAAATGTAATAAGCCAAATTACCTACATTGGAATTCGTTCAGGATACTGGCATTAGCGTTCCATGGGAGATGTGCCAAAGAGTTTGTAAGCATACTGGTGACTAAGATTTCATTTTAACTTTTCTACTCAAAGAAAGAAAGAAAGAAACCACATTTTATAAATGAGAGGGAGAAAGGTTGCTGTATGAAACCCTTCCCTACTTCTTGGTCACTCTAGTCTCAGCTTCTAAAACCTATAAATAGTGTCCTTCCCCATCTAGAGAAATTTTTTTTCATAATCACATTTACCCAGAAAACCTAGGACCCATGTGTATGGTACATACATGTTATTATATATTCCTTTGTTTTATTTTTCATTTTACTGTAATTGCAGTATCTCTTGTTGGATAATGTTTACACTTTCAGAGAGTATCAATGAGGAAAAAAAAAAAGAAAACAATTTAAAACTATCTTTCAAGTCAGGGGATCCCTCTAGTCATCATCTAGTCATCCCCAGGGGTCAGTACTGGGGCCCATCCTCTTCAACATCTTTGTGGATGATTTGGATGAGGGAATTGAGTGCACCCTCAGTAACTTTGCAGACGACACCAAGCTGGGGGGAAGTGTCGGAGGGTAGGATGGCTCTGCAGAGGGACCTGGACAGGTTGGATTGCTGGGCAGAGGCCAACGGGATGAGGTTTAATGTGGCAAAGTGCCGGGTCCTGCACTTTGGCCACAACAGCCCCAGGCAGCGCTACAGGCTGGGGGCGGGGTGGCTGGAAAGCTCTACAGAGGAAAAGGACCTGGG